>JAQFVV010000008.1:2051063-2570454 GCA_028023455.1 Epiperipatus broadwayi | reverse complement strand
CAAAACTTTATTAACAGAGTATATGCATGTTTACATTTGATACAGTGATAAAATAATACAAGGTTATATGTGACAAAAGGAAAAAGGCATGAAATTATTGAATTACAATAAAAGGGTATAAAACGCAAAATTGAGTAGGAACTTAGGAAACATAATAAGATTGCATTTGACAGAAGGTGTGCATTTAATGTCAATAAATGACAAGTATTGCTAAATAGGTAATCAATACATTATAAAAAGGTGGACTGAAATCAGTTATATTAATACACAAGTATTACTACACCAGTACGTATAACCCACTTGCATTTGATGTATTATGATATAATACAAGAGTACTTTTAACAGGGTATACACCAATGTCTATCACAGAGCTAGAGCTGATTTAATCAGTCAAGATTACATTTGTGGTACAAACAATGGTCATCTCATATATTTTCATTGTGTCTGCTCTAAATGAGTTCACTAAGATGTCCAATATAATCTAGTATCATGAGAATTATACACACACTGCATCATTGATTAATACATGAAAAGAAAATGAACAAAATATGAAACATCTTGAAAAAACCAAAATATATCGAAACATTAAATAGTGTTTATATAATTATTAGTAAGGCTATGACTATTTAGGGAAACTAAAAGGTAATCAGGTCAGTTCAAATAAAAATTTAGACGACAAAGTTCTGTATTTATCCTTAAGTTTCTTTAGCATTTGTAGAAAGAAAATATCTATATCTGGCTGTGGCACAGTGAATAGTCTATTATGCCTAGACAGCCACATGGAATAGGTCAAAAAAATAGATAATCTAATAGTAGGAATGTCTCTAGTAGCTATGCAGTCTTTGATGGACATAATTTTGTAAAAGTCTACTCTGCAGTTTTGGTAAATGATCAATTCGATCCTGCCAAGTCCATTGCATGAGCAGATTATATGCTCAAAGGTCTCATCCTTCCGGTGGCAATTTAGACAGAGTGGATCAATGGAACCAATCTGTCTCCTGTAATTTAGGAACCAACTAGTTGGCATAGCCTGGAGATTTATTTTGACTAAGTAGTCTAAAAATTTAGGCTCCAAATCCCAGAATTTGAATAAGCTTATCAGCTTCTGATTGGTCATTCTAAGTGTTGGCTTACTAGTGCTGACTTGTGCGTTAATAAGCTGATTTGCTTCCCACAGAGACAGCTTGAACTTGAATGCATTGTTTGATATGTTGTAATGAACATTAATGTCAAACAGCAGGATGTCAAGCCAGCAACTAGTAGCAGGAGGAGGCACTATGTCAGCAATCTGCATATATCCATATTTCTGAATTAGATTAAAGACAAGTGTATGTGCTTTTTGAAAGCTAATTGCTGGAATGGAATAAAGTGACATTCCATTTTGCCTCCGATGCTGTTGCATCTTAGTAATACTAATGGAAGCCAATCGCCCATTCCAGAAGAGCTTAGCACATAATGAATTGATCTTGTTAATAAAGGTTTTTGAGGTTGTTATAATTGAGAGATAATAGGAGATTTTTGCCATTACCTTCATATTGAGTAAGGCAATCTTTCCATGAAGTGACAGATATACTTTGGAAAGTGTTTTTATAGTCTGACTAGCAGAGTGCAGAATTGACTGTTGAATGTCCTTGGACATTGCAGATTGCATTTTATGGATGGAGAATTCCAGGAATCTTTGTGGCTCAGAAAGATAGCTAGATGTGATTTTTTTTCAGATAGAATTTTCCATGTAGATGACTTGCTTGGATTGATTTGAAGCTGAAGTGCTGAGGTGAAGTTGTTTATTATTTGGTATAGTGTATTCAAGTATTTTCTGGATGGCAAGATGACCAGCACATCATCCATGTAGGCTATTGAACTAATAGATCTTCTGAGTCGTGGTACATAGACACCTGGAATCTTATTATTAATGTCTACTAGCAAAGGATTAATATATGTTATAAATAAGAGGGCACTGAGAGGAGAGCCTTGTGGGATCAATACATTTGGCCTAAAACTATCTACATAAGATCCATTGAGAGAAATAAAGATCTGCCAGTTATACAGCAGATTATTCAATATTTGAATAATTTCTGTTGACATGCTCAGCTCTTTAAGCTGATTTAATAATATGCCAATATTGACTGAGTCAAATGCTTGAGTAATATCTAGTTGGACTGCGATTGACTTGGAAAGTCTCTTAATGCGTATGAAATTGAAAAGAATCTTAACTTCACCAATCGCTGTCAGTGCAGACATGCCCTTTTTGCATACTGAGAATGAGATATGTGGTCCAGTATTTTACACTGGATTTTCTCTTTAATGACACCTTCAATAATTTTAATTAGAATTGGTGACATTGAAATGGGTCTGATGTTTTTAATATCTGTCAGGTCCTTGTTCTTTTTAAGAAATGGGATGAGCGAAACAGGGTAGAGATCATTGATCACTCTGCCATTTTTCAAGGTGATTGATCATATTTAATATGATAGGAATAGAGAAGTAACTCAGATGAACCAATAGGAATTTTGGAATGGCATGCATGCCAGGGTGCACACTATCAGGCAGATGTGACAGTCTGTCTTTGATATCATCTGCAGTGATGCCATGTTCCTGCCTGTCATCCAAGCCTTCCCATCCACAATGTTCATCTGGCAGATTTTTCCAAAGTAATTGTTTAAAGTAGGAAGCAATATGAATGACCATTTGTTGGCCAGAGACCTTTGCACCGTTGATATCTAGTACTGAAGGTACTTCTTGTTTTCTCTTGGCTCCCAGTGCCCATCTTAGATATCCTCTAATCCAGCAGTGCTGAGCAGCAAGATATATCTTTGCCCTTTTTGCGGCAATATATTCAGCAAGTGCAACCTGTTTTGTCCTATACTGGGCTTTTAGGATGATGAGGTTGTCAATGGAAGATTGATCAGTAGAGAATTTTTTTATTTTATTATTAATATTCTCCAGATCAGTCATTAATGAAATTGGGGCTTTTAGTCTGTGTGTGTGAAAGCTTATGAGTGATTGTAGAATGTGAATGAATGCAAACCATGCTTCCTCTGGGGGTCTAGACAAGATGTCAATTTTATGAAAAAGGATGTAGGCCTCCGAAGGAATAACCTCTATCATTGTGGCCTTAATGATCATTCTGATAGACCTGTTGAGCCTAACTGGACTACAGTTACTTATCTGAATACATGCTACTAGGGCATGATGATCAGAGAATGCTACGGGTTGTAAAGTGGCTTTGAGACTATAGTGGAGCTCTGATGTATAGTATAACAGGTCTATGAGAGATTGGAGGCTTCTTGTATAAAAGGAGAAGGCATTAGAAGAAAAAAACCCTCTCCCACTAATATAGTGTCTGTTGAGCAGATGAATGTACTTGCCATCAAAGACTTCATAGGAAGTATTGAAATCTCCAATTATCATTGATGGGTGATTATTAATGGCTGTCACCATGTTTATTGTGTTCATTATATGCATGTAGCATGCTGAATTGTTCTGTGCATAAATGTAGAATGCAATTATTGTAGTATTATTATATGTAAGGCTGACAGAGAGAGAATGTTGTTGTCAGCATACACAATTCTGAAGTTGTTGGGGGGAAGCTTATAATTTATTAGGACGCCTACTCCACCAGCAGCTGATTGATTTACTGTAAGGTAAGTATAGCCAAGATTGTTAAACAAAGTTAGTATGTTGCTGTTAGATTTATGGTGAAACTTGGTTTCTCCCATAAATAAAATATGAGGGGATACAGAGTTGAACCATTGTCTTATGGCATGCACACGCAAAAGCGAATTAAGACCTCCTACATTTAGGCCAACTATCTTGCATTTTGTACTATACATCTTGATTAGCTAGGCCACAATCTACCGCTTGCCTGTCTGTACATTTAGTTGATTGAAATGAGTTAATACAGTGATCTTGTGTCTTCAGACACAATTTCAGGAATAAGTATAGTTGTCTCAGATGGTTCATTCAGCTCCATCTCAACCTGATCTTTACATAGGTCAGAGGTTGAAGTTTTGTGCTTTTTGTCTCTTTTTTTGGGGGGAGTATGGATTTTTACAGCTGCACTTTTTTTTTAATTATGAATTGAGGTGGCATCTGATTTGCTGTTGTGATCTTTATCTGAGCTAGTAGTAGGTGGCCTAGAAAATTTTCTTTTATTGTTAATTGTAGCAGAGCCACCATGTTCCATTTCAGATTGAGAATTTGAAACATATGGATCATTCAACTCTACTTGCAGATCAGAAGTCTGGATACTGGCCTGCTTGGTATGAGAATGGATAATACTATTTCTTGTAGCAGGCTTCTGTGAAGACTTACTAACTAATTGATGTGTTTTTTTTCATCAGCTGTTTTGTTAGTATTTTTAAGAGAATAGGACTCTTGATTGTCAGACTGTTTGTTGGGGTTTAAATGCTTATTATTGTAATTTTTTGCAACTTTTGAAGTGTTTTGTATGCTTAATTGATATGATGAGTGCTGAGAACGAGTATGTTGTTGTATGGATTGGCTATGTGCATTGAACTGTAACAAGCAGAGCTCATCTTGTGATTCAGATCTACTTAACAGGGTATTGTCTTTTGAAATTATCCTCTGAAAAGGTAGATGAGTGGATTTTGGTGCAGCTTTATTAATCACTTGAAATTGGTCTAAGCTTTCATCTGTAAACTGTAGATGATTAGACGAAATATGCACAGGTTGACTTCTGTAAACAGCAGGGTTGCTCACTATATTCTTGAGGCCTACATCACACCTGTGTGATTTGTTTTTTCGGTTTCCACACTGGTCACAAAGTCTATCCATGCAATCTTTAATTAAGTGTGTTCTTTGGCCACAATGAAAGCATTGTGGCCTGACTCCAAGGAATGACATTATCATAGTACAACCTTTGTATTTAATAGAGGTGGGAATGTCAGTCGGATTGATAACCTGTTTGAGATTAATGAAGAAAGTGGCATCATTTGAGAGCACTGAGAGGCCAGCTCTTGCACGTGGCAGGTATTTAAGTTGTCTGACTTTTCCAAATGAGCCCAATAATTCATTTAGCTTAGCTTCCACAAAGCCATGCACACAGTTTTTTATCTTCCCCAAAAGGCCAGTGGGATGGTTCAGATCTATGTATCATAAAAAGTATGACTCAAGAATCTTATATTTGCTTTTGAATAGATTTCTGTCTGACCAGCTGCTAAATTCTATTGCCACATAACAGTCATTTGGGTGAGTAAGGATTTGATGAACTCCATCTGCCAATTTCTCTTCCCTAATCAGGTCACAAAGAGCATCAACTGGATATCTTAGAAGTGAACACTTTGCATCAGTTATAGCTAAAATCACACCCATCACTGCTATAATGAGACAGTGATTTAAGCAGAGCGGAAGGAATGTTCTGGTTAAACCCGAATGTCAGGCCTTGGTATTACTCATTACTGAAATTAAGTGTATTGAAAGTATCAGTAGAGCCTTCTAGTATCATATTGTACTCTTGAGGCAAGTACTCAGTCTCATTCAGATCCAACTGTAATGCATTGGGATTATTTAACGCTGAAAATTCAGACTCGTTAATTGCTTTATTTTTTAAAGTAACTTTTTGGGGATTTAACCAACTGATTCTGTCCATTTGTTTTAGGCCTATTTTTGCAATGTTTGCATATGCAGGTAAGTTAGGCATATTATTAACTAATTGTGACTTTGTATGTGTAATTTTAGGTTTATTACCAGAAAAATTCTTGCTTAAAACTAGAATGTGAGATGATTTTCCAATATTTTCACTAATGCCTACATTTTCTTTGCTATATCCATTTAGCATCTCTAGTTAGTGTGTGGGTGAAACTGAAGCATTAGATATATTATTGCAATCCTCTGTATCGGAACTTTTTTCATTACTAAAAGACCGTTTATTGACAAAACTATTATCATAGATAGACTCAGTAGGAACTAAACTATGTTTATTAGTTATTTGTAGGTTCAGACAGTTTTTATTTTGATTAAAATCCGGCTGAAAACTATCATCTAAAAATGAATCGCTATTGCTATCAGAAAAAACGGCCTTGACCTGCTGTTTACGAGTAGTATCTGGCTGTTCTTTAACTGTTTCAGCACTTCTATCTAAATGAAGGTTATTATTTGTGTGTTTAGGTAATGTCTCTAATGATTTGGATTTGTTTTTAATTATAGATGGACCGCAATCTGCCAATAAACCTTCATTGTCGAATTGAGATGGCAAGTATTGGCTGTCGTAAGTAGATTTATCTATTTGATTATTTTGATGTTTAGCTGATGGAATACTGGCCTCTTTCAAATAATCCTGTTTTATATTGGACTTGACATTAGTATTATATAGTTTATAGGTGTGTGGATTATTAATTGTAGCATTTTGTTTAGCTTGCAACAAAGGGCGACTATCCCCATTAGACGAAATAGCCTGATCTACAGAACGGTAATTTAAAATTTTAATTACTTCTTCATTATTAGATTTTAAATTATTTTGATCATTGTTAGATAACTCTGAAGGTTCTATAGTTTCGTTTTCTTCAATATATAAGGAGTTCTGATGGATATATTCCTCTTTTTGTAATTGATTAACTTTTTTTGTATATAATTCGACATTACTCGAGTGGCTTGTATTAGGTTCAGAGCTTTTGGAGACGTAAGGTTTATTTTCATCTATGGATGGTTATGGGGTTGATTTGAGATTACTTTTAGCTTTAAGACCTAATTTAATCAGTTCTAAAATATATTGCTGTCTTTCATCTGGGGTTTTTTTTTGTAGGTCAAAATTATAACGTTGGAGTTTATAAGAATTCTCCGATTGTGATTTAGAAAAATTAGTGTTGGACATATGAATATCGGAGGTAAGTCCAATAAAGTCTTGACCTTGTGTGCCTTCTCCACTTACACCATTGCTATCAATCAATATTTCTGCTATATCTATGCTTAGTTCTTTTTGAAAATTATGAGCTTGCGAGCTGAATTGATCTTGAAAGACTCTAGGTGTCGAAGGCTCCCCAGACATAGCACAAGGATTAGATGGTTCAGCATTATGCTTTGGGCTCTGCACTTTTTTTGATCCATCTCCATCAGGTTTTTGATTTTCATGTATTGCTTTACTGAGATTAGTAACCACTTTTTTAATATAAGATGACTGATTTGACTTTTTAATAATATTTTGTTCTATTTGTAAGCATAAAAACTTAACTGAGCGAGTTGAGCCGATAGAGTCAGCTGAGTTATAAAAAAAATTAGAACTACCTGCTGAACACGAACTGTCTTCGCTATCCTGAGGCAAGATTTTTTTATTAATTTTGGGGGAAGCAGTATTCAAACTAGAATTACACATGCTAGGTACATTTTGTGTTAAGAAACAAGTAGGCACATATTCTGTTGACATATTATCTACAGCAGTGATCTTCAACCTTTTCACACCTGCGACCCAGCAAAAATAAGGATAAGATTTCGCAGACCGGCAGAAGTTTACAGGTAAATTTTCATAAAGATGTAACCTGCTTAGCCTTCGATAAGCATAATTGTTATAACTGACCAAAACAGCACACTAGTTATTGTTTATTGTAATGGTGTTGCTTACCTTCACATTCTGAACACAGAAAACAGTACAATACCAATTAATGTGCTTGCATTTCTATGTTTATTATTTAATTGTTAAAACATTCAAGAATAAAATGTTATTCACCTGAATATTGGGAAATATCATAGCTAGTATAATTACATATCAATGATTATGACAAATGTAATATCTGTATTTAATGTTAAATATACAAGATGGTTATATATATATGGAGGTTGTCTTTTGATAGTAGAAATCGCATAATTAATCACTGTACAGTCAAAAAAAAATTTGCCGTATTTTAAATCTGAAAAAAATAAAACGAAACGTGTAAAAGTCTAAAGTTTTGATGTTATTGTAATTTTTTTTGTGCTGGTGTGTTGAAAGGATCAAAAAATGTAATTAATAGGAAAAGTTTTTTTAAAAAAATGGTCAAATAGATATTGCATAATAGAAATAAAGCCAAAAAAAAAATAATCGCAAAGTTATTTTTTGTTTGTTTTTATTTTTAAAAAAAGGTTAACAGAAATTGGTTTTAAAAATAAAAGTTTTAGTATATTAGCAGTATACAAATAAAACCAAAAAATATCACCTTATAGGCCAAAAAAAAAAAAGTGGGCGTATTTTTAAACAAAAAAAAAAACGAAACTTGAAAAAGTCAAAAGTTTTGATCTTGTTTTAACACATAAACAATGCCGACAAGCAACTGTGATTGGCTATCAAAAGACAACTGGAGTTTGTTTAATAAAAAATCTTTTTTTTTTAATTTTGAATTTTTTTAGAAAAATAATAAATTTAATTATATCTCTCCACAAACATCTGTGATAAATAGAAAAACAAATTAATTTATGTATGATTGATTAGATTTCATTTTGTTCTGTTTTTTATTTTTTAACAGAATAAAAATGCGATGAAAAAATAAATAAAAACTGTTTATATTAATTAAAAGTTTAAAATCATATTATTTTGTTATTACTAACTTTCTTGCCAGTCTAGCGTGACCTGGCAGAAAATTTCCATGGCCTGTCACCAGGCTGCGGCCCGGTGGTTGAAGACCACTGATCTACAGCATCTTCCATTTTAGCCTGTGGGCTCTTTTTTCCGAGTTTTCCTGATAATTTTTTAATAGGGATAGCTTCATTATAGGGAGCTATACAATTATAGTTAGAGTGTTGATTGTATACAGGATAATTATCCAATTCTGTCCCAAAGCTAGGTTGGGGAAATGTTTGAGTTTGACCTATTTGAACATTATTAGGAAGAATGTTGGGTTCAACCAACTCTGGGCTTATACATTTGTTAGTGAGATTTAACTCTGTCTCAGACTGTGGAAATTGCTCACTTTGGATAGATATTTTATTAATTTGTGGTATATTAAAAACCGATTGCATATTGTCATTTGCAGTATTAGATTTCTTTTTTTTGTGAGATCCTGGTTTTGGTATGAACTCGCTATGCTTTATCATAGTGGATTTTTTCACAGACTCATTTTTCTTTTTAATTTTGGATCTACTGGATTTATTTCTTAAATCCATACATTAAAAATAACTTAAAAGGCTTACCTTATTTGATTCGCAACTCCAATTAATTCTACTATGAAAATTTTGAATAATTAAATGATATTTTTTTGTAAGCTCATATAAACGCTACTGAATATAAAATGTTATATTTATTCTTCAAATAATAGTATTTTACTAATCTTAAACCACACAAAATTTTATCATCATATATCTGATTTTATATCAAATATCTCCTAAAATATTTTAATATATTACTATTATCTTTAGTTATCTAATTACTGCACAGTTAATGATCTTAAATTAATATCAATGCTTTTATTTATTAATGCTTACTTTTTTTAGTAACGTAAATTTTGTAGTTTAGTAAATATATCTGCGCTATTTTTCTATTCACTTATAAATACAATACCCTTTCGATAATGATCTTAATCGGAAAAATGTTTCAAACAATTAAATGTATATGATATTGTCAAGATGTCTAACAATATAACTAATGTTCAAAAAAGAAATGTAAAAACAATTAATTTATAAAAATAACATGTCAATCTATATCTTTCTTTAAACTAAAACTTTTAATTAAAAAATGTGTGCTAACTTAATGCTTCTCAGTTTGCTCACTTAATAGCAAATTAATTAATATATATTTTAAATAATCAATATGGCTTTTTATTTAAAATAGTAGAGAGAAATGCTAAAATAAAAGATTGAATTAACTAACTTAGTGATCGAAATAAGTGGTTTTTATATATAACAAAATAATAATAATAGGTCTAACTCATAGTACAGGGTATTTGTTTTTGTATGTGATCAATATGATTTAACTTTAAAATTATTCAAATTTTATTAGTGTATTTGTTGATATGCATTTTACTATTCATCATATTACATTATTAGCATCTCACGTGAGGAATTTTCATTTCTGTAATTGTTCATTGAAAACATAATTTCTTAGGAATGTTTATTTTCTCACTATCAATTGTTTTCACAAAGAAATTCAAATATTCTTATAAAATTATAATGTTGTCAACACATCCAATCATCCTTACATTTTGTTGTCCATAAATTACAAAGCAACACATGAACCATCCAACTACACATTGTTTTTAACATAAGAACAAACTCAGGAATTTCTCTCTCTCTCTTTCCCTCCCTCTTTCCCTCCCTCTCTCTCCCTCTCCCTCTCTTTGATTCTAACATTTTTCATTGGATCAGTTTATGCTTATTTTAAATCTATTTTTGTTCTTAATCTGTGGCAATTTATTTCCACTTTCACATTTCAAATGTAAGAGTCCTTTTCTATTCAATGTGTGTAATTTTTAAGTAACTTTTTTATATTTGTCTAAGATGTCTATTTTATAATGTAAAACTGTTATTACAAACTGATTAAAAATATTATGCTAATCTCAGGTTTTAACTTGTAGTAATAAATATAAAAATAAAATATTTCAGCAAAAACTCTTGAAATAACTAAATTTTTTAGGTGCATAATCAGATATCTAACATATACATGTTTATTAAAAATTTAAGAATAAATTTTTAAAATAAATTCAACTTATCAATATAATTTAATGATATAGAATCCAGAAATAGAAAATATTTTACCAAATAGTTGATCAAAAAGAATAGTTTTGAAAACTTTGCAAAAAAAAATCCAATTTTTTTGTAGGAATAACACCAATCATATTAAATACTTTTTGTCATAAAGATTTAATTAAACTCTCATTAGATATGTGAAAGAATAAAATTTTGAATTGTACTGATATTATCAAATTGATTTTTTTATTAATTTGAAAGCATAAAGTATTGTTGATGCAAGATTTTATGGTAAAGAATGTTAGAATGCAAACAGTAAGTTGTTGTTTTCAGTAACAGACTCTGAATATCATCTATGCATTTGTTAAGTACTCACATCTTTAATTAACATGTTGTTGCTCATCATTATATTATAATATAAAAAAATTGAAAATATAAATCAGTTTAATACTTTATTCTGTCCTAATTGCAATACATCAACTTCTTTTGTGAATGATATAATAAAGATGTTAATGCTTGTGTTTTATTATACATAGTTGCAGATTAAAGTACAATCTTAAATTTAGTATTCCTGAATCTAAAAGTGATTAGTTTATTTCCCATGCATAGTACTACTATGTATTTGGAGTTGAATTTTTTTAAAAGTATTTAATATTTAAATCAGATAATGTGACTATTTTAACATATAAGTATAAATTAAATGTTGTCATCCCAAACTTTCAATCAAACTTGCTTATAAGTTTTTTCCCTGTGAAAATATGCACCTACTCAAAATGTCATGGAATACTTTAATTACAATAAAAAATATATTATATTTTATTCACTTTGATTACTTAACATTTTTTGATAAAATTTGATAGAAATTGTCTAATATAAAATATGTGAATATATAAAACAAATTTTAAAATAGTTTGAGATATTTTGTTTGATATGTTTGCATGGTCAGGTGTTAATAGTATATACTAAATATTTTGCTCATGTATATCTTTAATTAAAATAATTAAAGATGCACATGGTGATTTCTAAAATATTGATGACAAAGATGTGTTATAATCTTTCTGATCAATGGTGAATATTCATCATTCATCTCATCTGCTACCTTGATGTGTGATCCTGTCAGTTATGTGATCATATTCATCATAAAAATTTTAGTTTTTCTCTTCTTCTTAACCTTTCATTATTTTAATCATGGCATTGTTTTTCTAGCATGTTCTGCATTATTCTTTATATAAAATAATATACTTTTTTTATTTAACAGCACCAATAGTTACTCTTGAGCATTTATCTTCACCAAAGCCATTTATTACTTTTCTTAAATGTTCAAGTCATTCCAAATATTTTTCAATATGCCCCATGGGAAATGTTTCATCATATTACAATTAAAATGAAATTACATTTAATTGCATTCTTTTCAGAATTAATTCGTTTGATTTACTTTAGATATTTATAATTGAAAGTAACTTGCCATCTATTTATAGAAGATTTATGATGGAAATAAAAGAACATTTTTACAGATTGGAATTAAACATGTATATTTTTCTTGCTTTTCATAATTGTTTTGGTTAGTTTTTTTTATACATTTCAAATATGAGCATTATTAATCAGATATTATTAATTTTGTACAAGTTCATCATCATCATTATCAACTTTCAATCATTATCAATCCACTGCAGGATGAAGGTCTCCCCATGTTCAATCCATCTCCTCCGATCTCTAGACTCTCTTTCCAAATCATCCCAACAAACTTTCTATTTTTTCCATCCATCTCACATATATTAAATAATTACATAGTTATTATTTTAAGATTTTTTTACAAAAAACATTAAATCACAAATCTGTAATGAAAATATTTTTTAAAGAAAAAAAAACATTTCAAAATATGTAAATACTATTATATCTTAAAAATTTTTTATGAGCAAATAATTAAATGTTATTAAAATCATATTTCATTACTTATATTTTGATTACGTAAAAGTTACAGTAAATGTTTCATATAGCAATTTAATAGTTAAAAAATCTCAGTAATTTAATATTTCTCCCAAGAAATTATTATTATAATTACTAGTAAATATATAATTATCAAAAGAAATAACAGTGCTTTTTAGTTAACCATCATTTTTCTGTATATAACACAAAATATTGCCTTGAGAAAAAATTAAATATTCTTCACATGTGTATACGCGTACATAAATAGTAGTTGAATAATTAATACACATTAGAGCTTTAAATATATATAGGATTGTAAACGTGTAAATATATTTGATGTATTTAAAACTTTTACTTCAACACACACTTTTGAAACATATAAATGAAGATATCTAAAAAAAGACAATGATTCCTATGTTAGACATTTTATGCTGAACCAGAAATGAGAGCATTTTATATGCTATGTTTAATTTAAAATATATATATTTATTCATCTTAAACGGACGGTTAAAATTTTTATCTGACCTAAAGATAGTCTCTAGTTTAATAAATTATCAGATTAATATTCAATGTTAATATCTGGAATTGTTGGTATAAAAGTTTCAGTGTAGAAAGTTTCATATTTAGAGGAGATTTGAACACAGACTTTCAAGCTTTCTTCAGCCATCCATTCTATCTTATGCAACTGATACACATGACGTTATAGATGTGAAAAAGTTAAATGATCTCCAATATATATATATATATATATTAGGCTGAATCTACATTCATCAGTTGGTCCGGATCATCATCTCTCATATATATATATATATAATCGGTGCTCGATTTATATTAAAATAGCAAATATTTACACTTTAACGAACAGTTTTTCGTTTTTCCACTCTCCCAACTATACTTGTATGTTAAAGTTTGGTTTTTGTAAATCAAAATATAATACAAAATTAAATCGTTAGGTTTTAGCTAGTGATTTAATTTTGAATTGATGTATTTAGTTTATTATGTTGATTGGTTAATCTGTGTAAGGCAAAAATGGAAGTTTTATCCAATATAGTCAGTAGCACAAACCTTCTACCAGACTTCACATTGCTAATTTAAACTATACTTTATTTATAAAATCCATGTTTCATGAAAGTTAACCATTGGTTTATTATCTATTTAGATAAGTATATGTTTCTTAGAGAAAACATAATGACTACAACTCTATTTACATTTTAGTTTTGATGTGGAATTATATGATCATGAGTCATAGCATATTTCAAATAAACAATACATATATTAAATAGATAAGATTCATAAATGATTTATTTTATACAAAATTCATTGATTTCTATTATTTTATATATGTAAATGCAAAAAAAAAGTTGTAAAAGTATGTAAAATAAACCATTATAATTTGTATTTTGTAACTGATATACACATTAAAAAACTAAGATACAAAGTAAATGAATTTGTTCTATCTTTTTCTGATTAGGTCATAAATTAAATTCATTGTCTGAATACAATTTTAATAAGTAATATAATGTTATGCCTAAATGATAGTATATTTTTAGTCAATTTGATTCTAATATTTCAATTTTCAAGCTCACTAAAATATTAATGAGCTTATTAATCAAATAATGTTGACTTTTAAAAAATAATAGTAATATTGAAAATTACATTGTACTTACATAAATAATCAATATTATAAACTGTAGTTGAAATTTTTTTAATGGTTTAACCCACTCAGTTACAATTTATTTTATTGGCCAAGTGAGGTAAAATTATAAACTTTTGATTGGTCAATTACAGAATCAGCAATAAAATATATATTCATCTTTTAATATTATATTCATTTTAGTTTTGTTTGTAGAGTATATTAATAATTTGTCAGGTTATAAAAGTGAACGAAAGTTTTTTCAAAAATAAATTTTTATTTATAATTATAAAAATATTCGATAGTGGTGAAACTGAAAAAAAAAACCGTTTGAAACAAATTAAAAAATATTGCCAACATCACTGATTTCTTTCTCAATTTTACATTATGTAAAAATAAATAATTTTTGCTAAAATCTTACTATCTTCCTAAAATAATTTATATTTTCAGCATATTTTACCAAAATACATTATAATATGTAAATAAATGCCAGAAAAATATTCTAAAACATTAATTTTTATTTGAAAATTAAATAAAGAGCTTGGAGCAATGTAAACTGTTGACAGGTATCCAAATTGTTGTTAGTTCTGGTTTCTTTTTCAATTTACATTCCTGTAAGAGTATACAATAATCTTATTTTTTTTTTTAAATAATTATGATTTCAGTATATTTTGTGAAAATATTTTATAATATGTAGAAAAAAAATACTAAAAAAACACTCTAAAATCTTTGTTTTTATTTTGAAATGCAAAACAAAGAAGTTGGAGTGATGAAAAATTATTGACGGGCATTAAATGACAATCAACCAATCCCCATTTAGAAAAGACTGCCCTTCTACCATTGTTAAAGTTTAAATGTCAAATATATTTATTTTTTACTTGTAAAATCATTTGAGAGAGGGCAGCATCTTATGATACTTTTTTAAGCTTTAAAATGACCATAATTTTTTTACTGTAGCATTAAAAATGACATAATTTAAGTGACTTGAAGCCATGATCATTTTTAATCAGACAAGAAATAGAAAATGTCAATTTAAATTTGTGGGAATAATATATGTTTTTTAACAAAAAACAGTAAAATAAATAGTTAAAAAAATTTATACTAAATGTTTTTATTTGCCATGCACTAAAAAGCAAAAAAATAATTTTCTTCTTCTACAATTGGGGTTTTAAGATTTAATTTGAAATAAAAGCATGGAAGATCCATAAATTGATTAAGTCAATTCCTTCTTATAAAAAATAGGAATTAAGTTAATTACCCCCCCCCTTTTATTTCAAGTTAAACCTAAAAATATCAATTGTGGTTACAGAAACAATTGTATTTTTTGCTTTTTAGTACACAGTAAATAGAATTAATAGTAAAAAGAATTAATCTCTACTTATTTTTAACTTTGTAAAACTATATTATACTTCAAGTCAGCTTGTCACTTATAGTTGATATATATTTACATATAGCACTAGATGTTTCTGCTATAAGCAACTATGTATACTCCATATACCACAATTAGTATGTGTACATAATAATATATGTATAATAAATCATTAAGTAACTTTAAAATATAAAAATATCCTTTTAAGCTAAAAGTGTTTGACATTTTTGCTTTTGATAGGAAATTTTTATTTTTTAAAAAAAATTCTTAACAAAACCATATTGTAATGAACTTCACTTAATATATATAATTTTACTTTAAATCAATTTGATACTTATAATTGATATATATATTACTAGATATTTCTGTAATTATATATATATATATCAAATTTAGTATGTGCACATAATTATATACATATATAATAAAGCACTAAGTAACTTTGTTGAAAATTTTCACTTTTTTTTATTTGAATTTTTTTTTAAAAAAATGCATAATAAAACTATATTGTAAACTAACTTTTTTATTCTAATTTAAATGAAGCTTACAATTGAAATCAAAAAAATCATGTGCATTATCTTAAACATATGATAGTTCTATTAACAATTTTTAAATTTAATATCAAAATATGCTCACTGTTCCTTACCTAAGAAATTACATCACCTACATAAAATATTACAGTCCTTTATCACTTTAGTACTTATTTTTTTTAAATGTACAAAATTTCAACAAAGTATATTGAATTTAAAAATATTAAACTTTAATTTTAAAATGTTATTATAACTTTAAATTGAAACCAAAAAAAACCTCTATACCATCCTCTTCTTCTTTAAACATATTAAATTTCTAAGAAAAATTTCTAAATTTAATATCAAAATATTCAATATTTTCCCACCATCTGTTCTATATCTAAGAATTTAGGCCACCTACTTAAAATATTGTAGTTTCCTATTACTTTGATAATAATTTTTAAAAAATGTTACAAAATTTCAATAAATTATATTGAATTTAAATATATTAAGCCTCAATTTTAAAATGTGATTATAACTTTAAACTGAAACCCAAACAAAAATTTCTATACTGCACTCACATGACATTTAATTAAAGGTAAAACAATTTTTTAATTTAATATCAGATTATTTAAAATTTTCCTATCTTCTGTGCTATGTCTAAGAAACTAGGTCATCTACCTGAAATATTATAGTCCCATGTTACTTTGCCTGGTACCTTTTATATACAAAATTTGAAACAATGCTATTGAATTTTAAAATTTTATTTTATCTTTAATAATAAATGTAATTACAATAGGTTAGTAAAAAACTTACAAACAGAAAATGTAATGTAAATAAAAGCATTTAGAAACAAGATTCTTAATGTGGAGATTTTTTAACTATAGAAATTATATTTTTAAGTAAAATAAAATTATGATTTATAAACAGATTATTATAGTAAACATATTTAGTGCATAAAAACTTGTTAAATGTCAAATATTTAAGTATATGAATTAAACGACAGTAATGAAAATCCCTTTTATTAATGGTTATGTTAATATAAAAAACATTTTAAAGAATTTTTGTCACTTTGATATTTTAGAAATGTTTAATATATTTTCTATTCTCACCTGAACATCATAAATAATGCCTGTCATGGTTTAGTATACTGATAGACTGGCAGATTCTAGAGGATAGGTCCTTGGATTAATTCCAGTTCTGGCACTTTTAATATTTCAACTTCTTAGGAATTCCAAAGCAATAAAGCTACTTGATTATTGATTTTATATTTTATCTTAAAAATGGCAATTCATTCAAAAAAAGGAGCATTACAGAAATGACAACCATGAAATAAACATAATATTGCATGAAGAAGGCTTGAGAATTAGAGAGCTCTAAATTGCATTTGAATGTGTCTCTTTCATCAGTTAACCTTTAGAGTAATTAATCACTTGATTATTTTAATGCAAAGCAATACTTGTTTTTATTAATAATTATTTATGTCTTTAATAAACAATAAGCAAAACATAAGGATAGTTTATATATAATACAGTAATTTGGAGTTAATAAACAAATCCATTGAAAACTTTTTAAATGAATTCTCTTTTAAGTAATAAAAGTAATAAAAATATATATTATTTATTTCTGCTAAGTATGATAAAGAAAGAAAGTGAAAAAAGCATGAATATATGTAAGGTATATCTTCACAAAATCTTTGGAAGAAAAAAGATCGTTAGTCATTTTCTTAAATTTCTTTTAAAAACTTTGTGAATGAGTAATGAGACAGTGGACAAATAATTACCCATTATTTTGAATATATTCTTTGGTCAATATAAAGAATTAATATCAGAATAACAAAAAATATATTTAAATATAATAAAAATGAAATACTGAAAGTGTGTGCAATTTGATATGTCAAAGTCGGTGGGTTATATAAAATATTTAGAAAATAACTATCGCGTGTGATTTGTTTTACTTTAGAAGCAATATATCCCCCCACCTTCAATGTTAAAAATTGACTGCAATGGATTTTATCTGTTTGGCATTAATTTGCTTTATATTCTGTTCTCTGACAAACATTTAATAAAAAAAATTGTTTAATAAATAAAAATTTTGTAATATCATCACAATTTATTTAAAAGTGATATTAGATAAATAAAAGTTTTAGATTATATATAAATCTTATTGTTTTTGTTTTTATCAGTGTGCCTTTCACCTTAGTTCAATTATATTGTAATCATTCAGCATCACATGGATCCGACCACTCTTTCTCACTAAGGATGCATTCTGAAACATCTCCGTCACTTTTTTAAACATGCAAATCATACATAGAACATGTTACAATTTTAATTTCATATACACATCTTCAGATATACTTAAATTTAACTTCATATATATATATATATATAACCTAAAATAATGAAAAGAATAATAATAAGCACAACTATATAACCTAAAATATCGAGATGATAGTTACAATAATAGTCACAATGCTTCTTCAAGATGATCACTCAGTACTTTACAACCAATTGAAAGCAAAAATAAATAATAAGTGCTGAAATAATAAATAAATGTTATGGGATAATCTCAGAGGGATTTTACCACATTTATGTATGCTATAATAAAAAGAGCCATACCAAAAGCATACATCATAGAGTGATTAGATTAGATTAAATTTTCTTCTATGTGTTTTTTCATTACAACACATCTAATAACTTTCATCAGCATCTTATTGTTATGATCGGATCGACATTTCAAATCTTTTGATAAAGAATAAAAAGTTTCTTATATTTTGTGCCACATTGTTTATAAAAATAAATTTTTTTGTAAAATATTTTTATTTAGTATTCATTTATGTAATATTAAAATTTCAGAGTTCTGTAATTAAAATTTTATATTAAAATTACTCTTTTCTTTTATTTAAAAATTATTAGGCAATGAATGAAATTCTAGTAGAAATATGAGAAGACATGCATTTATTTATAAGATAATGTTTACTTAACTCACAATAATAAACATAAATTTAAAAGAAAATATTTTAATTAAAATAAAATACATGAAAAACTCTTCATTTGGAATAAAAGAAAAATACAAGGACTGTATTCAGACGTAATGAGTGAATAAGGGATTTTATGGCCATTCAGGATATCCTATTAATAACTCTTACTAAAATCTTTCTTTATGAATTTAAAATAAATAATTTAAGCATTTAATCAACTACAGTCTTCTCAATAAAGCAAATAATAATTTTGTCACAAAAGCAGTCTTTTTCTTATAAATGCAATTGATTAAAGTGATCATTTAAAATTTAAAAAATTAATGAATAATTTATTTCTTAGATGATTTTTTAACATTTGCAAACCATTTGAATAAAATGATTATTATATTCAATTTTGTGTTTATGTAATCTTAATGATCAACAAATATAATTGTATAATAGATTTTATAATGTCAAGATTTCTGGATAATATGTGTTAATGATGATATAAATACTGTAAGACATACTTAATGATAAAAACATTTATTTTGACAATAAAAACAAATAAATAATAATTTTGGAAATCTACAACATTTGAAAGCAAACTATTCAGAAACAATGCTACACAATTCACTTCATAGGCAAATACTTTTTAAAGTTTACAGATAATAATAAAAATAAATTTACAGATTAAATGATAATAGACTATTATTAACTTTGACTAAAAAAAATTTTTCATTATGTTAGCTTCAATACAAGAAGTTCAACATGTTTATATAATATCCATACTATTATGTTGTCCCAAACAATGAGTATTTAAATACCAAACCTGTCTTACCAAATCCAGTAATGAAATAAATGCTAGAAGTCATGTATTACTTATTAAAGCCTATAAATATAATTTTAATTTCTAAATAAATATTGGTTTTATACCTAAAGATACTGACAAAGCACAGAAAAAACAGACTTACACATAAAAATCATTCATAATGTACCCTCAAAGATATTCAAGATTACAATAGAAGAAAATTTGATGTTCCTCAGATTAAACAACAATATCAATTGCCAAAAATCAAGTCATGGTGGTACACCACCTATAGCTTCATATAAGATATACATTATATAATACATGTGAGAGGTAAAGATAATTAACACAAAACTAAATGATGGCATGAACTCAAAGGAAGCATATACATTTTGAGGGTAAAAATTATGCTAGAATTTTGTCTCTGAACATAAGAAAAATGAGAATGAACTATCAAAATATAATAGCTGTCTTTAATATAGCCTTTGTGCTTAAATATGAAAAAAGTAAGATATAACTCGTGGAATATACTATAATAAAAGTGAGACACAACTGGAATCTCTTTGTATAATATGTACTAGCAAAACAAACTTCCACAAAAGAGACTCCTAGCTATGATCTCTTGATAAAAATATAATAAAATAAATATCCACAAGAGAGTGGCATAGCTATGATCTCTTGGATAATATAAAGGCAAGACAAGCATGTACAATAAGTATGTACAAGAGATAACAAAGCAACAATCTCCTAAACAAATATGATAATTGATGTGTAAAACTGACAATAAAAATAATTTGCCAAATCTTGTCTAATAAAAGCAAGGCCTGAAATAAACAATAATTATATATATAATCTTTATTGATTTTTTATAAACTCATACATTCAAATAAATAAATGAATTAATAATTACAGGGGACAAATAACACTTTAAAATTATATAGTATCTTAAAATAGTAAATATTCTGTGAACTTTTGAATATTACAGTTTACAAATAATGCATAAAAATATGTGAAATAAAAATGCATAAAATAACTAACAAAATTTTGGTAAATTACAGTATCATAAAATTAAATTTTAAAATTATTCCCAGTTTACTAAAATACATAATTAAAAGTCCTTCTTTCTGGAGTTTTTGCCATTTAACAGTATATCATCTCTGCAATTACCAGTCTGCAAATACAAAAATTTATCTTTTTATTAAAAAATACAGGAAATTTAAAATTATATGTGTAGCATTCAAAATATTTTCTATAAGCAACAGATTTTCTGATGAACATAGGCACATAATACAATTAATGGTCATTTAGTTTTTCATGGAGAATACTTAAATAGAGCATTGGAAATCTTTTGTATAATATAATATTAACTTTTCATTCATTTTTAGAAAATATAACTTAATGACAAGATATATATTTTTAATATTATTTATTATACTAATGATAACAGCAACAATGAGATATATAATATAGAAGACTTGCAATAAATTTAATTTTTTAATAAAAATGAATAACAATTCACTAAAGAGCACTTTATATTTCTTTTATAGAATATATAACTGTTCTGGTTAATAGTATAGACCATAGTTAAATATAAATACTAGCAATAGATTGTAAATAAATCTTCCATTATTATTGTACAATACTAATTTTAAAATAAATGGTCAAATAGTAATTTTCAGATGAAAAAGTAAATCAATAATTTTAATTTCACAGACTTAGAAAATACTTTCCTATCTCTAAGCTAAAATAAATATAAGACAAAAATTTTCTTAAGCAAATATTTTCATTTTACCACTAAGATAACAATAAGTAATTAAAATGACATTTCAAAATTCAAATGAATAATTTATTAAATTCCATTTACCAATAAATAGGTTCTGCTAGCCAGAATTCAAATAATCTATTCATAAAAAGATTAATTATTCTGAAGAAAACAATTATTTAAAGATATGACAATATTAAAATAAATATATTTTAAACATACATTTTGAAGAATAAATGTTTTAAAGACTTTTAACAAACTTGTTATTTTCAGTATCTTCTAATATTTAAGCTAGCACATTTTAAAGCTATTAAAAACTTTTAAAAAATATCAACAGAGCAAATAGTCTTTAACACTCTCAATGGATAATAATATATTGTAAATAAAGAAATAAGAATCAATAAAGATTCTTACATAAGCATGATGAGCCGTAGGAAATTTTATCAAATACCAATTTAGTAAAAAAATAATTTAGCAATTGTAAAAAAAATAAGTATTTAAACTATTAATAATGTTTAAAGCAATTTATATTTCAGGCTTCTTGCAAAACTTTAGCTTAGAACTTTAGCACTTGTATAAAAATTAAATTAGCAATCCATGTTTAAATTTAAATAAAGTAATTAAACTGAATAAAATTAATTATTAATCAAATAAATTTTTTCAGCAAAAATTACTAAAGTAAAAAGTAACAAGTAAGACAGCAAGCATGTGCATGTCTTTATCTTTTGTACTCCTGCTTATGTGACTGATTTTGATGATTAAAAACTGACATTTAAATTACTCATACTTGACTTAATTAATTACAGGTCAAAAATTAATTAGTACCCTGGGAAATGATGCTAAAATTACAACTCATTTACTAATTGTCTAGACAGTAATTTTTAAAAATGTTACATTTTAAGACAATTATTTATAAAATTAAAAATTATTACAATAAAAATAAAACAAAATATTATATAATAAATTACATTATTTTTAACAAAACAATTTGCACTACTCTTCCTAACAATATTATACACTATTTAATAAATGTGAACTTCTCCAGAAGAATTTTAAAGACTTTTTAATAAAGATATTTAGGAGTAACTTTAATATTACAGCTAAAGAAGTAAATGTTGAAATTTATAATCCAAGCACACTCACACATGCTGATGAATGCTTTTTTTATTTAAAATTAATAGATTTCAATAATAATAAGTTAATTATTTATCTTTTTTAATTAACTAATTAAAACTTATTTAACTGATTTAATCTTTATTATAATTAGCAGTAATAAAAAGACTTTTTATTAGCAAATAAAACCTAACTAAAATGTATTTTAAAAAAGCAAATAATTTAAATATTAATTCTCCGCATTACAGATTTAAACTTAATTATTAAAGGTTAATTTTAACATTGACTTTAAGAAAACTAGTGCTCTATTAATATAGTTTTAGTTTTTAATAGCTCTTAACATTAATTCACCATTATACAGGGTAAAAATATCTCTAACCTAAAAAATTTAAAATCATTTACAATTACAGATGAGTTTAAAGCATTACAATAAAAATATAAAAATGATTTTTAATACAACTAAGACTTACAAAAGTTTTTAAAAATATTTGTCTAAAGGTTTGTGAAGATGGTATATTATTAGATGTGATATGTTGACTATTTCCATGATCTATGAGTGAATGTTGAATGTATAGAAAATTTTAAACTCTATTTAAACTTTCCTAATTTAATCAACTTGTTGGTAATAACACACAAATAGACAACACAGATTAGTATTTACACAACATTTTCAGTAGTATTATTCTCCATTCGTCTTCATGTGTTGCTGGCCTATATGCACAGTGACAATATTCACTTAGAAGTTGAACTTGCAGCTTTAGATTGATGAATATTGAATTTAAGGTAAATGCTCTAACAAACTGAGCTATTCTGTCAAAGGCAACATATAGTAAAAATTTGATTTATTTATATATGAATGTTGGTTCAAATTCTCCTGAGTCCAAAAAAATTGAATGCCTTAGGAGGATTTAAACCAACTCTCATATAAGAATACATCAAAATTCTACTATATGTTGCCTTTGACAGAATAGGCCAGTTTTTTAGAGCATTTATCTTAAATTTGATATTCAAAAATCTAAAGGTGCAAATTCACCTTCTAAGCAAATATTGTCACTGTGCATATAGGCCAACAATGATTAAAGAAGAATGGAGAATAATATTGTTTAAAATGTTTTGTAATTATTAACCTGTGTTGTCTATTTGTGTGTTATTACTAACAAGTTATTTGTATTAGGAAAGTTTAAATAAAGTTGAATTTTTTTAAAAAAATGACTTAAAAGATAAATTAACATTGAAATATCAAGTCCTGATAAAATGGCTTGTACTATAAATTAACTTATTGAATTTTAAATATATATATATATATATTGTAAATATCGATAAGTTTATCTATATTTTAAAAATTGTCATTTGTTATTATAAAAAAATCTCTTTGAGTTGATGTTTATATATGAAGTATTATCATTGTTTATGGTTATTAGGTATAGTTATTGTTTGAAGTTATTATTTTATTTATATGTTGATGGTACATCGTTATGAATATTTAATTATTATAAATAAATAGAGACATATAAATTGTTGATTATATAAAAAAAATTATTTTATTTGCAGTGATTATTAAAAAAATGCAATATTATTATTTATGTATATATATATTTTTAAAGCTGTCGAATAAATTTTCAATTTAATATTTTTATATATATATATGCTTGATATTTTTTTTTTTTTAATGTTAATTGTTTAAAATAAAACATGTGTAACAATGGTTTTCAAAACAGCATTTGCTAGCACGTGGAACAACAGCAATAACAAGAAGAGGCCATTATTATTATTAAGATAGTAAAAAAACCAACTGAAGGATAAAAATTTGTTGTATTTTTTTTTTCTTTGAAATTACCATTCTTCAGAATATTGGAATAAGATAGATTTCTATGGTAAATACATAAATCATGACAGGCTAATAGAGATATATCGCAGCCAAGAGGCTGCACTGTTTTCTTTCATTTATTCCAAGGCAGTTTAAAAAGAAAAAACTAAGCAAATTGCATCGCGTTTGAAGCCGAAAATTGACATAGCTATCTGGAATCTATAATGATCAATCTAATAATAATCTGGAGGTAACTAAAATTAATATATTGGATTCAACATTTCAATTTATTTATTTATTTTTCAAGGAAAGAAATTTTAGAAGGATAAAAATATACATACATCCAAGAATTGACAATTTTCTCTAACGTGATAGTTTCTTCACTTTAACTAGAATGCATTCTAATATTAAACGGATAAAGAAATAAAACAAGGAATAAGTTGACTTTTGAAGGAAAACTAAACAAGTGAATTTTGAAAGGTAGTAAAGAATTTTATATGTATAAATATATTTTTGAGATCGATATTTTTGTTTACTTTTATTTTTCATTATAAAAATATAACGTTTTATAAATATTCAATTCAAGCGTCTTGTTTTCTAACAGCAATAAACGTTTAACAGGTGTCAAAATTAACACTTAAGTAATTTAAAATCTTAAAGTATGGCTTATAAGTTTGGGTTGCATATGAGTTGTTATGTATATTTTAATAAGTAAATTTATATTCGCAAATGTTTATTATAAAAATTGTTTTATTATTAATTTATTTCCTTTTTTTTTTTTTAACTTTACATAATGATTCTTATGCATACCAAAACAATAATTTATATATATTTGCTGTATATAATATTTTTTTTATTTATTATTTTAAATATCTGAAAAATATAAATATGGATTTGTATTTATATTAATACCTACTTGTTAAGCACAGATATGTCTTTATTTATTTAATATATATACTTATTGCAAGTATATATGTATATTTATTATTTGGGTTTGTATTTAAAACATTGATATTACCTAAAATTAAACCATAATATAAAAATAAAGGATGTACTATTTGTTTTATAAGTAATGCCTTTGTAATTTATTTGAAAGAGTATTAATATTTTATTCTTATTTTTCTTTTAGTGCCAAAGTCATTATGAAATTAATTGAATTCACAATTTAATAGAGGATAACTTCATATTTCACTTATTGTTTAGTCTTTAGGTCACTTACACATATTATTATTCATTCATATGTTTAGATATACATAAATTTACATAATTAGATGTGTATATTGGATTTAATAGAATTCCCTTTGTTTCTGATATATATATTTGATTAGTTAGTCATATCAACCTTGAAAATAAATTATAATGATAGATCTCATTGCTCTGTATGATTTTAGATTTATTTCATGTATAGCTAGTTGGAAGGGCATATAAACAATTTATTTAAATATAACTGGGATAATTTTGTTTTTCTTCATTTAAATTATACACTTTATTATATTAGGCTTTCTCAACAATTGGATTCATTTAGATTATATATATTCCATTACGTTTATCATCCAATGTTTGAAGCATTATTTTCTTCTCATATATTAATGTTCCATTACATTTGAGGTATAATATGTTTATATGATATATTGTCCATTACATTTGGCACCACAAACTGTTGGTCCCAGTTAACTGATGATTGGTATAATGGAGTAAAAGTATGTTCCATTACATTTGGACACCACAACGTGGTCAGCATAATATGTTCGTTTAATTATTCATTACATTTGGTGTATCAAAGTTAGGGGCTTGGTTAACTAATGATTATTGTTGCAAAAGTTCATATGTTTATTTTCATTTGAGATCATATAAAGATACATTCCATTATATTTGGCTTTCCTAATGTTTGGGGCCTTCTTTCTTCAATTTAAATGGAATGCAGCAAGTACGTTCCATTACAATATATATATATATAATTAGATAACTGGAAATTTCACTTTATTAACAAAGCTATATATATATATATTTTAAACGTCTATTCCATCACATATTTTTAAAACATATAGCCAAAAACATAAAAAATATAAATGATTTCCACAATGTATGTTTCATCCTAAAAAAGCACTCATCAGTTGGCCCATATAATCTTTTACACATATCCTCATAATTTGTCTTAATATTATATAAATAAAAGTTTACTATAGTTTGATTTACAAGTATCAAACTTTCTATACTTACAACTTTGACACAAACCCTTTTATATAAATATATTAAGGATTATTACTAATTATTTATTAAACTAAAGATTCTCCCTAGTTCAAATATACATTTTAAATCTCATTTAATGAATAGTATGACTACAGTGTTATAGAGATATCAGACCACAAGAAACTGGTTTCTTTCCATTTTAAATATCTTGTGGAGAGATGAACAATTACTGCACTATAATATAAATTTTCAAAGTTTTTTTTTATTAATGGACATCTCACTTATTTCAATCCCATTACAATGATCCACCAGCACAAAAACTAAACCATTCTTTCTCACTATGAATGCATTTGAAATATTCATTTTATTTGTTTCAAATGATTCAGAAATATATAGCACATGTTATAATTTTACTTTCATATATACATCTTTAGATATATTTAAACTTAGTTTCATATATATATATATATATATATATTTGAAAATATATATATATATATATATATATATATATATATGCATTTTCAAATTATTATTCCATTGCATATTAGTAAAATATATGATAAAAGATATATGAAAAAGATGAATGATTTCCAAGATTTGAATTTAAGGCTGAGCCATCACTTATACATTGGTCCAAAATCACAATCTCTTACACATATCATCATCATTTGTTTTGCATTGTATAGATAGAAAATTATTATAATCATTAATATATTTATAGAAAGTGATTTATGCAAAATTGTAAATGAAAAAAGTTTGAGATTTGTAAATCAAAATTTATAATTTGCTATCCCTATAATGCTAAAATAAATAATGAAAATGTCTGTAAGAGAATGTGATGTGGGATAACTTATAAAGGCTGGTTCAGCACAAAATATATAGGTGATCAGTTTTTATCTTTTTCACACATCTTTGGTCATATGTTTTAACAATGTGGGATGGGATACAATATCTTAAGATGTGTATATGAAATTAAAATTATAACATGTACTTGAGTATAGTGAAGTCAATGTTTAAAATGGATTCATCGTGAGAATGATTGGTTTAAGATTTTTGCTAATAAATAGTTGCAATAGGACTGAGATAAGCTGAAAAACACATTGTTAAAACAAAACTTAAAAATACTTGTTACAGTGAAATGATTGGACATCCCTTCATAAGATGTTAAAAATATATAGAGGCCAGTCTCTACTTCGTGTGAGAGTAGTGTAGAGAAAGTAATCAAAACTGTCAGCCTGAGCAAAAAAAACGTACATGATATCTCTATAATATTACAGATATATTATTCATTAAGAGAGATTTAAAATATAAATTTGGACTAGGGATTATTATCTAATTTATTAAGTGATTAGCAATAATCACAAATATATTTATATAAAGTGATTTGCATTAAAGTTATGAGTGCAGAAAAGTTGACATTTATAAATCAAACTATAGTAATCTGCTATCTACATAATACAAACCAATGATAAAAATATGTAAAAGAGATTGTGATCTGGGCCAACTGAAAAGTCCTGGTTCACAATGAAATATAAATCTTGGAAATCATTTACAAAAATTTGATATCTAAATATACATATGAAGTCACATTTAAGGGCATCTATATATGAAGTTAAGTTATGACATATGCTTATTCATTTGGAAAGGTAAAATGGATGTTTTAAATGCATTTATACTGAGATAATCTGGCTTCTGTGCTAATGGATGATTGTAATAAATTTAAACTAAGATAAAAGATACCCTGATAAAAATAAAAAAAACTTCAAAATATGTACATACTTAATCAACAAATGATAAATTATTTCAATTAAGATTTCTCACCTTTTACATACTATTTTTATTTTTCTTTATATTTTTTAATAATACATTTTCCGTTTATTCAATTTATATTACTTAGACTAAATTCATTCATTTGTCTATATATTTGTTTATTTTATGTTTTGTTAAAAATAATTCTTTACTTTTATTTTTGTATATTTTCTTAAAAAATTGATACTATTTATTATTTATAACTTTTTATTTACCTTTGTCTTTTTTAACTATTTGCTTAATCTATGATGTAAATTTTAAATGTTTCTAATATTTCTTAACTTTTTATCTTGTTTATTTACTTTCTGATATTTCTATTTTTCTTTTAACCTAAAACCTATTTAAATAATGTTTGTTTGTTTTTTGTGGTTTTTGGAATAAAAAATATATCAAACATTTATTTTGTTTAGTTTTTTGTATGTATATCAATATTATTTATCATTTTTTCTTTATATGATTTTATATTTTTTATCATTTTAATATTTTAGTTATAATGTTTATAGTTTTTTGAATGTATGTTGTTTTATTTTAATTTTTATTATAATTTTTTTTATGAAACTATTCGGAATAAAATGAACTTATTGAAAAAAAGTTAAAGAAATAAAAAAAGGGGGACACATCCAAACAAAATATTAACCTACTTAAAATGGCAATGCTTGTTGTATTTTGGAATCATATATGCAAATTGTAAGGTTTAACATTTATCAAAATATTTTGTGAATGCTTTATAATTTAAAATCCTAATATTACTAATAATATACTGCTTCTAAAAATATTTACTGTAACTTTTTTGTTCATAAAAAAAATTGATTATTGAAGGCAACTAAATATTATATACTAATTTGGAGTGAATAAATTTTGAAACAAAATATATTATATAGATTTCGTAATAAATAAAAAATGCAATTACTTTTTATTTTGGAGTTGTTTTAAGTATTACAAGTCACAGTCTAAAATTTGTTCAGTGGTCTTTGAGCTCTAGAAACTGCCCTTCCATCACTTTATAAAGTTGCACAAAACAAACAGGCATGCTTAAAACACTCAGGCTTCATAGTTACCCAACCAAGTACTGATTGAGATTAACATTGTTTAACTTCAATGATCATACAAAAAAATAATAATAATTAGTTATTGCTTGGTAATATATGATATTTAAAAACTTAAAATAATATTGGGTTGAAATTCATAAACTTTGCATTTCAGAGGGTGATACTCTGCACCAATCATGTAATAACATTTTTTATTATTTTAGAATTTATTGGTTTTAAAAGTGCATTTTTATTTTTAAAAATACCCTATTTATTTTTTATAAAATAGTACTTTAAAATATTTTTTTCAATGACTAATTAACATATATTCATTATTTTAGTTTTAAAATATTAATATAGTGCACTTTTACTTTTTATGGTTTCTAATAATATTATTCCCATAATATAAGGATTATTTAAAATGAGTATAAATGTCCATTATTAGTAACTGATTGTAATGAAAATATAAAGTGAAATTATAGCCCCTTATTCTTACAAATATTTGAGTGCTACAATCAAAATCTTCAATCTATGTAAAAAAAAAAATCAATCAATAAAATACAAATATATGTCTAGAAAATATAGATACCTTTAGATTTTTTAAATTTTATATATTTATTTTTGTATAAACTATTAATATTTTAATATATATTGTAATAATGTTGCCAGTGGCCAACTCTGTTCATACCAATATTGCAGGCTTCTTAAATTTAAATTATATTAATTGAGAGGAAATTGATAGATTAAATTTTACCATATATATTTTTTATATTAAACATTAATGTATTTAAAAGTTCACATTTTTTTTTACAAAGAATAATGTAATAGTTCCCAAACATTGTGTTTAAATAATAATGTAAATATAATTTATTAAGTGTAAAAAAAAGTATAAAATTAAATAAATAATTTATTTTCTTCTCTCTCTTCAATAATTATAATTATCTACTCGTTTTAATTTTAATTTTGAAAAAGATACTAAGAATAAAAAAATTATTTTCAGTAAATTATTAAACAATTTTTAATTTTAACTTTTGAGAGTGATAAAAAAAAGAAAAAAATTAAAAGTTTAACTTTTTTTTTTAATTTTATACTAATTAATTTGAATTTTTTTTATGTCTCTCCAAAACAAAAAAGCTAGTGCTTACCAAATCAAGAGTAATTAAAGAATCATCATATTTTTTGGCGATTGAAGTTAATTTTTTTATTTATGACTTGTTTTGCATTTTTAATTTTGAAAGAGGGAAATAATCGTTTGTAAAAATAAACTCAATTTGTCAGATTTAAATTTTGTACGGTGGGCGACTACTTCACACCAATTGACAAGGCATAATGGTTCTTTTTAAAAGCTTGACCAATCAGAGAATTAAAATCTACATAATACACAATTGGTAAAGAGTACACATATGTATAGTCTTTACATCGATTTCTTCATCAAACAATTACCTTTCCAATGGTGTTTTTTTCTGTAGGATAAAAATTGTATTTTTTTAATGTTTTAGTAAAAGCAAATATTTATTTTTTCCCTCATTTTTTAAATGTCATAGAAAAAAAGGAACAGTGATTTATTACTCCCAAAAGAAGTTATAAATCAGGATGCATATATATATATATAAGTTTGAGGGCTTAGAAACTAAAACATTTGTAAATTTTAAAAAAATGTCAAAGGTAATATTTTTTATTAGCTGTAATTATATATATTTTTATATAAATAATTTATACCGCTGTAAAATATTGATTTGTTTCAATATTGTTCAATAACAACTCTGGTTTGTGCTGCTATGTATATATAATATATACGTAAATTCTTGAGTTTAGAATCTAACCAAAATCTATAAATATATAATTTTTTTTAACTTTTTATTATAGAAATAATTTATAATATTGTATAATAATAGCTTATATTCCAATACATATATACGTACCTCATTGTGTTTTCTGCCTAGTCTACAAACAATTTTATCTCTATATTTTTTTCAATCTACTTACTTTCTACTTTTTTATAAAAATATATTTTTTGTAAGTAATGATTATAATAAAAAAATAAATATATTTCTTTGTCATATCTGTTGCTGCAAGCAGTATCTCATATGTCTGTTTAGTATGAATCTGAATCGTATAACTTTGTCATCTATACATAAGTAATTATATTCTATTTTTTGCAAAGTATATGTATTTTTTCTACTTTTTTATACAAATATTATATGCTTATAATCATATTTGTTACAACAATTGATCATATTGTTTTCTAAAATAAAGCCATTTACACAGTAAGCTATTAAAAATTTCATCAAAGACAAATGAAATATAAACAGATAATAATTTTGTATTGCACTAAATTGAAAAAAGTTTTCTTCTTTACCTGCACCATAAAAAAAAATTATATAATCTTTTATCCTGTCACATTTTCTCTTTGCTCTTTGATATGTATTATGTATTAATGTTTTTTAATTATTTTAAAATTAATTTCATGTTTTGGTAAGGTATAGTTTACTTGAATTCTATTTGTATAATATATTATATACAATGCATAATATCTGATAAACAATGCATGATATCTGTTATTAAAACAGGCAAAACTCTATACTTATCATGTGATGTTTATTTGCATAATATCTGATATACTTTTATTATTAAATTTTCTTTTCTTCATTAGAAAAATATATATTTTCATCAAATATCTGCATGGAAAAACAAAACTTAGGTCAGCTAGTAAAAATAGAAATCACCAGCAAATACATATTTGAAGATTTAATAATGAAAAATTATCTTAGGTAAGACAGATTATATATCAATTTTTTCAAACTTTTAGAAAGAAAGTGATAAATCTGTATATAAAAGTGACATTTTTTAACATTTAACTTTCAAAATTATAAAATTTGTGAACCTATGTAAAAATAAGCATTTTTGAAAATGATAAAAATCTTTTTAATGTAATGATTATTTTGTCAACTTCATTACATTTCTTAATATTGCAACAATCAGAAACATGTGATTCGTTAACATAGTGCAGAATTCGACCACCACACAAAACTGCAGCACCATCTAGATAGCAAAGTTACCCATAGTACTGAGTTTGAACATAGTTTATTGGTTCAACAATACAATCTACGAAACAATGCATCTGATGCGACATTAGTAAATATTTGTTTAGGCATGGTGGTCAGGGATATGCAAGAGATTCATGATTTTATTTTGAGTTAGCCAATAATAACACTAATATTAGATATTTATATTTTACAGAATCGAGGAAATATATTGAATGGGTATCGAATAAATAAAGATGTGACAGCAGATGTATAGTTTGAAATTATTTATTTAAAACATTTTAATAATAAATCATTTACTAATAATATTTGGTAAGATTTAAAATTTAGTAACGGGATTTTTCCGATGCTGTTAGATATCAAAGAGATACATTTATTTGTATAGCTGACGTAATTTAGCTAACTAAAATTCTCGAGCAAGTACTTCTAGGGCATGCCTTTAGGGATTTATACTTTTGCAATACAAGAGTCTAAAGTAAGATTTATAATAGTAGTGGTGGACATATATTTATTTAATTAAAGATATTTACTAATAACTAGGGGCAAACATTTATTTGAGAGTGAATTATGTCACTAATGCAGGGATGGAGTTATACATAGAATAATAAAGTTGATAAAAGAAACACATGGTACGTCTAGAAAGGCGATAGGAAGTGGCAGTATATTGAAATTGCAAAGCCGTGAATGAGTTTAGAACAACAGGCTGGCATTTGCTGTAGGCCCAAAGAGGTAAGGCATCACATAAGCATAACCAGGAGCAAGTGGTTTGTGCCATGATTGCCTGCTGGCTGCGTGACTTTTGTCAAGCCCTACAGGAGCATTTATTATGTCCGCTTGTGTAGGGTGACTAATTTCAAGCCTAAAGAATCCGAAGTATTCAAGGCTTGTAATGGGTCATCGTGTCTCTAAAACATAACACATGTATAATGTACAGATGATTCTGTTAAGATTTAAATATATTTTTATAACTTGGCCCTACATTATCAACATTTAATAAAGAATGTTTGTGACTCTCAAAGAAATGTGATTTATGGAATTATTAATTAAAATTTAATAAAATAGAAAACAATATGTAAACTGGGTGAGTATTATAACTAATACGTCAGCCATTTGCTAAGCAGTAGATCTCTGCATTACAATAAATGAAGCATTGAATGTGTGTCGATTTATATGAAAATATTAAGTAATTTATGGAGATAAATATTAATGAAGATTTGACATGCATCCACTGTTTCAAGCAATCATAGATTTATACTTAGAAAATCATAAGCATGCTATAATTATATAATAAAATATAGATTTTAGAAATATGTATCCAAGAAAGATAGAGTAAGGCAAGCTAGATTATTAGAGAAATTTGCAGGAGGAATTAATAATTAAATGTATAGTTTTACAAATGAGAATTTTACTGTTTATAAGTTATATAAAGAATGAACTATAGCATGATATTAGTAGAATACTCTAGAGCTTGGGCATTACAGGTACCTGTTTTATGAGAAGTTTTCCGATTCAGTGGTCAGTAGAAAATTGTTCATGATTCTAGCATTAGCAGTTCTTTCCAGTATTTAGGTGATTTAGTTATTTGAATAGCAGCAGCAGCTTACTAATTGTTTGGAGCATCAGATCTTCTTTGGTTGATTTTATGGAGGGCATGGGTGTAGGTTATCAGCAGACAATTGACCATCTCCGGGGAGAATAGTCTTTGGTGCTTTCTACTCATGCATACTGTGGCACGTAAAACAATATATATCTTTGGAGACTCTCAACTGATCGAGAGCAAAGCTAAAGTTCAGCTGAAAGTCCTTAGAAAGTTCAAAATGGCCTCCCTTTCTGATCTTATCTTTTTAACTTTTGTTATATTTATTTATTTTTAATATTGCTACACACACAATTCGATACCAAAAAAGTTTAAATTTGGGTAGGATAGAGTGGTGGGTGAGAGACAATAGAAAAGGTGAAACTTAAGATTCGAATGTGAATCTTACTGTTTTATTTTCCCGCACTTCTCCTGAATAATTAAGGAAGCACAAGGAAGCAAGAAAATAAAAAATTTTGCTACATCACATAATTTAAATACGTAAATTTTTTTACAGATATATAGAAATATAGAGAGCAGAGATTACATAAAGTAATGAATACTTATATATACCCAGATCTAGAATTTATAGTTTAATTTAAAATGGCCTAATTTGGCTATGTCTGGTTAGAAATCTTATATTAGTTACACTGATAATATATAAAAAAAATTCTTAGAGTAATAGTAATTAAAATAATAATATATATAAAAAAAAATTTCTATCTAAAGCCCTATTTAACCAATGTAAATTCTATTCAACCAAATTCATTTTACCAAATTTGTTTTAATATTCTTATATATGTGTAATAACCATCCTAAAAGGCTAAAATTGTTTTATAACCCTGGGTCAGGTGGATAATATCTATTTTTCATCATCGATGACTGCAGCCTTGGGTTTTTTAATTTTTGCCTTCTATCAGGTGGTTCTTTGGTCCAATGGTTAAAATCCAATGTAGTAAGAAATTCAACTATTTCTTCTATGTCTTTTATTCGACTGCCTACCATTAATTGTTGGATGGTTAGTGGCATGCTATGCTGGATGGTCCCTATGATGTGTGTATCTGAAAAGGCAAATGTTGTAAGGGATTTCCATTTCACCATATTCCACCAATCCTTGACAGAGCCTTGTAGATGGTAACTGGCTATAGCTACCTGTTCATCTGGTCCTTTCTTATGAAATTGAAAGAACTTTTGCAAGCTCTCTAAGTGGGTTTGAGGGTTTTACTCTATCTTTCCTTTAATAAAGATTTTAATGTGGATCATCTTTGCTAAGTAACTCTGGTGTCCATTGTCCATTTTCATGCTTTCTTCCATGACCTTTGGTCCTTCTATATTTTCATCCCCATCTACGCTCATCTCCTTTTTACTGCTGACTTCATTCAACTGTTCTTGTGAGCCTTCATCTATTGGAATGAGGTCTATTTTCTCATCATACTTATTTACATTTATTACAGTATCTGTCTGCTTTTCTATTACCATAGGTTCATCATATCTTTCTAACTTTCTTTTATTCTGCATGTCTTTAACCTCTTCTTCCTTTTTACTAACTGAGGATATTCCAAAATGTTCTTTGATCATTTCAAAATATATCAACATATCCCTGTCAATTTCCTGACACTCTCTAACTTTTATCTTTTCTTCTTCCTGTCTTTTTTTGGGCACTTCATCATGTATTTTCCTCCTTTCTTCCTTACCCTGTCTAAGTATTTCAATTAACCCTAGATAAAAGTCCATTGATCCTCCAAAAGCTTTAGATAAATCTACCTGCTCTATACTAACATTTTCTGCTTCCATCTTCTTAATATTATTTATTTATTTTATTTATAGCATTAGACTATCTCCCACCCCACCAATATCTTGGTCCTATCACACTCTTTCACTGCCCTCACCTACTCTACATTGCCCTATCTATATTTTCTATATTTCTGTGCTTAACATATATATTACAATAAACTACTGCTAACATGTATAATAAGCCACTGCTGTCTACGATTTATATAATAGTACTTTAATAAAATATTTACTGTTAACATGTATAACAGCCATTACTGTCTATGATATATATAATAGTACTTTAATAAAATATTTACTGCCACTTGCTTTCTCACTTAGCGACTGATTACTTTTTTTTTTACATATATATATAAAAAAACATTTCACTAGATCCGAGTATTTTCATTCCTTCTTAAATTATACACGCACCCCTGCTTTCCATAAATTTATTATTACATCTACCATCCTTTCGTTCACTTGACCCACATTATTTCACTCAATTTATTTTTTTTCATTATTTTTATCAAAACAAACTCATATATATATAGAATAATTAGCTAATCCGGGTAATGAACGCTAAAAGAAATTTATATGCAATATATTTTTGCTCAGGTATATGGGTGTTGTATTGAAGCCCTACATTGGGTGCAAAACATTAAAAAAAAATTATACTATGTAAGTCAGAAACTTGTGATTCGTTAACATAGTGCAGAATTCGACCACCACACAAAACTACAGCACCATCTAGATAGCAAAGCTACCCGTAGTACTGAGTTTGAACATAGTTTATCGGTTCCACAATATGATCTACAAAACAACATATCTGATGTGACATTAGTAAATATTTCTTTAGGCACAGTGGTCAGGGATATGCAAGAGATTCATGATTTTGTTTTGAGTTAGCCAATAATAACACTAATATTAGATATTTATATTTTACAGAATCGAGGAAATATATTGAATGGGTATTGAATAAATAAAGATGTGACAGCAGATGTATAGTTTGAAATTATTGTATATGTATTAAATGGATTACATCCTGTACATAAGGAGTCAGATTAACTTTAGGTCAACATGGGTGTGACAAGAATCTCAGCCTCAGGGTAGCCTTTGAGCATTCCATCTTCAGATTTTCAATTGGATGGACAGTTGAAGGGTTGGAGTGTGGAATGGATTCAAGCCTGTCCATTAAAGTATGAAGGTTGGCTATCTTAATATATATCTGAGCACTTATTGCATATATGTGTAGAGATGATAATCTGGACCAACTGATGATTGCTGGTTTAGCATGAAATACATATATTGGTGATTATTTATCTTTTCAACATAAATGTGTTCAAGTGTACCAGTGATATGAGATAAAGTGATGAATGGTGGGTCTTGTGAAAGTCTGTGCTCAAATACCATTGAGCAAGAAAAAATTTTTTGAGCCGAGTAGCATAAAACGGGCATCCCCCCTCATCCCCAACATCAAATTCAGCTATTACTGACTGTCCCAACAACATTTATATATATATATATATTGTGACGACCATGTAAAGTCATCGACACACATATATATTTATTAATAACATTAGATAAATTCGCTAACAAGAAGTAATAAAGGTGAAATAAATTAGCTATTAAATTTTTAAAAAAAAGGAAGGAGAAGAGAAAAATTGAAATTCTAATGTCAAAATTTACTGTGGATTTGTAATAGTAAGAGAAGGGGAGAGGGGTGCATAAAGAAATGCGTCTCTTTCTCTCTTGTAAGTCAAATGCTAAAAAGTTATTTTTGTTTATTGTGGGAGAGGGGAAGGGGATGCATAAAGAAATGCGTTTCTTCTCTCTCATTAAAAACTATATAATAACAAATTAAAATAAAATGTAAAACACAAATGTGAAAAAAAAAATGAATTGTAAACTTTAAATAGAATGTAATATGTGATATATAAAAAGAAAAATAATATGGCCGTAGGTGTGAAAGTCTGTTGGACAAATTAAATTCCACGGACAAAGAAAATGTTAACAACGGAAGATCTTTGCCTGATCTGTTAAATTAATTGGGACTTACATTCCAGCCATTAATTAAATAAAGAAACATAATGATAAGAATTGGTTGGAAATCTAAGTCTTAATTAAAAATTTTAAAAACAATGAACAAAAGAAAGAGATTAAGAAAATTACAATTTTATCTGGCATTGCTAGTAAAGACTTTGAAGAAGCAACAGCTCAAAGAAAATGAAAGAAATGCATGGCTAATGGCGTTAAAGGGATGTGGGTTCGGATTCAAGCCATCTCATCACTGACTCACAATGTAAGATCTTTGCCTGACCTGCTAGAGGGACCACCACTTCTGTAGCTGTCAACTGAAACTCAACCTAAAGAATCAACAAGCAAAACTGGAACGAGAAATAACCCCACAAACTGAGGAAGTTAATCAAGAGCGCTCAGAAGAAATACCCATGGGACAATTACAACAAAGCCTAGGTAAAAGCATGCATGCATTTTAATCTGTTTACTACTCATAACTAAATACACAATTAATAATTTGATAAAATAGAACTCTATCAACAGGACTTTAAGAACTTTAATATTTGATCTGTTTTTATATGTTTTATTATAGCCATGTATTTTATAAGTGTGTGTTTTTTATTATTATTATTATTATTATTATTATGTATTTTTTATATAAAGTGTGAGTATTATTATTAAACATATTTATCATTAAATTTTGTATCCTTGCTTTATTCTCCTATCACCAAGCTATGACAGGGGGGAAACTGTAATTAGTGATTAAAGAACATGCTGATTTGTTTAAGGTATTCATGTGCTGCTTGTTTGTGTGAGTTCCCAATTCTAAAAAATAAATAGCAAGCGCTGGACATTCGTTAAATTTCTTTGAAATAGTTTGCTCTGTTCAGCAGCCGAGAGTTCTTGGCCGGGAAAAATAATGCCAAGATAATATGTACGTATTGCCTTGGGGGTCAGTCAAGGGTATAGATATGAAGTTAAATTTGTATCTGTATTAGCTCTCTGTTTGTATTGTAATGGCGGTGGTTAAATGAATAAACAATCCATTACAGTTGGAGGCTAGCAGGATATTTCGTTTAGCAAAACTGAAAAAATAAATGTATAATAAATAAATAAATGAAAGGAAGAATCAAAGTTGTGAAAAAATAAAGTATAATAATTAAGTCTAAAATATAATTGAAAGTATTAAAGATAAAAATCAAATCAAGCAACAATATGAATAACCATTTCCATTATAATATATATATATATATATATATATATATATTATAATGGAAATGGATATGTATATATATATATATATATATATATATATATATATATACTCAAGACAAATAATCCTAGTTTATACTGAACTTTTCTAAACTTATTTATACAAGATATGACAATCCCTACATTCACACCTGGTTTGAATGTGACTGTCCAGCTGCACCAAACTTTATTTTTTACCAAATCAATTTTTCATTACTTTTCAAACTTATATATCTATTTACATTTTATTATTATTTTTTTCTGGAGTAAACTTAGCTTTACCTGCAAAATATAGCATATTTTAAATAAAATAAATTGATGGACTATTATGAACTAGCATTTCATAACCTTTTATTAATATTTATTTTTTATATGAGAATTTAAATAATTTCATATTTATCATTTACGATTTAAATTGTGTTTTTGTATTGGATATTATATGTGTGAAACATGGCAGAAATATATCATGTTATGAATTAATAATATTTAACTCCCCCATATAATAAAGATTTAAAATACAGCCGGGTCTCATTTCATGTTGATTTTTTTAATGTGATTTGGAAATTATGAAACTCATGTTTCTTCTTAATATCTTTGTACACAGTTTTCTTTTATGTGATAAAAATTATTAGATCAGAAGTTGAGCTCCGATAATGCACTATTATTTTAAATATTATAAATTTCACACACTCACATGTCATATTTAAAATAATTGGCATTATTGGAGTTTAACTTCCATCTAATAATTTCAATATTTTCAGAGCTTTATAATAGTACTGTAATAGATTTTATGCAATAAAAAAGTTCATAATTAACTTAAAATCAGGATTTCCCCATTTTATATACTCACATTAAATTTTACAAGATTATAATGTAAATTTGTTCAAACGTTATAGATGCCTATACTATGCATGTTGTTGTTTTTGCATTTTGAATCACATTCTATTTTTGCTTTTTTAAAAAAGAGTATATAATCTATTAATCATTTAGTGTCCACAAGTAATAAATTTTACAAGATTATAATGTAAATCTGTTCAAACATTATAGATATCTATACTATGCATGTTGTTGTTTTTGCATTTTAAATCACATTCAATTTTTGCTTTTTAAAAAAAGAGTATATAATCTATTAATCATTTAGTGTCCACAAGTAATAAATTTTACAAGATTATAATGTAAATCTGTTCAAACATTATAGATATCTATACTATGCATGTTGTTGTTTTTGAATTTTAAATCACATTCAATTTTTGCTTTTTAAAAAAAGAGTACATAATCAATTAATCATTTAGAGTTGGCAAGTTTATTTTTAAAAGGTGAGTAACAGTGGTGGGCACAATTAAATTTGACAATTAAAAATTAAAATCTGATTTTTAATTGTAATTAACAATTTAAAAATTGTGTAATGTAATCTGAAATTAATATCATGTGAAACAATGAAATTTAATTTTTAAACAGAATTGAAAATTAAAAAATTAAAGACAAAAATAAGAATTTAATTTTTAATTGTTAGTTTTAATTAAATTTTGCCAAACAGTTGTGATTAGGTGTCTTTTTATTATCATAAGTATAAGTTCTTATTTTTATTTCAAACTTTTAGTTTACCCTAATGGAGAGGAAAAAACACCCAAGAAAATGAATTTCTTTTGAAACAAAAATTTCAATTTTAGATTGCTTAGCGAAATGGAAAGAATCAACAGTGATTGGAAAACATTTTATTTCGGGTGAGTGTACTATAAGAGCAATTAAAAAATGAAATTGGCACTAGTTGTATTTTACTCTTGTGATGAATCTAATGTCTTACCAGTTTACAAACAAACTTGCATATCATCAAATAGTGATAATGATTAAAATATTGTACATGTATGAAAAAATGTAAAGTACTGTAAATTACACATAAAAATATATTGTTTTGGATAAAATTAAATACTGTAGTTAATAAAAAAAAGTAAAAAAAGTTTGTCTTGTATCAATTTTTTTCAAATTTGAAATTTTTTATTAGTCATATATTTTTTTTAATGCAAATTTTAAAGTAATTTTACATCGTTGATTTGCTTTTATGCAGTTTTTAAAAATTACGGTAGTTGAGGAGGGACACTCCCTCCTCAACTACCAAAATTACAGTATGTATCTCCCATTTTTCAAGGTAAGTTAAGTCTATTTTTATGCAATTTCTTTTGTGCACAAGTTCTGAGGAATCTATCTCCCACATAAAATGAGACCCAGGTGTACATATATATTTCTGTTTTGCTTCAAGTTACACATTTTTGAAGTATAATGCAGTTTACTAATTAAATATTTTGATATGCTTGTTCAATAATAATAAGAATAAATCATTTAACTAAAAATCATCTTTATAAAAGATTTGAATATGCATCCTAAGCATTAATTATCTTTTTTTATTATTATTTATATTAACTAAACATAAGTATTATTAAATTATTTTTATAAAGAACTCAGCAGGAAATTATTTTCTTGTAGATTAAAAACAATAATATTACTATTTTATTTTTGCCTCGGATCGTCTGAAACTGAATAAAAATTATTAATTGTTCTTATTTACTTGTTGTTCATCTTCAGACTCACAGTAATTCATTGTAGTTGATATAATAATAACTGAAAGGATTTATTAGTAGAAAAATGAGCTTTAAATGTCTGACTTTGTTTTTAAAATATTTTTTTTCTTCTGCTTCCTTGTTGATCAGAATTATTATAGATTATAGTATCCGCTAAGTTTGAAATGAGAAATTTATCACAATACTTATTCTAAGTTAGATTTTCAATTTTGGAGATATTTATGCTGTACCATTCCATTATTTACATTAATTACTTCATCCAAACTCCTGGCAAATATTACAGAATATAAGGGAATAAATCACTCCCTCCAACCTATTTCTTTAGAAACTCATATTTTTGGTTTCGATCCTTTAATTAAAATATATGCCCTGATTTAAGCATGGTCTGCAAGAGATGGTGTATTTAGAATGTACGCTCTAAGCTTAAGTGATTTAAACTCTTACCGGCGGGCGAGTGCGTGGAAATTAAAACATATGATTATTATTACAGCTCATTTTTGAAAATGGGAAATTTAAAAATACACGTTATTCAATTCAATGTATTAACCAAAGTCGCAATCTTTTAACTAGCAGACAAACTTTAATCAATTTTTTTATTAGTTTTCCCGCCTTAAGTTTAGCGTTTACATAAATTAATTAATTTACATGAATAAAACAACACAAAGGAAAATTATTATTTTATAAATTGTAATAATAAATATTTATAATCTAAAGCAACAAACATATTTTAGATATCAATTAATAATATTAATTTTATAAAAAAAAAATTATTGACGAGTATATTTTTTTATAATTATCCATTTACTATAGTATGCACACATATTGCCAATTAACTAGGCTTCTTATCCATAGCCAATTCTTTATTAACTAGACTGTAAATTATAAAAAAAATTAATAACGTCAATAATATAGTTTTTGTTTTTTTTATTTTTATTGTTTTAAATACTAAAAAACATAAATCTGTTTTTGATCTTTTTTAATTTATAAAATCTAAATATTCGTATTAAATAATTAAAATTAGTACAAATAACTTTAAAAAATGTTGTAAATTGAAAATCGATAAAACTCCAATAAAAATTGAACAACTAATTTGAAGTTCAACGTGGTTATGTAATTGTTAAAAAACAGAATAACTAAATCCACTTTCAAATAATTTGCAAAAACATAAGACATGTTTTAATTGTAATTAGAAGATTTACAAATATTAACATAATTCTAAAAAATTATATTTTAAATTACATATAGTCTGATATGAGCAGATTAAAATCCCAGGCCACATGTGGACGCTTTTTTTTATAACGGAAATAAGTTTCAAGTAAAAAAGATTTAAAATTTTAATGCATATATTTTGATCAATAATATTTTTTGCAAAATGCATGTCAAAGACTTTAATGTAGAAATATTTGTTATAACAACTTTAATGATATCTTGAGAACAATGCATTCTAATGAAAAAAATGTCATTGGATTAGGAATTCTATGTAACTCTTGTCAAATAAAATTTTAATAAAATGCATGTGTAATGAGTTATAATTGGTCATTAATTTTGCTAATTATTCAATATATTTTGAAATAATACATTTTATGAAAAATTCTTTCAGACAAAGTGTCTTAAAATTTAATCTGGACATATTTTGTCAAATTTGTCCCCATGTTACATTAGTTTTCGAGTTATTGGTAAACTGAGAGTTGAATTGCATCAACCAGAAAGTCTCATGAATGGATATTATTGTTTAACAATAGGCATCTAATTAGTCCACAATGATTATGATGATAGCAAAATTCCTTCACAAAATTTTGTTTCTTTCTTAAGCTATTACAGGAACAAAATTCAATTTCATACAAATATACACACAGACATTTACATGTTACCAGATATCCTAAAATTGCATGAAACAGATTTTCTAAAGCTTTATTTCTGGAAATTAATTGATAATAGAAAGCATGATTGAAACACATTCCTTTACTATAAATATCTCATGTATCAGTAAGTAAAAACATTATTTTACATGTACCCACTACAGACTTGATAGGAGTTCATGTTATTCACAATCAAAAAAGTTTACCATGCCTACATACATTAATGTATGCTGAATTCATAATAACTTTGTAAGCATGTGCATACATTACTCACAATACTATGTATTAATAATTACATACATTAACACATGACAAATTTATAATGACTTTTAATCATTTGCTATTATATATTATCCAACTATTATGTATTAATAATTCAAAAACTATGTTACTCAAAAAAAGGCTTGCACAATTCATAAATATTTCAAGATGTTTTGTTCTAAAACATTTATACATCTTTTTACATAAAAAACTATATGGATCTGATGCTTATTTTAAATTTTAATTTTTTATTAAGCTTGGCTTACTAATAATGTAAAGAACAAACCAAGTAAAAAAAATTTATGCCATCAAATTTAGTTTTTAATATTTTTAGTAAAAATTTTAGAAAATACATATATAATATGTGTATGTATTTTAAACCATTTTTGTTTTTTATTTAATAAATTTTAATTTTTATTATCAAATATAATGGAGAAGTATGCAGGCCATATGATTCTGGGTGTGTAAATAACTCCAAATGTATTATAAAGATAGAAGTGTTTAATGAATTTTTGACACACTTGCTTAAGATCGATTGTTTGCTTCTGCTGCACAAACAGCCTTACCTGTGTAAACCATAAGAAAGTTTGGAAAATACATGGAATTTCTTTTGGATGTATGTTATATAAGATACATGTGATTTTGAGATTTTAATTAGAACTTGTATGTGAGGAAATTCCTGATAAATATTATACCATGCAATAGGTTAAAAAAGAATTTTTACTATTATTGGGAAATACATAGAATTTGGGGGTCTATCTGGAATTTTAACTATATGAAGGGTTTTTAAAGATCTATAAGAAGATATATTCTCTTTTTATGCAATAAATAAGATGTATGTAGATACTTGTACTATTGGTTTAATAGATCCCCATACTCAAAATATAATGGTCAAAAAGGATCTCCCAACATAGAAAAGTATAATGATTATCAGTATAATATGACATGGATATTGGAATTAATTAATATTGAAATTTAGATTTTGGATTTTATATAGATCACAAAAGATTTAGGATTTATCAAATTAAGATCCTTCTGAAAAAAAAAAAAAAAAATTACTTTAACTAATTAAATATGTAAGTATGAATCCAAGATATATGCTTTGATTATAAATATGAGCATACTGTTAGCAAACAAAATATTTTAAAGCTTAAAAATATGTAAAATAAGTCTATAGTCAGTTTTATAGGAATATATATGATTATTCAATAAATTAATTGAAACATTGAATTTTTTTATTGCCGTAGTTTAAATCAATCCAAAAACTGTTACTTTTAAATTATCTACCACAATCATTACTTACAGCATTAATGATAGATGAAGTTATAACTAGTAAAAGTGCTTTCCTTTGTTCAAGAAAGCTATATTCACACTATTTGTATTATTATTCTTTAGTTTTTTTTTAAATAAATATTAATGTAATGAAATTGGGTAATAGATTTTAAATGTAGTAATAATACTCTAAATATGTTAAAATTGAAGTTGAAATAAAAAATATAAACCAATGTTGGTCATACATTTGTTACACTACAATAAGAATAAGTTTGCAGATTATATACTTATAATTCCAGAACTATTGACAAAATTGTGATTGTCTTATATCAGAGTTGATTTTAAGCTTTTCAGCTGATTGCCATGAATTGGATCTATGTCTGAAAAGACCTCACAAAACTTATAGGAAAAAGCATTATTCAAGACTACAAATTTTCTTTTAATTAAAGAAAAATAACTGAATTGTTTATTAGAGAAAAAAATCTATTTTACTTAGAAATAAATTAAACAAATAACAATACCATTTAATTTTGTTTCACTCTAAAGAATGTAATAAAATTTATCTCCCTTTTACTTTACTTTCACTATTCTTAAAATTTAATATGTGGAAGAATATTTTTATCCCCAAAACTCCATCAAACACAAATCAGCTTTGTGCTGCATGTGATCTTAATTATTTTTTTTGAAAAAAAATTTAAATTCATAGTTTTGCTGAATATTTGTGAAATTTTTTATTGGTAAGTATATTTTTATTATTTAAATATCATTTGCAAGCACAATAAAATTTCATTTTAATGTAGCATTTTATAAAAAATTACTAAACATCTAACTTCTTTTATATTTAAATGTTGTAGTTTTTTGTAACTTTTTTTACAAATTTAATAATTGCAAAAGAATTTATAAATAATTACAAAAAATAAATAAAGTAAGAGAATTCATAAATAGACCCATATTCTATCAAATATTACTTTTAAAAAAATTTATCAAAAACAATTTGAAAATTTGGGTCATTAATCACAGATTTGAAATTAAAATGACAAGAGTTAAAACGGTTGGCAATGTCAGTTCTTAAAACTCATCATCTTTGCATATTCTAGAGGGGAAAATAAAAACTTCTATCTAATCCTGCATAAAAATTCTTTTATTTTATTTATTAATATATTATATCTATAAATATAAAGGCAAGCCAAACTGTTTTTTTCTTTTCTTACTGAACACACAAATATATGTGTCTTCCAAAAATAAATGTTTAAATCCTGAATGTTAGACAAATTTTCAATCAGAATGCAATTGTACATAAAACAATCACACAAAAAATCACAAATTTTTGTTTTTATTTTTCTGAAACTCACTCTTTTAAGTGAATTACTTAAGTAAGGAACTTAAGTATCACAAATATCTCTGCATTCTTTCTTATTTCTAAAATAAAAATCTTTTGATGAAGCCATGATTAATGCCATCAGACAAGCAAAGATGATGATGATGAACATAGTAAATAATACTTATGTGAAAAAAATACTTGATTAGAAATCAAGAAATAAATGTTTTTCGGGTTCAAAAATAATCTTTAATGAGTAATGTTTTGATTAAGCCATACATACAGCACTGAAAATATTTGAGCCATAATTTGAGCATTTAAAAACCCTCAAAATTTATTAGGGTTTTGTGGAATTATCAGAAGTGCTTGAACCAATTCTGCCAATAAAGATTCAAAGTCTCACTAAAATGCTTCAATTCCTTGTTCACAATATCAGATTTACCTGCATTTTTAAATTTCATTATTGCTCTTTCATTTTTCTTGACAATTTTGATGACTGTGAAATGAAAAGAAAAAAATTTAAAAGCTAAAGCACATCAAAGCTTTACTTAAGATTATTAATTCAGCAAGAATGTTTACAGTTTTATTATTTTTAGAAATTAAAAATATATATAATTTTAAAAACTAACATTTTATACTTTCTCATAATTTTCTTCTTTCCAAACAAAAATTAAATATAATACTTTTATTAAATTATGTTACTGTCACTATTTACTTTTAAAAGGTGATATACCCATTTTGTTTGTTTACTAATTAAACTTGCAAATTCCCAGTTTTATACTAAAATATGCTTAGATCTTTTGGTCCCTTAACTTACACATATTTGAGATACCATATGATCACTTTTTATTCTATTATAAAAATGTAAAATCTATAATAAACTGTATAGACTCAAAGTTTATTGTACCATAGATGTGAGTGTGGCACATGCACAAAGCTTTTTTCAATTGTGCCTAAAGTTCTTAATGACAAACCTGCTTATAAAACAATAAATAATAAATGCAATAACAAAATTTACAGTAAATTTTAAACTATAAAAGTGTATTTAAAGAATATACATTACTGAGTTAAATTCATATTGTAAGCTAATCACAATGCCTGCATGTTAGTTGTGAAAAAAACCAGAGGCTTATAATGTGTTAAGAATTTAGAAAAAAGAATGTATATTTTTCATTCATTTTCCTTTCTCCCTTACTTTGCAGTTTTCAATTACTTAAGTTAATATTAGATCAATGATATCATGAGCTTCTTATACTATTACCCATCTATTTGTACAACTATGATAATAAGTTGTGTCTTTGTGTAATTATGTATATATTTTCATTTACTTATATGCAGAGCAATTCTGACTCTAATATTTTTTCTAACAACTTGTTATTATATATACATATTTTTTCTTTTTATAAATTTCTGAAGTTAGACTGGCCATATTTGTTTGTGAGTGATCGCTAACAATGGTGAAAATGTAGTTATATAAATAATTATTATGTGTGTGTATATATATATATATATGTGTGTGTAAATAAATAAGTAAATAGAATTACCATTTTATATACGAAGTTAAATCTTCAGCCATGGTGTAATGATATGTGGTAACCAGTAAGACCAGTTTTGCAGGCTGAATGAAAACAATAGCAAATCTGTCCAAACTACTACCAATTAAAAGGAGGCCCATTTATAGTAATCCTATTTGCTAATTTATTTATATCTATATTAACTTTAAAAATAATATATATATATATATAATAAACATAAAATTACAATAGCTTAATGTATATGTAATTAAGTTAGCAAACCATTTTTCCTCGGGTGATGAATAAACAAAAATCTATATATTTTACATAGCAATAATAGATCGGACCATGTAATCTTTAAGGCTTTGATTACATGATTGATTATTAATTTAATAATTATTAATGCCATATTTACAACTGACTGGTAATTTACATTCATTTTGAAATTTTATCATTGTTGGCAAGGTTAAACTTGTAAACATCAAAAGCTTAAAGAATAGATGGTTGATTCTATTTTTGATGCGCGCTAAGCATCAGGATGTAATTTATTTATAGCTGAGGTAGTGATTTGCAATGCTTATATATATATATATATATATATAGATATATTTCATATATATATATATATATATATATATATAAATGAAATATTATCTGGGTACATCTGGGTATAATTTATTGTAAATATATATATATAAACATAATGATACATGCTAATTACCTCCTACTTGAACTTTTTTTTAAATAACTCATTAATTAAATTAAGAGAGTGCAAACTTCTCAAGCGCTTGTGACTATTAGTAACCAATCAGATCTTAAGCACTGGGACAGAGAATTTAACTCATTAATCTAAATAATTTCTTATATTTATTATTTGTTTTTTATTAATAGAATGTTCATTATTGCTATACGTCAGAATTTACAGCACCTCCACAATTATTTTACAATATTTATTACCCAGTTGATAACCAGTGTGACTTGGTCAAAATGATGGTTTACATATATATATATTTACAATAAATTATACATGGATGTACTCAGATAATATTTTATTTATATCTGTAGTTTATAAAAATCTTATATATATATATATATATATATAAGTATGCAAATACTGATATGTCAACATAAAGCAAGATAATAATAATAAAAATAGCTACTTTCTAAAATATTAGAAATGATATATTTACATGCAGTTAATAATCTAAAAGAAAAAAGTATCCTATATTTATATATATATATATATATATATCTAAAAGAAAAAAGTATCCTATATATATATAGTTTTGGTATGAACAGTGTATTATTTTGCATTACAATCCGATATTTCGATGGACTAGCACCACCATTATCAAGGTTAACTTTTGAAAGAACAATCGTTAGATCTCAAAGAATAACATGACTCAGTGCAAGAAGAGAAGTGAGATTCAACTTGAAGTAGTTCAGCATTCACAATATGAAGCTTATCAAAATGTTTATTTACGTCAGTTTTTTCACCTATTAATTTCAAGTTAATATTAGATAAAATGATAGGATTCAACATAGTTGGAATACGTTGTGCGTCATCAGCCCTATTTAAACTTAGTAGGTCTCTTTAATGTTTATTTACGTCAGTTTTTTCATGGTTCTTAAATCATATCTTTCCAAATTAGCAAGTATTTTTGTATTGTCAAAATCTAGTTTGTGACCAATTTCTAAAAAATGGGAAGTAAAAACTGATGTACTAATTTTTTGATTAAAAGCATTTCTGTGTTTTTTAATTCTGATATTTATTCATCTATTAGAATGACCCACATAGCTTCTTGAGCTCTTAATTATATAACCATTCCAAAAGTTATATTACTTTTAAACATTCTTTGTTAATTATTTTTTAAAATCATTCTGTAATTGATCTATAATTTTAATTTATGTTTGCACTGGTATAGAAAATAATAACACAATGCATTGAGAAAATATTACAATAGATATTTTTTATTAAATTTTATTTTAAAAAGAGAAATTATGTAATTAAGATACTAATATTGCTTTAATTAATCTCTTTATACTATTAATTTATATGAGAACTTAAGTTACAAGTTTATTTATTTTACTTATTAATGTCTAGGAAAGGAATAAGAAATTATATCAAATTATAATTATTATTGGTATTAGTTTCTATTAGTTAAAATTTGATTAAGATTTTTATGCAAGCTCTATACTTAAAAATTGCAGTAATGTAATTATTTTCATCACCTTTATATTATTTGTTACTTCTTAAATCAGTTGAATTAATTATTAAAATATAGGGGATTTGAACAACAATATTGGCAACAACATGGGATTTGGGAATTCAATCTTCAGATTTTCAATGGTATGTGTGGCTGAAGAATTTGAGGTTGGAGTGTGTTGAATCCTATTCATTAACCGGCAAGGATCTGCTATATTAATATAAACTGAGCACTGATTATATATATATATATGTGTGGGAGATGGTAGTCTGGACCAACTGATGAGTGCTGGATTAGCACAAAATACATATATTGGTGATTACTTATCTTTTCTGCATGTGTGTGGCCATGTGTATCAGTGATATGAGATAATGTGGATAGTGAAGGAGCTTGAAAGTCTGTGTTCAAATCCCCTCTATTTACAATTAGGCTCCTGGTATAAGAGTGCCTGGTATTTCAAATCTTGAATTAATTATTCTTAAAAAATATATGTATTTGAAAGTAGATCATGTTTGATCTTTCTTTTTTTGTAGGGTTGCTTGTGTTATTGAGCACTTTCTGAATTTTGTGATCCAATTATTTGAATTCATATCTTAATTGTGTCTCATGTATTATATTAAATAATATTGCTAACTGATTGAGCCAAGGATATATTGTTAACTAGAGACAGATATGGGTTCAGAATTATTTACTGAATTTTACTTTCTGCTTGGCAAGAGTCATTTGTATAAATATTTATATCTTCTAGTATTAAAAATTTTTGTAAGTGGAATTTAATGGCATCAGACCACTATGATTTACATTAATACATTCACATTAATAAGTATTTTTTTCTTTTTTTTTATTAAGAAAAGAATAAGTTTATAGTTAATAATCAAGTGTAAGAATATTAAACCTTATTTTGGAGGATTCTGAATTATATTTTCACAATCAGCTCCCAAGAAGTCATTCTCTATTTTCATCTTTTTCTGATTTTATTTCTTATAACCATCAGTGATTATATCATTATTATTTATTGACCCTATAGGGATTATAATATCATTTTAATATTAAAAATTACATTGCTTATTTGGCTTATAGTTTACTTTGATCTCATGATTATGGCCATTTGTGTTAGTATTTTGATCAGGTATTCATTATATAAAATATTACTTTTAATGCTGTTGCAATAATGTGTGAATAAATTCATATACAATATACCTGGATATATCTTCTTCAATGGTTATGCCATGATACAGCTCATGGTTAAGAAAAATGCAACCTCATTCAAGATTAAATTAAGTGGTGATAAATCTGAATAATAACTATTCCATTATAGCAATAATATACAGACAGATAATATAAATCTTTATTAAATGACTAGGTAATCACTTCATTATATATATATATATTGTACCCTCACTTCTCGATATATGATATAATATAATTTAAAATATGACTAGCTCAATTAAATCATTATGCTTGGCTAAAAATATATATAACTATCTTTAATATATTTTTATAATACTATATCTTATTAGATTTATTATAACTTATCCAAAATTAATATAGTTCAATATAATGTACTAATTAAATAAGTATTTACTAAAATCATGAGACTATGAGGTGAAGTTACAATTGGTAATTGGATTTACATTGAATCAATGTCTTTCCAAGACACTGTTTCAATGGCATAAGAATACTATTACCTCTTCATTATCTCATTACTAACTCTACAGCACTCTTATGACTTTTATAAATGAACTATCTTTAATAATAATAGATAAATAAATCTCAATCTTTTGTTAAGGAAATATAATTAAACGATCTCAGGTTCTTCTAATTATCGTAAAGTAATAATAATTCGTGCAGATAGGAATGATAAGGGATTTAATATCAAACCTAAATACACCTAACTTATTCTAATAACAATAACTAACAATCATAATCTTTAGTGTATATTTTAATCTTATCTATTGGATTATACTTTTAATCATTAAGAAAATAAGTAAATCATATACATGTCTTTCATTTCCATATAGTATCTTAATTTTAAAATAGACCAAATCTTATAATTTAACAATCTGTGGCAATAAATAATATTATACTCTAATATTGTGCATTATAATTACTTTGTGACCATTGTAATATTATATGTTAATGTCAATCAATTTCTATAAATTATATTAAGAAAATATTGTGTTTCTTTCTAAAAAATAATAATAATAATAAATTCATATTGTGCAAATATTATGTACATTCAAATTATCTGTTGTCAAATGCTGTGGTGTAAAATAATGAATTCGACACACTTTTAAACAACTTAACAAATTTATTTACATCAACTTTAACAAATAACTTATTTACAATATTTACATTTAAAGTGGAAACCAAAGAAAAATAAAAAATAAAATAATAATACAAGATTTTTACACTGTTACTATTTCCATAATCATAAATAGATAATTTATACATTTCTTAAAATGTTCTATCAATAACATTTAATTAAGTTTATGACTTTAATTTTAATAAACATCATTTGTCATTAATTAATACAAGAAAAGGTTTTATGTGACATATCATTCATGTAGCATATATGTAAATAAATAGACTTTAATAAGTAAAATGCTATTTCACTTAAGTCTTACTGCTATTTATATTATAATGTACTAGTATGTATTACATTTACTATCAGTATTACTCAAATATTAATTAATGTATAAACTGATATAACTTTGTAATATAATAACAATTATGGATTATAATTATTTATGTCATTCCGATGTGATTTCATATTACATGTCTTACCAAAATATGCAATACGTATATGTTCTTTTAAAATAATATTTTAAATTATTCAACAATTTCAAATTTTATAAAGTACTATATCAAATAAAATTCTATGATTCTTTTCTATTTTAAACATTACTTTTCTTTACTTGTTATTCCTATTCCTTCCTAATAAACTTCTATCTACAAAAGTCATTTTAACCTTATTTAACTTCAGAAAAATAGATGACCAATTTTTTAAAAAAAATAATATTTATCCAAAATCTCTTATACCTCATCATCTATATACGATAAGCCTTCAATCAAAATATAAATTTCTATGTATAATTAACTTAACTTATCTAATAAAATAAAATAAAATATAGATTTTATATACCTCTTACTAACTTGAAAAGAAACATAAATAACTTACACCAATATAATAAATCTAATTCCTAATATTGTAACAGAAACATTAAAATTTATTCACGAAAGAATCATATAATTATTTCTAGATTTCTCATATTACGTTGTATTAAATTCACATCATAAATTCAAAGTATGCATATTAAAATAAAACTGTTATTACTAATCTTATGCGTGTATATTCTTTAAATATTTATACATTCATTCAACAATCAAATAACATTTGGTTGATCTAAAGAAAACATAGTAAATACATCAAATTATTATTATTACATAATTTTTTACCATAAATGATACTTTAATGTACAGTCCGTCACACGATGTCCTCCAGGATTACAGTTTTACAAGATAATTTCATATTTACACTCAACAATTATTCTTTAAAATATTACGTGTTGTATAATTATAAAATAAACTTTATGCAATGAAATGTTAAATTAATATTTAGCTTTTTTTTAAAAAAAAATGTAAATGTACCTTTCCTATCTTTAATAAATCAATAATTAATTAAATATTTATGTTAGTTAATAAATAAAAACATATTACATAAAATCCAACGGTGTCTTCTTTCACCCATAATTGTTCTTTTTCCTAGGCACAAACTTTCACCAAACATTACGTCCTTTTCCGGTACATCACGTGTTTTTAAAAGTTTTTATGAAAAAAATGAAAACGTTTTTTTTTTAAAAAATAAAGAAAAAGTCAGTTCCACCATAAACAAAATAAAATTAAAATAGTTTATATAATCCGGATTTATTTCTTTTTAAGGAAAAAATATTATTATTTCAAAAGTTATTATTTTTAGTATTAGTCAATAGTTTATAAAGTTCTTATTTAATTATTTTAAATTGACTTGGATATCCACGTATATTTGATTTGCGCATTCCTTAATAAATAATTTAGGTAAGATTAATTTTATATTCTTCTGTACGACCAGCATTCAGACTTTACTAATATAATAATTTTATTTATAGGTACTTCTTTACCCATTAAATTTCCAATTTATTTGCCTTTTAAACTGTCAAAATTTAGTCTTTTAAACCATAAAGACTTAACAAGGCAAGTATTTATGTAATCAGTATTATTTACCATCTTTACTAAGTTATATACTTAGATTTATAATTTATAAATACTTTCTTCATAAAGAAGTATTTCTCATTCTTTTAAATATCTGTTTTATAAAAATTAATTACAATCAGCTTTTAAATTTATATAAAGTCCAACATATTACTTTTATGCATCTAGCAACTCTCCTAGTTAATCCAGCGTTTGTTAATTTTTTAGTATAAAGTCTCCAATACATTTTATCCTTATACGATGTTTTCATGACCATTTGATAATAAATTGAGCTTCAATAGAAACGATCAATAGGAAATTATAATAAATTAACACTGCATATTTGTCGGTAAAACTTTTATAAATTATTTAAAAAACTACTCTCTTATAATTTTAAAACGATTATGAGAGCGTCTATAATTTTACTTAGCTATTTCTAATAGCACACTTTACTTTAAAAATTACAATCACAATCCCCCTCCGAACAATTGAACCTTGGTTTTATACCCGAAAAAACTCCCCACTTGATTGGTGAATTAAACAATCAACTTGCTATCTTATTTACATATTTTACCAACAAGACAGAATTAAAATAAATAATGACTTTTTTAATATTTATTATTTATCACATTATTAAATTCTTAAATTAATCTTTATCGTTTATTTAAATCCATTAAACGTTTTTTAAAATATTCTTTCTTACTTTATTTCACTTTTAACTTTATAAGATTATTTTTATAAACAAATTAAGTCTATTTTTATTCGTTATGTTTTTAAGCAGTATTTTAAAAATCAGATTTAATATTTCACATTAACTATTTTTATTTTTATTCGTGATAGCAATATAATATTTATAAATTTTATAAAGAATTTTAAAATAGTTTTGAACTTTACTAAAAAATCACAAGCATTGTGTATGCATCTAACTAACATCTGTTTTTACAACACAGCTACAAACGCTTGAAATAATCTAAAAATAAACTAACAATTTCATTTTTTTAAAAATAAATATTTTTAAAAATAAATAATATCTTCTAACAATTTTTAAAATAATACTTCGATATTATTAAAATCAAATATTAATCTTCTATTATGTATTACTAATAATTAAAATATTTATATTCATTTATTAAATATTAATCTTTATCAACAATAAATATATGCATTTAATTTTAACTTGTCTTTTTAAAACTTTAACTTTAAACATTGATTTATTAAATTTATTAATGCAGTATTGCTTATGGCCAGTTTTCCCAATCATATACTATTATCATCCCTATTGAAACGTCTCTCTCAAACATCAGCACAATTTTCACATATCAAATATTCATAGATTACTTCAATTACACTTTTTAAAAGATTGTTATAAATAAAATTAACATCATATAGCTAAATATATCTTAAATTTAAAATTTTTTAAACAGATTGATACAACAATTTATGGAGACCCATACAAAAGGGCACTATATATATATATATATCAAATTTTTAATTTAATTTATGCCACATAAATTGTGCACACAAAAATTTTACTAATTAAAAACTCAACAGAATATTTTTCTCTAAATCAGTAAGCTCATGATAAGACTGTGATTTGCAAAGAAATGTTTGTGCTGAACTATTGATCATTACATTTCTAAATGCATTGTTTTGTTTGGTATAAATTAAAAATTAGATATTTTATTTATGTTAAATATACTTATATCTTCATTAAAGATATTAAGTTCTTATAACATTAATAACAATCTAAGAAATGAATTAAATCTTATAACAGCTATAGTCATCAAAATTTAAATCACATAAGAAGCTCAAACATTTGGATTTAGATTTTTTTATTCCATCAAAAGTATTGATGAGTCTTAAATAAAGTTGGATTAGAAAGGTATACATGAAAAAAAAAATTTCTTGTATGTAATGAATATAAAGTTTTAAGTTTTAGATTTTTTTATGTATAAACTTTAAACCATACTCATGTGAACACAATAGGAATGAAAATATAGCTAAATGCATTGAGGAACTTATGTATACTAAGTATAGTAGAGATGCATAACATAAATACATTACAAACTTCAAAATAAAAATGTTTAGATCAGAAGAAATTACAAAAGATAATAGAAAGTTGAATTTCTTTGCAGATGTTTTTAAGATTAATATGTCTACATAAAATATTTGTAGCAAAGATTTTGGGATAGATTTTAAAATACTCTTAAATTCCAAACTCTCTATTACTGTTTATAAAATTAAATATTCTGAGCCCAATTTTCTTTTTGAATTTATTAGTGAGACTAGGGGAATACCAAGGATGCCCCTTACTTACAATTCATATCTTTCTTTAGCCCAGAATAGATAAAGATCACATACTTTGTTCTAATGATGTCAATGTAATTTATAAAAAAAATGCCAAAACAAAAATAAAAAAATATGGTTAACTGTGAATTGAAACTATAAAATGAAAATTTAATAGCAGTAAAATTAGAAATTTTCTGGAATTTAATTAAATAATACTAATATATAGCTTAATTTACCTACAGTTTTAAAAATTACATGAATCTTTTGAAAGGGTTCTCAAAACATTATAATCCCAAAAATTAACATGTATTGAAAATAATATATTAATAATAGAGTATCTCCATGATTCAGTAGCCATTTTGGACAATATTACAAAATTAAATAATGGTGAATTTAAACCATATTATACACACATATGCATATATAGTATATATAATGATTAATCATATCTACTAAAGTTACAGGCACTAACGAAATAAATGAATTATTAAATCCCAAAACTAAATATCAGTTGCATACCAATGCAAAAATAAAGAAGACAATGTTTTGTCTCAAAACAAAAAAAAATGCATCAGGTACTTTTGGAGGTAAAAATCTAATCTCAAATATCAACAACATAAGCATCAGATGCATTCCTCCGCTGCAAGAAAAAGCACTGTTTTATATATATATTTGTCATTTCTAATTTGCACTACTACACAAGTGATAATTAGTCTTTAGAATTTTAATAGTCCAATTATTTGGCTAAACTTTATAACATTTGTAGGTATAATTAATTTATTACAACCTCTAGTTTGTCTTTGTGTATTTGATTAATTTTTATGTATACTGATACATTATTACATTAAAAACTTATTTTTATTATCATCATTGTTAAAGACACATATAATCATTATAGATTTAGAAATAAGTAAAAAATTATGTGATAATATTTTTTATTACATTAATATAATAAACTTTCAATAAAATTGTCTTCCTATTTATAAAAGTCTTTTTTTTTTTTGCTATTAATCAAACTTTTTATTATAATTGAAAAAAATCAATACTTTAAACTACACTAACAGTTTGAGGTAAAACTAGACGTAAAAGATACATTATTTAAATTAAAATTGCTATAAAATTTTGTGTTCAGACATTTGTTAAATAGACGAGTGTAATATATTTGTGAAATAACATGTATCTATTCACTTTAAAAAAAAAGCAAAAGATGTGATTGGTACTTTGGTTAAGGAACTGTTAGTTTTTGATCCATTACACTAATAACAACTGTGGTAAACCACACAATAAAATATTTGAATAATTAATTAATGTTAAGGCACATGATGTTTGAACTCCAAAAGTGGTAATTAAGTCTCAATCTAGAAATATTTATCAACTGAGTTTATCATATCATTATTACATAAAACAGTAAGTCAGAAAAGAAAAGAAAAAAAATCTAATGGTACAAAACTTGAAATCCATAAATATTGATTCAGATAAAGTGCATCTCCAAAGTCTGTCAAAACAAATGCACAATAATGTTTTCCTGAAGGTTTGTGATGATATTTTAGTTCTATTTATATATTGGACTATTTCTGTCAGCTAACATGATGCGTATTGAATGTCTTTAGAAAAATTTAAATAAAGTTAAAATTAAATTTTTCTAAAGACATTCAATACTCATATTAGATGATAGAAGTGGTCTAATATATAAATACAACTGCACAATATGATATCAAAGTTCTTGAATCCCATTCTAGAAGATTAAGTTGCATTAGTATTAGTTGATTTTTGTATTAAAAATATTAAAATGTATTTAAAATATTATCATATAAAAGAATTTTTTCATTGTTCTAATAAGATTAAATTATTTTCAATCCATATGTTATTTAAAAGTGATTATAAGCAGCAAATGATTAGACACTTTCATTGCAGTTCAATTATCCCAATTATTCTTAGTGTTCTCATCAGTTATTTAACTGCAATTACCCTCCAGATCCCAATAATACAAATCATTGGATAAGTTTTTCTTTCATGTTTGGGATGTCACATTGTTTATATAATATATACTCTAATACTTTCTAAGTCAATTTTCAGACCTCTCCCAACCTAAATAAGCTTATAATTAATACCAAAGGTAGGCTGCCTCCAAACCAAGCCCTTTGGGTGGTTTTTAGGATTCACTGCATTGATTCTGTTTGGAATGCAGTTTGTTTTGGGATCATGTGCTAATATTGCCATAAAAATGGCACAGCACAAATACCTCTACAACTCTGTAAAAAATAATCCTAGAATTAAGTCAGCATTCCTTGAGCATGAAATAAACTCTGCCATAGCTTTGATCTAAAAAATGTTAACATAGTGTGTCCTGAATGTGATTATTGAAGAAGTAAAATCAAAGAGGTATGATCCATTCCTAATTACTTCCATATAATTAACAAAAAGGTCTCTTGCATTGCTTTGACCAAAAAGTGGAACATGTAAATTTATAATTTGCATAGTGCCTGCTGCAATTTATATTATAAACTCATCACAGGATTAGCTGCTGAGTTTGAATGCTATGAATTTGACTGACTAGACCAAAAGCATGCTCAGCTATATATTGAAAGTTTAAAACAAAATAGTTTTTTCAGATGGTATCTGATTGTCTTGCTCAAAAAAATGATCCATACCAGAACATTCTCAATTATTAGACTGTCCACTTTCATCCCCTATGCAACTTGAGCAGTATATTGCAATTTTATAATGGAAAGCCCATCTATAAAGAAGATCATGAAAAGATATGAGCTCATCTCCTCCAAAAATTCTTTGAGGACACTTAGACCCTATTCACCCTCCAAGCTAATAACAATAGAATGGTAGACATGCCAGCCCCTTAAACCATTCAATAAGAACTCTCAGGGCATAGCATAACCTATACACATAGTATTTAATAAATATATATTTTTGAAACAAAATGCTTATGATAGATTTACATTTAATTTTGTTGTTTTTCTAGATAAATAATACCACATTTATTCTAATTAAATTATCAATAGTAAATAGTCATTGTCAGAAAACTAGTCAAAATTCTTTTTCAATAAAACTAAAACTAAATTTCCTTCTTCTGGAAGATGAGTGACCCTAAATAGATGTACCACTGTTAGATCTTGACACAATTTAATTGGCAAATGATGCTTCTACAGTCTAGTCTTGAAGACTTTCGTGAAATAAATATTGTTTATTTCCATAAACTTTATTTTTTAAAAATGTAAATCATTACCTTTATTACTATTATTTGGTGTAATAATATTTTTTACTAAAATAACAAGTTTAAAAATTTGAATTGAAAATTTCATTTCTTAATACTAAAATCCACATGAGTAACAATTGCTTCTTAAAGAAAAATTGGATTTTATCAATATGTTTGAAATATGATTTATATTTATACAATTATTTTAATCCACACAATGTCATTTACTTTATTAAGCCTAAACAAACATAATTATAAAGTGTTATTGTTTGACTATTGATTCATCCAAATTCTTTTATAGTCATTTTTTGTCTGAACAGTCATATATTATAATTTACCAATGCTTATATAAAAATTTAAAAACAGCATGTCATTTACTTTCACAAGATAATGCCATTATTTTAATGCACATGTCAGTAAAAACAATAACACTATCCCATGTTTATTAAATTTTCTGATTATAATGTTGGAATGTAAACACTATAATATAAAGTAATACAGATATAATAATACAAATTAATTTTTGATATTATTAAGATATTATTGATATACTTAGAAATTCAATGACTAAAAGACACTAAATTGTTAAGCGTTGGTGGCCTAGTGGTTAGCATAGCTGCCTTTCAAGCAGCTGGCCCAGTTTGCTTTCCAGTAAACACTTTGACATATAAAAAAAAGATACTAAATTATACTTTGCAGTCACTTCACAATCATGCAATTCCCTTTCACTGAAATATCAATATTGTTTTTAAAAATCTTATAGCTATCTGTCTGTTTATTTAAGCTTCTTTTTTCTAAAATTTATAAAGTTACTCAGACTAATTATATTAGCATTAATCTTTCCATAATGTAACACGTGATGTTCGACTTTCAGATCTTGAACAATTTTATCAAATAAAGATGAGTATTCTATGTATTTTTACTTTTTAAAAAAATAAAATAAAATATCCTTTATTATGGCCATACTATGTCCATAATTACCATTACTGATAGTACAATTATTTGCACACTTTAATGAGAAGTTCACTAGGTTTGTTGATTTGGATGAATATTATAAGATATATCAGTCTAAATCATTTATTAGGGCTTTCAAAATTTTTGGAAAGCAGTTTATAATTTTGATATAACTGTGATAACAATAACAGCACAATAATGACTACTGAATACCTATAAAATAAATAGAAAATGCAATAATATAATTAAAAGCAAAACAAGAAAAAAAAGTTTAACTATCACCATCCAATATTATATTAACTTTGTGAGAATTGTTTTCCTTTTAGTGACTTTGGAAATTGATACTGGAGGGTCTTATGCCTTAAAATAAGCCATAGAATGACTGTTTAAATACTTTATCATATCAATTTTTTAATTAAATAATATTATAAATAAAGAGAGCATTAAGTTATAATAAAATACAAATGTTGGACATAAGATTGTTTAGACAAAAATAAACTGTATAGAAATAAATTGCAATTGAAAGGTATTATTGTATTAAGTAAATTGTTTCTTAAACATCATTTTACTTCTTGGGAAGATAACTATATGAAAAATTAATAAAATATTTAAAAAAACAACTTAGAAATGCATTAATTAGTTGAAATGTTAAATGACTACTATTGTGATAAAATGATGCATAAATATTGTTGTGGCCATTAAAGCAGTATTTTTTATTACAATTTAAATTTTGTTATAATATCTAGCAATACCAATCATATCACTATGCATAAATGTTTATTATTGTTCTTGAAAAATAAAATAAAATTCAATTTAGTTTTTAATATTTTTACATTGATTGTAATTCAAATATATTAGGTTAAATAAATAATATGATTGGTGTGCTTATTTGCAGAATACTATAATCAGCCTGATATCTCATTTTTAATAAAAGTGGCATGGTATAAACACTATCTTGACTTTACTTATAATTGTCTTCCAAATTATTAGTAGCCATTTTTATTACTTGAGTTTATATTTGAGTTTGAGATGCATAATAATATCTATTGATAAGCATACACATCTAAAACTTGTCAAATTAAGACAAAACTGATGAATGAAAACTTAAAATAAAAAAAATATAAAAAAACATATGCCCTAAAAACTAAACTTTAATTTTGAAATCCTACTCAGGATATAAACATTTTTTTAAATCACCTAATTTCTTCATTAGTTCTTTTCAAAATATGTCAGTTTTAATCAATTTTAGGACAAAAAGAGAACATTAACAAAATTTATAATAAATGCTAAAATACTGATATCAAATAAATTTCTTGTGTCTAACACTAATGTTTGCAAAAGAAGCCCAAATAATATTAATTAATTCATAATTAATAAATATTATTTCATTGCTAAAATTTTTACTTATGGATATAAGTTCTATTACTTTTAATTAGCTGGCTAAATGGGAATTAAAAAGAACATAAATAATAACATAAGAAATTTATAAATTTGATTGAAGAGAAAACTTTTTCTTTTCCTCACTCATCCACAATCGCAATTCTAAATTATATTATAATGAATTATATATATATATATGTTAATTCTAATATTTTCACGGATAAAAGATGTCATATTATTATTACTATTTGTGGGATATTCCGTGTAGTGAAAAAGCTAAATGCTGACGTTTCAGTACAATATCAAGTACCTTCCTCAGAGCGTCCTCTTTCTCAAATCATAAGAATGCACGTGAGATTTAAAATCATTTTTATCATTTTCTTTCTCCTCATATTTAAATTCTATTGGTTGAGAAGTTTTAAAATTTATTTTCTCTTCCAATAGCTTCTTCCAAATGTTGTTAATCTTCTTTAATTCACACCTTTCATTTATGCTCTTGGGCCTTTTAAAAATCTCTATAGCTTCTCTTAGCAATCTCTGGTCATATTGTTCAATTTTTGCTAAAATATTTGTTTTTTTCAAAATTGATATCATGATTTGTTAATTTTATATGAGAATAAATAGCTGATGAATTGGATTTTTTTCTCACTGCCAGAATGTGTTCTTCCTTTCTAATATTTATTCTACGATTAGTCTGTCTTATATATGTATGTGGACAGACCCTACATGGAATTTCATATATACCATGACACTCCAAAGCAATTTTATCTTTAGGAAGTAGAAATATTTCACTAATTTTTTTTATAAGTAGTGTAAATTGTGTAAATATTATTATTCTTTAAAATGTTACCAATTCTATCAGTTACTCCTTTAATATATGGCAAAATTGTCTTAATTTTTGATGTATCAAAATCTTTTTTCTTTTGATATGTATAAGCCCTATTAATAATGTTGTAATTAAAACCGTTATGAAGAAGCATTTTATTAGTATCAAAAAGGTCCCGGTGAAAATGGCTATCATCAGAAAGTCTCCTTGTTCTATCCAATAATGTCTTTGCTACTGAAAATAGTTGTGCAGGATTGTGATGAGAGGAAAAATGCAGATATCTCCCAGTGTGTGTTGGTTTTTTATATATACCATGGGATAAAGAAACATCTTCCTTTCTTTCAATCAAAACATCTAAAAAAGGTAATTGATTATTATTTTCTATCTCCATGGTAAATTTAATATTGTTATGAAAAGAGTTTAAAAAATTAAAAAAGTCATCAAGAGCATGCTTGCCATGAGGCCAAATAACAAAGGTATCATCAACATACCTCAGCCATATAGATGGTTTTTTAACTGCTAAAGTCAAAATTTGATTTTCCAAATCCTCCATAAAAATAGAAGCTAATGCTGGAGAAATTGGTGAACCCATAGCTAGACCTGATGTTTGTTTATATATCTGCCCATCAAAAACAAAAAATGTATTCGATAAGCAGTGTTCAATCAAAACCACAGCAAAATTAGGCAACTGAATATTCAAGTTTTAAAAAATATTCAGTTGCCTAATTTTGCTGTGGTTTTGATTGAACACTGCTTATCGAATACATTTTTTGTTTTTGATGGGCAGATATATAAACAAACATCAGGTCTAGCTATGGGTTCACCAATTTCTCCAGCATTAGCTTCTATTTTTATGGAGGATTTGGAAAATCAAATTTTGACTTTAGCAATTAAAAAACCATCTATATGGCTGAGGTATGTTGATGATACCTTTGTTATTTGGCCTCATGGCAAGCATGCTCTTGATGACTTTTTTAATTTTTTAAACTCTTTTCATAATAATATTAAATTTACCATGGAGATAGAAAATAATAATCAATTACCTTTTTAGATGTTTTGATTGAAAGAAGGAAAGATGGTTCTTTATCGCATGGTATATATAAAAAACCAACACACACTGGGAGATATCTGCATTTTTCGTCTCATCACCATCCTGCACAACTATTTTCAGTAGCAAAGACATTATTGGATAGAACAAAGAGACTTTCTGATGATAGCCATTTTCACCGGGACCTTTTTGCTACTAATAAAATGCTTCTTCATAACGGTTTTAATTACAACATTATTAATAGGGCTTATACATATCAAAAGAAAAAAGATTTTGATACATCAAAAATTAAGACAATTTTGCCATATATAAAAGGAGTAACTGATAGAATTGGTAACAGTTTAAAAAATAATAATAATCACACAATTTACACTACTTATAAAAAAATTAGTGAAATATTTCCACTTCCTAAAGATAAAATTGCTTTGGAGTGTCATGGTGTATATGAAATTCCATGTAGGGTCTGTCCACATACATATATAGGACAGACTAATTGTAGAATAAATATTAGAAAGGAAGAATACATTCTGGCAGTGAGAGAAAAATCCAATTCATCAGCTATTTATTCTCATATAAAATTAACAAATCATGATATCAATTTTGAAAAACAAATATTTTAGCAAAAATTGAGCAATATGACCAGAGATTGCTAAGAGAAGCTATAGAGATTTTTAAAAGGCCCAAGAGCATAAATGAAAGGTGTGAATTAAAGAAGATTAACAACATTTGGAAGAAGCTATTGGAAGAGAAAATAAATTTTAAAACTTCTCAACCAATAGAATTTAAATATGAGGAGAAAGAAAATGATAAAAACGGGATTTAAATCTCACGTGCATTCTTATGATTTGAGAAAGAGGATGCTCTGAGGAAGGTATGGTACTTGATATTGTACTGAAATGTCAGCATTTAGCTTTTTCACTACACGAATATCCTGCAAATAGTAATAATAATATGACATATATATATATATATATATATATATATATATATATATATATATATATATATATATATATATATATATATATATATATATATATATATATATATATATATATATATATATATAAAAATTTCCAGTCACTATGGTAATGTGGTGAATAGATATATAAATCTCTAGCATATCTGATGAGACTAAATTGTAATTAAAACTTTTGTAGTGAAAAGATCAATCAATTTACTTTACATAAAACAGCAGTTAAGAGTGTTAAAATTTAAATTTGTAATAGTCAATATTAAAATATACTTTTCCTTTAAGCATAAAGCTAAACTAGTCAATATATAATTAGAATTACCCCAAATCCAAAATTCAACTACACCAGCATAAAAATAATATTAAAACACAACCAAAGGTTGCACTGCTACAAGCAGATTTCTCAAATGTAATATTAACCATTATCCACAAATTCATTCACTTCCCATCCACCCTTAATATTAAAAGAAGTCTTAAATAAGTTAATTGCTTTAGAATAATAAATTTTCAATAATAAAAATTCTTTAATTCTTCTTTTGATTTCATTTCTCTCAAAGAAGACAACCTTAGCATCATCAAAATTAATAGTGTGGGCTTTTGAGGCTTTTGATAAGATTAATAATTTTAAAATGGAAAGTAATTGGGTATTTGGCAGTTTAGACATTGAAAATATATATCAGTCTGTTAATAGGTTAAGCAGTATTGATGTTCTTATGTCTTTTTTGATTAAGAAAAGTTCTTTATCAAAAAATAAAATTCAGGTAATTAAAGATTTGCTTTTGTTATTGGAAGATTCTATGTATTTTACTTATAAAGGTAATTTTTATAAGATTAAGAAAGGGTGGATAATAGGTTATATTATTTCTCCTTTAGTATGTTCAGTTTATATTAATTATATAGAAGAGGAAATTATTATTAAAAAGAATTGTTTATATGTAAAGTTATTTGTCAGATATGTTGATGATTGTTTATTTGTAGTTGAGAATGATAAATTGAAGGAATTTGTAAATGAGTTTAATTGTTTTGATCCTTCTATAAAATTTGTGTTAGAAGGAGGGGGGTTAGATTTTGGTAAGTTAAAATTTTTAGATCCTTTGGTGATTAGAAATGTAGAAACTAATTGTTTACTATGCAGTCATTTAGTTAAAAGTAGAGAATTAAGATCTATAATTAAACCTGATAGCTATCAGTCTGTATCTCATAAAATAGCTGCTTTAAGGAATTATTGTCATAGGAATAATAAATTAAATAATTCTAGTAGGGTAGCTTTGTTTCAGAAATGTCAATTTTATAAAGATTACCTGAGGGTTGGTTACTCTGATAAATTTTGTCAAAAGTATTTTATTTAATAGTAGAATTTGTAAGGATGTAAAGGATAAAAAAAAATATGATTTTATTTCTTTGCCATTTAAATTCTCTTCTTATAAAATTGTATGTAGAAATAGTAAATTGTTGGAAATAAGAAAATTGCTTGGAAAAGGGGTGTTACACTGAATAATTTATTAAATAATACAAAAGAAATTTTTGATAGAAAGACTATTCCTGGTGTAGTATATTTTATCCCTTGTTTATTTAGTAAAAAGGTATACATAGGTCAGAGTAGTTTAAGTTTAAATGAAAGGATAAAGGTTCATAAAAGTAGAGTTAAAAATAGATATCTTAGTTCTGCTTTGTATGTCCATGAAAAAGATACAGGCCACACTATTAATTTTGATGAAGCTAAGGTTGTCTTTTTTGAGAGAAATGAAATCAAAAGAAGAATTAAAGAATCTTTATTGTTGAAAATTTATTATTCTGAAGCAATTAACTTATTTAAGAATTCTTTTAATATTATGGGTGGATGGGAAGTGAATGGATTTGTGGGTAATGGTTATTATATATATATATATATATATATATATATATATATATATATATATATATATATATATATATATATATATATATATATATGTATATTTTTTGTAGTTCTTTACACTTGAGAAGTCTGCTTGTAGCAGTGAAACCTTTGGTTGTGTTTTAATATTATTTTTATGCTGGTCTAGTTGAATTTTGGATTTGGGGTAATTATAATTATATATATATATATAAAAACAAAAAAAAAGACTTATAAATCCAATAAATAATATTATATTTCAACCAGAGGATTGGTTTTCATCAGAAAGAAAAAAACACACGGTAAAATGGCGATAATCAATAATTTTTGATTATCGCCATTTTACTGTGTATTTTTTTTCTTTCTGATGAAAACCAGTCCTCTGGTTGAAATATAATATTATTTATTGGATTTATAAGTCTTTTTTTTGTTTTTATATGTATTTCCTTTGGTTAGTTTGTTATATATATATATATATATATATATATATATATATATATATATATATATATATATATATATATATATATATATATATATATATAGTGAAATGGATTCAATGTAATCGAATCACCAGTGAATCCGATTTCATAAGAACATTGAACAATAAAATTCATTATTGAAACAGGGATTAGACAAAGAAGGATATATGATAATAATAAAATGAACTGAATGAGATTTTAAAATTAATTATGAAGAAATTTACATATTATTTGTAGAGACAGAAAGAGAAAATATATATAGTTAAAAATACAATTGATAATTATTTACTTGTATTAAATATAAAATATTTGTCAGCAAACCAATTAATCACACAAGTGAAATACTTGGGCACATTTATTAATTTTTAGACAAATATTTAATTTTTAAAAATCAACAAGACAAATTTAATAAATTAATATATATCATAATATATATTCACTATATAAAAAAGGATTGTATAAAATTAAATAAGATCATATTTACGCATTATTACAAAAATAGAAAAATATATTTTTCTTAATATATTATATTATTTTAACAAAAAAGAGTTCGTAAACGTTATATTATTCATTATAATTATTATCTGATCAACAAAAGAGTGAAGGTGCCTTTTTTTTTCTTATTTAGATCAGAATAAGGTTTTATTAAGGCTGAATAAAAAGTTAACTATTTATTTTTTATAATATTTTTTTTATAAATGTATAAATCCCTACTATCATTACATATTACAGTTTAATATTATTTTGTATTTTTATCAATTGAAATGAAATTTGTCTTTATAATGGGTTATCTATAAATAGTAATGTCACTCAATTTTTTTTGTCCTGTCCATATATATACATATATGAAAATGTTATTCAAAAATTCATCATTATTTTTCTAAAAGCTGGAGTCAAAAATTAAATATTTTTAATTAAAAAATCAGCATTGCTAACAATCATCATACTTATAATTACTATACATAGGTGGAAATTGCACCTAAAATAGTTTTAATTTACTGACCTTATGTACAAAAAATCTTATTAAGTATTATATATATGTTATTTCTAAGGGCAAATCATTTAACTAGTATGTTATCAATTTCTACATCATATAACAAAGTAATTATGATTTTCCATAACATATTTTATGCTTATAAACACTAAACATAATTTAGGTAAAACATTTATAAATGAACTTTGATGTTATTATTTATCAATATTTCAAACGTAGGAAAAGAATCGGCTTTAATGGTTAACCTTTTTTTAATTGCATGTTCATATTTTAACATATTTTATTTTATTGTTGTTATTATTTATTTATATTGTTATTTTGTGTTTTGAACACATGCATTAAAATTGTAAATGTTTTTCTTTCTTAAATTTTTTATTTCATTTAGTCTAAAATTTTATAAACAGTATATTATATTTAAAGATTATATTGACATGTATATATTTTATTTTAACTTTTATTTAGCCTTGGTATATACACACAGACCAGCTACTTACTATATGCAGAATAAATAATTAAGAAATATGCATATTCAGGTTTATGATTAATTGTAAAAATATTATTGAATTGATATCTGTTTGTATTGTATCTCTTTTGACAATTCATGTATTCAAATATAAATGAATACATTTGACAAGTAACTATATTATCTTTAAATCAATATGATGATCTGTCTGATAATGAATTTTAATTATTTAATTATGATTGATGGTGCTGATAAAACCATATGTCACTTTATATCTGCTATATGCAAGATATCCAAATTATATTTCTTGATCACCACATACTAAATCACCTCTCAAGGAATCAAACTGAACTTTTATCCATAATATATATATTTATAAATGGGATTTTAAATACACTCATTATTCTCTAATTTATAATAACACTTTTTTAGAATAAATACCTGTGAATACATTACCTTCGAACAACACCATATTATTTTTTATTTTTAATATTCCATCATTTCTCCAGCTCAAAACAAGACTTCTCAAGATCTATAATAAATTATTCATGTACATATATAGAATGAAAGCCATAATAAAATATAGTTTATTTAAAACAATCTCAATTAATGTATATTAAAATTATTTATTTATAGTTTAACGTTTTTTTTAGGAAACCTATGTCAGAAAGAATAGACGATGATAATTATTAATATTCTATTAGCTTTAATCTTCTATTTGCTTATAAAACCTTCCTTTCCAACATATTCACATTCAACATTATTGGTTTATTAGTAGATTAAAAAAAGATTAAATATCAATAACTATCTATATAATACATGTATATTTAGCTTACTCTAATATTTCATTTATTTAATTAGTGAGGCATCTTATTTACAACTATATAAATAATAAAAAGATTTTACAATGGCTTTTTTAATAAATCAGTAAGTTTATTATAGATATTAATAATCAAAAAAAATTAAATAGTTTGGGTCTGTTATAAAAAAAAAAATAATAACTTTATAAAATTGATTTTGTTTTGGCTTATTCTTTATGTCAATAATATCTTCTCCTTCAATAGGCTGGTTATGTATTTCAGGCAATAAGAAAACAATGCTACTTTGGCAAACAAAACCTACATCTTATTTCATCACCATTTGTGGACTCATTACAATATTTTTTTTTACTATTAGGAGAGCTACATCATTTGGGCTTCAGCAGGTTATTTAGCATACACTTTTCTATTTTTCAGAGATTTATTATTATAGCTTTGTAACAGCGTTATTTTTTAAAGAATAATAATAATTGACTTCATGTGATGAGAAATTACTGCTATGACTTGAATCTTCCAATATTTTGATAATTCCTTTATTTTAACAGTTACATGATACTCTTGTTTTGCCTAAGGCTGTACTTATGTGAACTTTGACTCTCAGCTGAGATTTTTTTTTCTTATACAATGTACATAGCTAATGTTAATGTGCTATGAAAACATAACTTCCCATCAACATCAACTAGTTTTCTTTCATGTTGACTTGCTTTCTTTGTTATTGTTTTATTGATTATGTTTTTTCTCGTGTTCTAATTTTAATTAAATCTAGTAATTAGCATTAGTCAGCTGCTTTTTGATCACCAGATAAAACATTAATTAAACTTAAATAAATTTGCTATATTGTATCAAAAATTTAATTCTGACTTCTAAAAACTCATATCTAAACTATTCAATTTGAATATTATATAATCTTTATTATATTTTTCTCCATGTCTTTTATATAAAATAAAAATTGTTTATTTCTAACCTCATGCCAGACTAATAGTCACAGACTAAAAAATATGAGTGATTTCTTTATATCTATACTTATAACTTTTTAAGGTAGCAGTTTTACATATATTCTAATTTCAGTAAATATTTTATAAATTTATACTACTAATATAATACTTTATTTTGTTGAATTTAAATTGAATGCTTTTTTGTGTAGTGTTTAAAGTCCATATTATTACAATATCTCATTCTAACTATAATGAGACAGTGAAATAATATTACACATCTTCATTTCTCATTATTGATTATTTTGAGTGTTTATATTACATTATTTGGTCATTAACAGACTATTAACATAAACTAAGATATGAATTGCTTTTCTTTTGGAATGTCTAATTATTTAGTAATGTTACTGCTAGTTGTCATCTAATAATGTTCCAAGAAATTCTCTTTTTTATAATATTTTTTTCTATTTTATGTCTAATCTTGTATCATTCTTGGATTACTGATCAATTGCACATTTAGTTATGCCATCATACACTTCTTCAAATAACTAATCATGCATTATAATAGAGAACTAGTCAAACTAATATATTAAATTTAACATGAAAATCTGAAATGAATTGACTGAAGTAGAACTATATATTGAGTCTACTAATATAGCTTTAATTAAAAGACAATAATACTACACATACTCAATTACTACATAGGTAATCCTTGGATATCTCAATAAAGATACTATTCATCAGAAGGATAGCTATCCCTCATCATAATTAACAACAAATGAGAGTAAAAAGTCTACATTAAGATAGTACACATAACTTCTTGAATCCCAAACAATCGTGTATTTGAGAAATGCATCAGGACATCATCACCAGATGAACATAGCAACAGACTACTCTGTTTATTTGAATTATATTTAAATAAAGATGAAGTTTAATATTCTGGCATTACATGTTCCTCTTGTACCATTTTTATCATTTACCCAAAAGATAATCTCTCTTGATTTTCAACAGTTTTGAAATAGTTTTTATACAAATCTAGAAATTCATGTATGTATTTAGTAGGATTACTCAAAGTGTTTTGATTAATGCTTCATCATCAACCTGGAAATCATATGCCAATGGCTTTAATCTTTTGGCCCAAGTTTTACTTATATGCAATAACCTTTAATGAGCTTTAATTCAGTCTGATTCTACATCTATTGATTTTTTTAATCACCATGAGTAGAAAGTTCAAAAGCATTAACTACACTTTCCTGAATGCACATGACAGGTGTAAAGGTAGTAGAATATTTATTATTTAATTAATGTATGTTTACAATCTGCTGCACTTACTACACCCATCCCTGGTGATTTAAATTTAGATAAGTAAACAACCAATCCAGATACCACATAACATATTAATGTAGACTTGATTAGGAATTTCTTAAAGATGTAAGTATGTAGTTAAACTTCTATTTGACTATATATTTATTCTATTCAGCAGAATACAAGCACAATTGTATAACTTGTGGCTTATTCACAATTTCAAAATCCTAGTTTTTTTGCACCTTAATTATATGTTTTGTATTAACTTCAAGTACTAGATAAACTATGAGAAATTTTGAGAATAAATCATATATTACAAATATGTTACCTTTTTAAATGGACCTTAAAAGTCTATGGTGATATTTTTTTAGATTTTTGAGGAACTATTCAATATAATAGATCAGTACAAAATTTTATTAATAGGATTGAAGCACTGGCATAAATTGCAATTATTCAGGACAGGCATGACATTACTATACATACAAGGCCAATAAAATCAACTTCATAACAATTGTTAATATTTTATGAGCACCAAAAACAGTAGGTATATTTTATTAAACATTCATACATGACTGATGAAATTGCGACTCCTTATTCATTCCTTCCACATTATATCTTATATACTTAAGTGTTTTATCTTTCTTTTTATATCATTGTTTTTGCCTTAACATTAAACTATTTTTATATCTTGACTATCTATATTGTTTTCTAAATGTTAAATTATTTTCTTTATCTTCCCTTTGCCTATCAGCTAACTGCCATAAATTCTGTTCCACTAATTTGATAATATCCTTAAAGTCACTATAAATATCTCCTCCATATTTAGGCATTGCCAAACTTGCTTAACAAGATTGCAGTTTAAGTACATATACAAGTGCATTGTCTGACCTTTACAATATTTTATAATACAATTGAATTGCTGAATAAATACAGACTCCAATGAATTCGATAGCTACTAGTTAGATAAATATAATTCAAGAATTTAAAGCTTTTGTAATCCATGACCACAATACCTCTGACTCCATTGGAAATTGTGAGAACTTCTAGACTGCCCAAACTATAGCCAGAGATTCTTTTTCCACAATCATATAATTTCAGAGTATTTTCAAAAATGGCTTTTAAATAGATGATTCCAAATTGGCTATCCTCTAGGATTAATGTAGCACAATGTTTAATCCTTACCTCTACTATCAGTTTGAACAATAAATGATTTTTAGTCAGGGAAAGTCAGTATTATTTTTCAAGAAGACATTTTCATTTTATTAAATGCTTCATCTTAGATATGGATCCATATTCATGTGATGCCTTTGGTCTAATTTTATTTTCAGATATATTACAAAACTTTAAGACAAGATGTTTCTTAAATTTTAAGTGTGGGAAGCTCTTGATATAGTCATATCATGACCAGATATAGCCTACTTCTGTCATTGTATCTTAAAAAATGCAACCCCCTCAGTTCCCAGTACACCTTTCTTCAATTTTTATTTCTGTAACATTCTTTAAATAAGCATTTCTGAATGTTGTAAAGGTCCCTGTATGTTTATGGAGATCACTATTGCATCATCAACATAAATCATTATTTATTTAATCTTAGATGGTCTAATGCAGTCCAAGCATTTTAACAATCCTATGTCACTCTTTAAAAATGAGAATAACATTCATTTAAACTGTTATGAATGCCATATAGAGATTTTTTGGATGAAGCTGGATCTTCCAATAAATGGAACATAAAAAAATATTTGTATTTGCATGTTCCTTCATTCTATATCATTGCAAAAGGTGCTTCATATGATAATCTGATGATGATTAAACTGGTACAAATATCTTCCATATAAGAATACCATGTGTAGATAATCCTTTAGATGGAGCTGGATTTTCCAATAAATGGAACATAAAATCATTATTATTTGCATGTTCTTTCATTCTGTACCATTGCAAAAGATGCTTCACATGAGATTCTTATAATGATAAATTTCTGGAGGCCAGTATAATCACACAAAAAATAGAAAATTTGAAAATACTGTTACACCTGAGAAACAATAGTTTATAATTATTATGCAATATTACAAAAAAAATAGTGATAATGTGTAAAATATGTGACAACAGTATATTTGTCATATTTTTAATTATTGGTGATGAATGGAGGATTTTATCAATGACATGAGGATGTGATGTTATTTGAATGATTCTATGGAATGTTCTACCTTAAGCATTATACCCACTCACATTCAAGTTTTTATATTTACTAGCTTCTAAATCTCAAAGAAACAAGGCTAAACTTTCACAGGATCCCCAATGATAATATATTTATTAGAATCAGCCTCATAATCTCACAAATTTCCCATGATAAAGCATAAGATTGCAAATATTTTGCTAATACTATATATTTAGGGTATAGGGAGCTTATAGTGCTTAAATTGAGTTAGCCATACCTGCATTGTATATCTCATTGCCTGATCATTAGATGCTTTGTTTATCCTAGAATTGTAGAACACTATTCATTATTTAATTGTTAAAATGTCAGTCAGGTCTCTGAAAACAAGTTGTTTATGTGGTTCGATATGTTAAATTTATTTCAAGTATTTTTCTGAAAAATATTAATTGTTAGACATCTTTTTCATATTTCTTTTCATTTTTCTCAAGAGAATAAATAATGAAATAGATTGGTTTTATTGCATACAACATAGTATGTGCATTTAGTGCATAAAAAATAGAAATGATCATAAACAAAATTTACGTATATAATTCTTTAAAATAAAATCCTGAATAACTAAAATATTGTCTGAGTCAAATTTTTTGATATTTTTAAATTACTATAAAATATATAAAATTAAATATAAAAAATCTGCATTTAGTACAAATATTCTATTTTATTTTTGATTTTAATTAAAGTCTACATTACTAATGTAATAAATAAAGAAAAATATTTTGTCTAAAAGAAAGATGCTTTTTTTCCTAATATATATTAAATATGGAGTTAATTCTATAATCTGTTTTTACTTAAATGGTTAAAAAAATATAACTTATTTTTTAGTTTTGATGAAAAAATTGAGTAATAATTTATTTCTTATCTTGTTTTTATTAATTGACAGTTTAAAAAGATCCTCCTATTTTTTTAAGATTAAGTTTCAACAAGATTAGAAAGAGCATATAGAAAGTCAGTTTTAAAGACACAGCAGTTATGATAGTTTTTATATTGGTCAAGTTTGAACTACTCAAAAAGTACAGTGGGGTAGATTTTTATGCTTTTATTGCCCAATATGGTGAAATAAATATTCAATTGTCCTGGTTGAAGATTGTAAATTAAAAAATCTGAACTGAATTAAGGATTACCAGCATTACTGTAAATTCCAGTGCTATATTTTATATATGCATGGAAACACAGATAAAATAAATCTACTATTAATCATATAATACTTCAGGGTGTTAGATCCATTTTAAAAAAGTATAAAGCATAGATAGAAAAATTGTCTAGTAAGAAAAATAGATATAGACATTAACTTTGCACTTAATAATTTATTTTTTTTAATGTCCAAAAGAAAAAAGCATAAACAACTTTTGAATAAACTGAATATTTAATGCATTAATGAGAAAAGTGTTCAACAATAAAAAACTTTCAGAGGATTTAAACTTTAGATATATATTTCTGGGAATTTTATTATATCATTCATAAAAAAATTTGTTTTGGAGTTAAAAAAATATAATGAAACTGTCTATTATGGGATTGAGTTTTAATATGTTAGTGGAATTAGGTTGTAAAAATATTTTGGGTTAAAAATTAAGATAATTATTAGTTACAAAATATTATATTAGATTATGCATATGTGTGTACATATTGTATATATATTTAACAATATATGTAACATTTATCTATATATATTTATAATATCGATTGATTAATATTGACTGAAATATTTTGTATTATTAAACAGGGAACATTTAATAATATATGTTTGTGTGTGCTTATTTTAATACTATTCACAATTTATGCATTTCTATAAACTATAATTTAAACCTTATTAAATCATTTATTACTTTGTTTTTTTTTTTATTCAACCTATGGAAATAATATTTGATATTTGTAAATAGTCAAAATTAGAATATGTTTATAATGTAGAGTGTTTACCAGAATTCATTTTATTATTATTTTTACTTCTAATTAATAAATGCATTAATTATTATTTTGTTATTCCAATGAAATTACTTAATATTATTATATTTTAAGTATTGCATATTTTTTCTTGTTCACAACCATGGACCAGGATCTTGTGATCCTATAGACAGCTTTGGACTAATGGTATATGAGAAGTATATATGTTGTGAACGTCTATATAATTCTTTTTTAGAATTATTTAATTGGAACTAAAGTAATAAATATCATCTCTAATGTTGATTCAATTGACATTATAACTTTTATAATGACAAATAGCTTATTAATGGTTAGTACCCTCATTATACTAAATGGCCTTGAAGATAGGTGATGATCAGTATTAATATAATGATTACACCATTTTTCTGATATGCTTATTATTGTAATGATTTCAGCACTTATGTATGTATATGCAGCAAGGAATATTAATGATTACTTTTTATTAATATGCCTTATGAATAGCATTGGCTTAAATAATGATTAGTGTAGAATGTTAAAAATATATCTTTTTTAAATCCAATTACAATGGTTGGTTGCTAATATTCTGACTGATAATGGTAGCATACTGGTGGTGCTACAATTAACCCTTATGTTATTACTTATATTGATATATACATGTCTGACTTAATTTTTGCTTTTGATGCTAATTCTTTACTTATATTAGTGTGTTTATATTCATTTGTTGATGTTTATTTTGCATCACTCCTCACTATTTGTTTTGTATTTCTGAATTATATTATTAAAAATACCAATATTGTCAAGCACTAAATTATCTCTACAATACTATTTGTGAGACAAACATAAAGTCTGATTATAGCAGCATGTGCAAAAGATTAAGTATGCTGCTTTATTCAATCTTTATGTTTGTCTCACAGAGAGTGCTGCTGAAATATTTTACTACTTGGCAATACTGATATTTTATATTTTAATTTTAGTTATCAATAGCAATTGGTTTTGTTATTTAAAATAAATATCTATGACACTTTCATTTAGCGCAGGTATGAATAAATAATATAAATATATTGAGTTAATATTGGAAAACAATTTATTTCAAAATTAGTAAGATTAGACCATGGTGAATTGTTAAGAAGTTGTAGTTTTTTTTCTCAAATATATTGATCTCTTCATTGTTCCCCAATGACCAATAATGTAAAGAATGGAAAAAACATCAAATTCATTCTAATAATATTATTTGAAAAACCACATTATTAAAATAAGTTGATACTTAATTCATACCTATCTTATATTCCTTTGTTTGTTACAATGAATCAATATCATAAAGCAGCAAAAGATAAACTTCTTTAGGAAATCATTTGTTTTTATTATTTAATAATTATATTAATAAGGCATAATGGATGTTACATATCAAATGCCAGATCTATAAACATTCCATATATTTATTGTTTTATCAGAGTTTTTTTCTAAATATATGTTAAATCTTAAATGATATCGCACATGATTTCCATGCATGTGGCTTAAATTTGTAGTTTGTGTAACCACACTCTATTATACATATATTTGGACAAATTTCATTAGAATATATATATACTGATTTTAAATTTAGTGAACCACAGGATTACATCATGCTTAAAATAGTAATTTTCATTATTAAATTATTATAATGAAATAAGAATTTTTTCTACAGAACAGGCTTTTTCATACCTGCACTTATATATGTAATATATAGAGGGTTTGAACTCAGACTTGCACATGATCCTCAACCATCCATGCTATCCCATACCGATGATGCACTTCATCACACACATATCGAAAAAATAAATAATCACCAATATAGGTATTTCGTGCTAAAACAGCACTCGCCAGTTGGCTCAGATTATCATCTCCACAAATATATACAATCAAAGCTCAGCATATATAATGAAATAAATAAATTTATTTTTTCTTTCCAATATTATATTATTTTAAATACGAATAAAGTATAATATAAATATTTTTTAAACATAATAAACTTCCGAAACACTGTCAATAATTATTCTACTATGTGATTGATTACACTGATAAACTTCCGAAATATTGTCAATAATTATTTTACTATATGATTGATTACACTTATAATTAAGTAAATAAGCATATCAAAATTTTCATTACTATTTCGTAATACATCTTAATTCTCACTTGTATAGGATGTAGAATGTAAAACCATTGAACAATAATGAATAAAGTAGAAAGTAATATTAATTTAAATATGCAAAGGTTCATTATTAAACTTAAATAGACATTTATTATGCACATAGTTAGATATAAAAATAAAGAAATTATTGATAATTTTATAAATAAATATTACATGTTACAATATTAAATAAAATAATTTTAAAAATGTTACTTATTTTTTTATATTATTGTTTATAATTAATTTCAAAATAAATTATTTGTTATATAAACCTTGGATCTACCTATAAAGATAGGAAAATGTTTTCTAACATATATGCACAAATACTATAAACAAATATTATAATATATTGCACAACAATGTAAACAGTAATATAATTCAAAGTAAATTATACATAGATTTATCACCTCTTAGAATGATCATTGAACTTTTTCAAAGGCCAACAAAGATAATACGTGAATGGTATTAATATCTCTCGCATATACTTTTATGTAGAAATCAATAATGGCATAGTTTAAATCATTTTATTCTTGGCTTTACTAACCAGCATATATATATATATATATATATATATATATATGATCAATAGATGGAGCTTTACCAAAACCTCCAAACAAGCCTATTTTTGTTTACATAAACATCAGAGTCAGAATTCACTGTCTCTTTCATTGGCTCCACTTTCAGATCAGCTGATTTCAAGCTGATTTGCTATCATCAGTGAAGGATAGGAGTTAGAAACTAGACCTAAACACTAACTCCAAGCGTTTATGCAACAAGTTCCTATCAGTTTGCAAGCATAAATTTTTTAGACACGTAAATGTCTTCAAACCCAGCCTAACAAGCTAGATAGCTATAAGGGTCTGATATCAGTTCAGTTTCACCACATAGTCATAGCTTCTGCAATATATAAAATTGTGAGAAACTTCAAAGGCACATTTATGACCCATATAGCTATCTAGCTTGTTAGGCTGGGTTTGAAGACATTTTCGTGTCTAAAAAATTCATGCTTGCAAACTGATAGGAACTTGTTGCATAAACGCTTGGAGTTAGTGTTTAGGTCTAGTTTCTAACTCCTATCCTTCACTGATGATAGAAAATCATCTTAAAATCAGCTGATCTGAAGGTGGAGCCAATGAAAGAGACTGAATTCTGACTCTGATGTTTATGTAAACAAAAATACGCTTGTTTGGAGGTTTTGGTAAAGCTCCATCTATTGATCATAAATACAAGCGATAGCAAGTTTACGTTTTTATAACTTGTTTTTGTTTTTCATATATATATATGTGTATGTGTGTGTGTGTGTAAACATGTTAAGCTGTATTACAAACCATCAAAAATAAATAATTTATTAAGAAATTATTTAATATTAAAAAATAAACGCTTTTAAATATTCTGATATACATAGAGTTGTTTAATAAAATACTGGAATAAAAAAAATAATTCATTTTTTAAATATAAAAATAATTCCTATTTTTAAAATATGTAAAATTTCTGTAATAAAAATAAAGTAAAAAATTATAAATTTTATAATAGTTGAAATATTGTGCAAAAGTCAACAACAACAAAATGCTGAAGTTAGATCAAAAATAGCAAAGCCAGAATGAGAAATTAGAGAAGTAATGGAGAAAAATTAAGAAGAAATAATTGGTTTGAATTAAACAATTTATGTAAAAATTAAGGTCACAAATGTAAAATAATAAATAAAAATAGAAATGAAAAAGTATTACTACATAAAAGTATATATACTAAAAAACATGTACAGTAATAAATAAATTGGTTATAAAAGTATCTTAACAAAAAAAATGCAAAATGTAAGAAACTGTTTAAATTCCTGTTACGTTATAAAAAACTCTAAGAAAAGTGTTAAAGGAATTATTTGTATTTTGTATATTAAGAGATTTATTTAATTAATTTTTATAAGATATGACGTTTAATAATGAAAAGATTTAATGAGAAGAAATGTGAAGACTTTAGGATAAATAGTTTAACATAAATCTATGATGCTTCTGCTATCATGAATATAACCATTCATAAAATATTACCTATACTTTTATCAGAAGAGAATTTCAATTTAAGCCAAGAGTTATAACTATAATGATAAGAATTTTAGTGCTGAGAAATGTAACAAAAGTAAAATTTAAAAAAAAGTTAATGATTACTTTATTGATATTGAAAATAAATTTAACAGGATTTTTTTTATTACTTTGTTAGATATTTTTGTAAAAAGTGTGTATTGAAGAAAAAATTATTAATTAAATTTTCAAAGATATTTATAATATGTGATTTTTGATAGATAAATATCAAAGAGTTGCTAAGCATAAATGCTATCTGTCTCCAATTGTGTTAAATATACTTAAATTAGTTGTTTAATGAATGTTATTTGATCATAGTGAAGTTACTGGCACAAGTAAAAGTTGGTATTACAATCATTAAACATCACATGACCATCCCTTCTTATGCTTGTATATAACTGTTGTTAAAATGAAAAACTCACTATATGTATTGCCACACACACACAAGCTAGAGTAATCAATGGATGCCAGAAGGCTTCTGCATAAATTCCCCATCTAGTGCCTACTCATCCAATATCCCAAGACTAGTTTCTGGCTTGTGGCCTTCATCAGTGAGGAGCCTTGGATCTGAGAGCACTGCACCTAGATCTGAGGATCTAATGCAACCCTCCAGCAGCCACCTTTTATCTCCACTTATCTACAAAACTATGAGTAACCAATCCTCCTGCCTAATAGGATAGTGGTGGATATGGTTATTAAAGAACCAAAGACACCAAAATGTATGGGTACTGAACTGAGTTCAGACCCATATGACTATATAAACTAATGGGCTTGGATTGAAAACATTAAAGTGTTTTCAGTTTAAGACTCATAGTTTTGTAGTTAAGTAGAGATAAAAAGTGGCTGCTGGAGGGTTGCATTAGATCCTAAGATCTAGGTGCAGTGCTCTCAGATCCAAGGCTCCTCACTGATGAAGGTCACAAGCCAGAAACTAGTCTGGGGATATTGGAGAGTAGGCACTAGATGGGGATTTTATGCACAAGCCTTCTGGAATCCATTGATTACCTTAGCTTGCTGTGTGTGGCAATACGTATAATGAGTTTTGCCTATTTTAAATACAATCATTGCTTATGACATTTCAGTAATTAAAATACTGAGAATAATTTTAATAATACATTGCAATTTGGACTATATTATTTGTATATACCACAAGTAGAAAATTGAATAGAAAATTACAGGACCATGTTTAATCTTTATAGATCTGAGAAATTACATAAATAATAGAAGTAATTATAAAAATTAGACTGATAATTATAATGGCTGTGTATATGTTTAATAAATGTAGAAAAAAAATTCTTCAATGGAATTATATTTTAAAAAATGGAAAATTAGAAAAAATAAACAAATATTGGAAGCTTCAGAAATGTGCCAATGTGCCATTAAAAGAAACTGCTAAAGATAATATGGAATGAAAAAAATAGTGACATAAAGATGTTGAAAAAAATGCTTAAAGACATTATTTATTAATTACAATTTTGGGGGCCCGGGGGGGGGGTAATAAATGTTTTTGAAATATGAAAAGAGTGGTAAATTTTTGTTTTTTGTTGGTGGGGGGTAATATTTTTTTGGGGGGGGGGGGGGGGGGGATTTATTATTTACAATTGTAAACATACACTATATAAAATAAATGCTTATTTACATATGATTAAGTTTCAGTTGGAATGATGTTTAGTAAATTCTAGACAATTTCAGCCGCGTCATTCATTCAGACTTCGTATATAGTAATTTAAAGTGACAGTTCCATCCTCATGCTTTACTTGCCAGTACTTCAGATTTGCTCATATATAAGCATTTGAGTTGTAGAAATAAGAGGATTCATTTTATTCCTGCATAAATACTATATCTTGTATTGGCGAGAAAGTATTCATTTATTATTAACCCTCGCAAAGCATATGCACAATTAGCTTAAAAGGCTGATATTTGAATGTAAAAAAACTAGGGAATAAATAGATTGACTAAAAACTTAAAGCAAAATATTACTATCTAAGATTGCAGTAGATAAATTAGAAAAAAGTATAAAAAGAAAAAAATTAAATGATGATATTAAGGAAAAATATTATTATAAATATTTAAAAACAAAGAAATTTAAAATTATTTTCTGATTAGCTTGAATTGATTCTTATTATCTATTAAATTAATTGAATTGATTAAATATTTTAATAATAATAATATAGTCTGGCTTTTATATAGATTCACATTTTCAAGCTGAAAATGTTTCTGTAATATATGACAACTAGTATGAGAAATACAGAAGTTTAGAATACTTTTGTGTTGAATTTTGAAAATGCATATTATTATTAAAAGTAGTAGTAGTAACAGTATTTAGTAGAAGTATTTTCCTAAAGGTTAGTGATGATGATATATTAGATGTTATAATGTGTTCTGTTATTTTCATCATCTACCATGGAATGTTAAATATCTAGAAAATTTTAAACCTTATTTCAGCTTTTTAAATGCAAACAATTGTTGATAATAACACACAAATAGACAATACAGATTTGTAGATACACAATGCTTTGCGTAGTATTATTCTCCACTTTTCTTCAGGTGTTGTCAGGCTGATCAGTGATAGTACTAATATAGGAGTCGAACTCTCACCTTTACATTCTTGAATATCGATTTTTAAGGCAATCACTTTAACCAACTTAGCTATTCTGTCAAAGGCAAAGAACATTAGGCAAAATATTATTAACTAAGTCTGTAAAAAATAAATTTTAAAAAGATATAAAACATAACCCAGTTGCTTATGGTATTGCTTTAAAATTCAGTATCCAAGAATCTAAAAGGGTGAGCTTGATTCCCTATGCTAGTATTGTCACTGGTCAGGCCAGCGATACATTAAGAAGATAGAAGTATAATGCTATTTTGAAACATTGTGTATCTTCTAACATGTGTTGTCTGTTTGTGTGTTGTTACTAATAGTTGTTTGTATTTGAAAAGTTTAAATAATGTTTAAAATTTTCTAGATATTCAACATTTAATAGTAGATAATTCGATTATTTTATATGGCGCGATGTTTTTTATAAACAATAATATTTAAACAGCATTAAACTGTTGCACGTGCGCTTTGGATTTTAAATATAAAATGAATGAATACTAACACTTCAATCACATGATAAAGTCTTTGGAAAAGATTCATTTTATATTTAAAATCCAAAGCGCATGTGCAACAGTTTAATGCTGTTTAAATATTAATAGTAGATAATGGAAATAGTGCAACATATTGTCACAACTAGTAGAAGAAATAATCACAGTAATAATAATAGCAATAATAAAAATAGTTTTTATGTTATTTATGCAAAAATAAAAACAGGTGATAATAAGGTAGAAAATACATAATTTTTTTTTAATAAACCAAACCTTATTAGAAATTATTAAATATAAAATTAGACCTACAGTCTCATATATTTTCTGTCTTGTAATTATTTAATATGACATTTATAAAAGATTCTAATTATGATGCATTATTTTTAAATTATCTGTCATAAACATCTGCAAGACATTTTATCTTATTTATCTTTTATTTATGATAAATTTAATTATATTATTATTAATATCATCTACGAAATAAAAATATGGCGAAGATTTTATAAGCATAATTAACGTAAATAAGAAAAAAATGTTTGGCTATCTTAGAAAATAATAAATTGACATTTGCTTTTAGGAAATTATTAATTATAGATACTTTCGGTAACTTTTTCCATGTTATTTAGTCATATAAATAAACTAAATGTATCTTAAAAGAATCACGCAAAATCTGTGCTTATATATATTTTAGAGAAGCTAATGCTTTATTACTTACTACCTAATTAAATCGCTGCATTTATTTAAAAGATAATAATAACAAGAAATATTTCACTTTTATTTAACCGAACCGCAAAACTTTTTTACTGGTTTGTTTGTTTAAATTACGTAAATAAATACAATAACGACATTATTGTGAATATATCTTCAATGCAGTATTTTTTTAATTCCCCTTGCTTTGGTTTAATCCCAAAAGCATTAATACCACTAAATTCATTATCTTTAGAATAAAGCCTTTCTAAAAGAAATCAAAAAAAAAAGAATAAAAATAAATTGAACAATAAAACGATTTCTTACTGCTCTTAATTAAAAATTGTCTAGTGAATATAAATATATTTTAAACTGATTTTAAGTTTCTGAAATTCTTGTTTATAATAAAATATTATAAAATTTACTTTATATATATATATTAGCGAGTACGTATTCACAACAATATATATATATATATGCGATTACTAATCGTATTTGAAAGTTTCTGGATTAGCATTTATTTGCTTCATATGCGGGACTATTTCCAACAACCAGTTTAATTTTCAAATGGTTTTAAAACAATTTAAATTTTATTTATAAGTTTTCAAATATATTCAGCTATTAGTAATAACACAGGGATTAGTATATAACCCAATGGTTCAAATGGGTATTATTCATCTCTCTTCTTCAGCTGGCGCTAATCTGATCAGCGTCGCTACGAGCATGTCAACCAAACAAATGTACTTTGGATCTATGGATACTGAATTTAATCTCTTTTATTAGATTAAAACATTTTTAAACTTTATTTTTATTTATATGCAGACATTAATTGAACAAAATTCAATTAAAACCTGTAATATTTTTTATACAGATGCAATATAATATCCACATTTTAATCTTTCACGTATTTCTCCTCATGCTCACAAATTTATTTATAACCAAAGGCTCATTTTTATATTAAAAATATATGTTCACAAACATTGGAAAAACAATTATGCTAACGGTTATCAAAATATATTTTAACTAACTAGATTTTTTCAGTTAAGATAGGTTCCACATTGATTTTTAAATATCACATCCAGAGACAAAACTCTCCACACAGTAGTGCCACTCAGATGTAGCCAGAGTAATAAATGGATGCAGGAAGGTTTGTGCATAAAATCCCTATATAGTGCCTACTCATCAAATATCCCCAGACTAGTTTCTAACTTGTGGATTTCATCAGTGAGAAGCTTTGGACCTGAGAGCACTGCATATAGTTCTTAGCATAAAGAATGGTACTCGTGATGTGGTGAAATATCACATCCATTTGTTTGTTAATTGTTAATGTTTATTAAACAAACTTATTTTTTAGTATTTATAGCAAGAATTTATTTATAATTATCAATTTCTACTAAGTAAGTCAATAATAATTAATTATTAATTATTAAATTGAAATTTATTACATTTAAAATAATCATTTACTCATAAGCGAAATATAGGTCACTCATAGACCCATTCAAACTGATCTACTATTTTATAACTTTTGAATCTTTTTTTTAACTTCATCAGCAACAATTTTTGATTTTTGGAAGACTTTATTATTTTGTCTAATGGTAGCTCTTTGCGGTATTTTGTTTTCAGTTACATTTTCTTATGAAAACATTCTATAGTGAACTTCTTTTCTTTAAAAAAATGTCGATAATCAAAATAATGACTCTCTCTACCATAAAATCCATATTCAAATTTGTTATAAAATACTTTTTAGGAAATCTTGTATTGTTCATTTCTTTCATTATTCAATCCAACAAAGATATGATTTTAAAAGTCCAGTTTGAATTGAAGAATACTGATTTATCTCATGATCATGCCATTATATATTTAAAACGTTATAATGCATTCTTATATGAATTTTTCTATATGCCTTTATGTTATATTGATAGAGAATCCAAATGTTATATTCACTCAATGAATAGGTAAAATAATAACACTGTACAACTAATTAAGTTACAACAGTTATATCACTATAATAAAATACCTTATTTTTTAGTTTGCTAATTGTGTTGCATCATAAAATCTAATTGATATTTCTACTTAAAAATCTAACAGGATATTTAAATTGATTTACATATTTTAATGAGAGCCATCCAGGTTACAAATTGGTAAATATTTTCTTTCCATCACTAAATAATGAAAATTTTGACTTTTATAAATATTAATTACTAAATGTTACCTTCAAAACACTGAATATATTTTGTAGATTGACTTTTAAATTGGAAAAAATAATACAAACATCAACATATTGTACTCAGATCTAAAAAAAATTAAACTCTTGTTGCTTTTAAAAGATTTAAATTAAAAATTCTATGATCAAACCTGTATTGCATCTTGATCACTGATTCGTGAAGTCTTTTGTAAATAGTTCCAAATATCTTTATTATAAAATTCAAATGATAAAGTCAGAGCTAGTACACATTATTGTTTAACACTAATTTTTATTTCAAATATCTAAGATTTTACATTTATACTAATAACACTTTTCCTCTTAATTATGTAGATACAAAAAATAGGTTTACATGAACAATCAAAATATCAAGTAGTGCCATAGATCTATTCACTTAATAGTGTTAAATGTCTTGACTATACAAATAAAAACACATCAAATATTATGTCTATAGTGCTTGTTGATTTTCTAAAACTACATTGAGTCACTAATTCCCATTAATCTAATAAAGACATTTAAAGTAACTTTACCATATTAAATTACCATATATTTGATGTTAAAAATAAGTAAGTAAATAGAATGAATATATTAATAAAAGTTTTCATTGTTATTTAAAAGATGATCAAAATATTCTTTCAATGTGTTCAAATATCATTGTTATTATAAGAGAATTCCATTGCTTGATTCAATAGTGTTTCAATGCATCTAACAAATATCTAACATGTACATAATTAGCTAATATATTTTGTCAGAGAACTTTCTATAAATATTTTATATTATTTATGAATCTTCACAGTGACTTTATTATTTCACTGTGCAGAAAATGTTATAAATTTTCTTTTAATAAAATCATTAATCATAGTCTAATTTCAGAGAATTGGTTATATTTCTTTTTTATAGAACCAAAGAATAAATGTTTTGCATCTATGACATATTTTTTAAGATAATTTTAAGCTTCAATGGCGTAACAATATATAAACATGTTAAAAATTTTAGTATCTAACAGCTGTTGGAATTACATAGAAACACTTGATGCTTTTACGAAATGAACATCAAGTTTCTTGTGAACATGATTGAAATAAAATTTATTTTCATTGTGATTCCAATTTTAACCTATAGATGCTAGTCTGTAGTCTATTAAAAAATTTGAACTTGTAATTGCTCATGCTATATAAAGTTATTTTAAATTACAATAAACTTATTTTGTATTCCGACTTCTAGCTACAATGCAATCTATTAAATTCCATTGTTTTCAGCATGATTTTTAATAGTGATTCTTTTGCCTTAAAAAAATATTTAATAGTCAATTCATGTGTTTATTTAAAAAATTATTAATAACAAATCATCTGAGTTTAAAGCACCAATATCATTATTTACAACAACTTTTGGTTAAAGTTTCTGTTTGTGCCAAAATTTTAATTAAAATCTCAGGAAGAAAAATTCAATATTTTAATTATATTTAATAATATTTTAAAGTTTATAACTTGATTTAAAAATGGAATAAAATAATACATTGCATTGTTGTGGTTCATCATAGAAAAATAATGGAGAAGGCATTGCTCAGTAGGATTTGAGTAGTTTTCCATCTTTGTTTCACTTTCTGTTTAAGAATTACTAGATATAAATTTATTGCCTAATATTTAGTAAGTTAGTTGAGTTGTTTCTGAATGAAAAATTTTAAACCTGATTAAAAATCTTTAAAAAATCATTTTTTCTTTTCCATATTCAAATTTATATAACTGTATAGCAAGTGTGTGTTTTACTACCAGACCATGACTATAGGAAATATATCTATAGTAATCTTATATAAAAGCAGAATAATCTCTTATCTTCCACATCTTGAAGTTCCTGCATCATGATCTTATAAATAATTAACATTAAAAAATCTACACTAATGGCTCATAAAAAATATTTTCTAAAACCAGATCTCCTCAGTTAATCACGTCTAATGCAGATTTTCAAATTTCTGTAATATTTTTCTAATGTTTGCAGAAATATATTTAAAATGCAAATAGTGAGACAGTAATTGTGAGCCAATAGTTATAAATAAAATCTTGGCCCATAAGTAGAAAAATAAAAATTAAAAGTAAAGATGATTATGCATCTACATAGTGACATTATTCAGATATTTAAACTTTATTAAATTTAAAGTCTCTACATAAGATGCATTAAAATATAATTATTTTTAACTTAATAAAAAATAATAATAGAAATATTTACTGTTCAGATCATAAGAAGATTGATCACCAGAGCTGATAGAGAGGAGCCATAATTTATGAATTTTGATCTCTAGAGTTTGCCACTCTACTACTGTTCTAAATCATAAAGATGATTGTTAAACAAATAAGTGATTATTAAGTATTTAATTTACAAAATAAATGTATATAATGTGCATTAATAAATAGAGTGTATTCTTGTGTAATATTTGAAGAGTTATGCATAGTTGACAAAAAATAATTTTGTCCAACGTTTGCAACTGCATTTTTTGAAAAGTAAGAATATTTTCTTATAACCTATTTTATAAATGATTTTAAATCTTTTAATAAATTAGTCAAGTTGCAATAACAATACTATAATTAAAACATACTATTTCCCCAAGTAGTAGTAGTAGTAGTAGCAGCAGTAGTAGCAGTAGAATATTAAGTTGGTAAATGTAATAATTATAAATTTATAAAGTTATTAATTCACTAAAATAAAAAAAATATATTGTAATTTTATTTTTCAATAATTTAATTGGAAAATTCTTTCAAATAATCCCAACATAGAATAGCAAATAAAATATTTCAATTGTAAGTCATTTGAACTAGCAGTTGATCAAAATTAATAAGACAAAACGCTTTGACTTGAAGTATAAATGTAAGGTATATTTATTCATTTTAATTCAATATGAATGATGGATAATTCTCTTAAAAACAGAGGATGACTGATAATTCTCTTAAGAAACAGAAGATGACTTTTTTATTTCCAATGTTTTAGCCAGATATCTATGAGCAGGTAGTTTTAATGACTTTCTAAATATATTAAATTTTATTGTCTTAGAGACAAATTAGTAACTGGACAATAGAATATTAGTATCAAATAGAATTCTATTAGTGATATTAAACTAATATTGATAGCTTAAAATTGCAAACCACTCTCTAAGCAGAAATTGCTCTATCATATCATCTAATGAGTTTTTCTCCCCAAAATATTAAGCACCTGAGTAATTTAAAATGTTAATTTAATATTAATGTTTGAATATGTACCCAATGTTTGTTGTTAATATTTCAATAGCAAATATAATGGTGCAATGATGTTAATAATTTACTTTTATTATTTTTCCATTTTTTTAAAATATCTAATATAAACATTATAACTGTTTAGATCACAGTTTTGTATATCTAATTCTATTAGTGATATATATATATATTGTAATATGCATTAGATCACAGTTTTGTATATCTAATTCTATTAGTGATATATATATATATTGTAATGGGCACAGACGTCGATACATTGTTTTTTTATTAGTAAACATAAAAAAAATAAAAGTTCGCAAATAAAACTTTTTTTTTAAGAATTAAAAATTGAAAATTAAAATTCTATATTAAACTCGTATCTATATAATCACACAGATGAAAAAAATTATTAAAATAAAACTTTATTAAAAAAAAGAAAAAGTATTTTAAAACTAAATTGTCAGTAAAAATTTAAAGATAAAAATATATCTAAGTTTGTACAAAACAAATTAATTAATGTTATTGAAAAAATGGAAATGATTAATTTAATTAGTCAAATGTAAACTAGCTTTGGGCATTTAAATGTATAAGCATTGGTCAGATAGAAAAACAATAGAAACTAATAGCCAACGAATGAAAAACAATGGAATCAGACCTCAGTGAAAGGACCATCACATCATCGTGACGTAATGTCCACTGGATCTGAAAAGCTACTATAAAAAGTGAGTGGAATAATAGTTATTAGGATGTGATTATATGTACTAGTGTGGAGTTGAAGGAGAAGGGATTGAAAAGATGCACTCTTCAATCCCTTCAGTTGTTATAAAAAAAAAGAAATGAAACATCGCTTTTCTTATACTGAGGACAAAGGATCATCGGGGGATTTAACGTGGATTCCAAATGGCATGCAATGGATAAAGAGGAACGTTTTCAAAATTGTAACAACTTTAAAAACATTTTGAAACACTAAGAACTTTAAAATATAAACTTTCTCAGTATTTAATCTATAAGAAATAGAATCCTATCTAACCAACATTATTTATTAATTAGTTATAATTTTATTTGATGTATTTTTTTTTTGTAAAATCATTTCCATTTTTTTTTTGTTCTTTAAAGTTTTATTTATGATTTTTGTTTTGCGATAAATTTATTTATATAAATGTTAAACTTAAGTCAGGCGTGAATGGCTATATAGATTTGTAAAGTTATATTAGGGGAGGGTAATCTTAGGTTATTTGTTTCGTAGTTAAATTGGGTCCATGGATTGGATATATTGGTATAATTAGTAGATGTAGTATGAGATCCGCTATGAGCAGGATTGCATATATACGCCACACACCTTCTGTTTGCCTATGGATGGGTTTGTAAGTCGGCAAAGGACCGCAGTCCATTCCTATGGAGTTTTTTGTTTATTGTTCTACTTGCCAACAGATGTAGCATTCCTGTTGGTAGAAAGACAATGACTTCTCTAACTCTACTTACTGTTTAGATTTACATTCCTGACAGTATAGTATTTTGTGTTGTCATATTTTCATGCTACATTGAATACATAAATGTATCAGATGGATTGGAGCCAGTTTGACTGAGAACTTTTGGCCTAAGATTAAATAAGGATAGAATATTTTCTTTCAAATGCAAATCTATGTAGTCTATTCATTCTCGACACTCTAAATAAAAATGCATTAAATTTAAGTTGGGTATGGAAGTTGCATGGATTCATTATCAGTTAATTATGTTTTTGGTTTTCATATTTGGTCAAAATATATAGACATTCGGTAAATAATGATACCTTACGGTGAGTATCTAAAATGTATTTATTTAGATGTCTTTTAAGTTATTGGTGTCACTGCGGTATCTTATAATGAATACCAATGGGTTTCTTGTATTCCCTATGCAATTGATGGTATCAATGATTTTGTATTTTGATCGTTTATTTTGAAATGTTTTTGACCATGTAATCTATGTAACCGATCTATACTCAACATTTTAAAAACACATTTTATAAATCTGTCTGTGCGAACTTATAATATTTAAAATGTAAATTTATAAAAATTAAAATGTAAATTAAAATCAAAGTTAAAAATGTAAATTAAATTTTAAAATGTAAACATGCTAAAATAATAATGTTAAATTTTATATATATGTGCGTAAATAAATGTATGTATGTTAATTACTGGCAGTGGCTTATTTTATTCTTTTTTAAAAAATTATTCTTAGGTAAGAATTTATAAAATATAAATCTCTGCTATTCCACTGAGATAGTGACAGTGGGCCAATGACTGGAATCAACCTATAAAATAAATATTTTTTTTGAACTTATGTATCTGCCTACTTTATAAATGTTTCTAGGTTCAAATGCCTAGATGGTGCCCTGTAGTGCAGTTTACATTAGGCTCCCTATCTCCAGATTGTTATAACTGGCTACCCAACTTGGGCTGATCTTTAATAATCCATGAATACCCTGAGCAATTTTTTTTCAAAAAGAAATATGTTTATCTGTTTACATAAAGTCAGATACTTTAAATCTTATAAAAGCACTGCCAGAAAGAAATTGCACATATATTAAACACGAAAAAGTACTAATAATTTTAAATTGTATTTTGTTAAAAAGAAAGTCAAAAGGTTGCAATTAATATGTTTTTTTGTTTATTAATATATATTATGCTTTAACGTGTATAGGCGCGCACAGCCACGTAAGTTTATGATCATAAATGTAGTACCTTATGATGAGTACTGTTTGGGAATTTACTTCGTAGTAACCCTATTTAAGCATTTCAGTCAGTCATAAATAAGTTGGTGGCATTTATAATTGTGCTGCAAATATACACGTATAAACCCATTATCTTTCAAAACATATTTACTTCAATGCAACCTTCCTAAATAAATAACTTGTTTGTCAAAAATGTATAAAAAAAAATAGAACACTTGGGGGGAGGAGGCATAGATGTAAATGGTCCTCAGGAAAGTGATAGTAAACATTTTTTTTTGTATATAGTCTTTATACTAACCGAATGTTTGTAAATTTTGTTAATCGTGTACCGTAATTACTAACCCTAAGTAAAATATTTTTTGTTCATTTTTTTAAGCAAGTTTACTGATATGTAATGGGCACAGACGTCATTACATTGTTTTTTTATTAGTAAACATGAAAAAAATAAAAGTTCGCAAATAAAACTTTTTTTTTAAGAATTAAAAATTGAAAATTAAAATTCTATACTAAACTCATATCTATATAATCGCACAGATGAAAAAAATTATTAAAATAAAACTTTATTAAAAAAAAGAAAAAGTATTTTAAAACTAAATTGACAGTAAAGATTTAAAGATAAAAATATATCTAAGTTTGTACAAAACAAATTAATTAATGTTATTGAAAAAATGGAAATGATTAATTTAATTAGTCAACTGTAAACTAGCTTTGGGCATTTAAATGTATAAGCATCAGTCAGATAGGTAAACAATAGAAACTAATAGCCAATGAATGAAAAACAATGGAATTGGACCTCAGCAAAAGGACCATCACATCGTTATGACAATGTCCACTGGATCTGAAAGGCTACTATAAAAAGTGAGTGGAATAATAGTTATTAGGATGTGACTATATGTGTTAGTGCGAAGTTGAAGTAGAAGGGATTGAAAAGACACACTCTTCAATCCCTTCAGTTGTTATAAAAAAAAAAAAGAAATGAAACATCACTTTTCTTATACTGAGGACAACAGGATCATCGGGGGATTTAACGTGGATTCCAAACGGCATGCAATGGATAAAGAGGAACATTTTAAAAATCATAAGAACTTTAAAAACATTTTGAAACACTAAGAACTTTAAAATATAAACTTTCTCAGTATTTAATCTATAAGAAATAGAATTCTATCTGACCAACGTTATTTATTAATTAGTTATAATTTTATTTGATGTATTTCTTTTTTGTAAAATCATTTCCATTTATTTTTTTTTTGTTCTTTAAGTTTTATTTATAATTTTTGTTTTGCGATAAATTTAATTATATAAATGTTAAACTTAAGTTGGGCGTGAATGGCTATATAGATTTGTAAAGTTATATTAGGGGAGGGTAATCTTAGGTTATTTGTTTTGTAGTTAAACTGGGTCCATGGATTGGATATATTGGTGTAATTAGTAGATGTAGTATGAGATCCGCTACAAGCAGAATTGCATATATACACCACACACCTTCTGTTTGCCTATGGATGGGTTTGTAAGTCGGCAAAGGACCGCAGTCCATTCCTATGGAGTTTTTTGTTTATTGTTCTACTTGCCAACAGATGTAGCATTCCTGTTGGTAGAGAGACAATGTCTTCTCTAACTCTACTTACTGTTCGGATGTACATTCCTGACAGTACAGTATTTTGTGTTATCATATTTTCATGCTACATTGAATACATAAATGTATCAGATGGATTGGAGCTGGTTTGACTGTGAACTTTTGGCCTAAGGTTAAATAAGGATAGAATATTTTCTTTCACATGCAAATCTATGTAGTCTATTCATACTCAACACTCTAAATAAAAATGCATTAAATTTAAGTTGGGTATGGAAGTTGCATGGATTCATTATCGGTTAATTATGTTTTTGTTTTTGATATTTGATCAAAATATATAGGCATTCGGTAAATAATGATACCTTACGGTGAGTATCTAAAATGTATTTATTCGGATGTCTTTTAAGTTATTGGTGTCACTGTGGTATCTTATGATGAATACCAGTGGGTTTCTTGTATTCCCTATGCAATTGACGGTATCAATGATTTTGTATTTTGATCGTTTATGTTTATTTTGAAATGTTTTTGACCGTGTAATCTATTTAACCGATCTATACTCAACATTTTAAAAACACATTTTATAAATCTGTCTGTGTGAACTTATAATATTTAAAATGTAAATTTATAAAAATTAAATGTAAATTAAAATCAAAGTTAAAAATATAAATTAAATTTTAAAATGTAAACATGCTAAAATAATAATGTTAAATTTTATATATATGTGCATAAATAAATGTTTGTATGTTAATTACTGGCAGTGGCTTATTTTATTCTTTTTTCAAAAATTATTTTTAGATAAGAATTTATAAAATATAAATCTCTGCTATTCCACTGAGCTAGTCACAGTGGGCTAACGCTCAGAATCAACCTATAAAATAAATAATTTTTTTTGAACTTATGTATCTGCCTACTTTATAAATTTTTCTAGGTTCAAATGCCTAAATGGCGCCTGTAGTGCAGATACGTTCATGATCAAAGATTACGTTAGTCTTATATTCTGTGGATCGTTATAATATATATATATTTATTTATTCATTAATATTTAATCGAACAGAGGAAATAAACTTCCAATCATGCACTGTTTATAAGTATATATTAAAATCTCCATGCACTCACTTGCCATCCTTGAGACAAGCAAAATCAGTAATGGTTGATATATATATATATATACACACACACTTTAAGCATATGTTAATTCATTTATGTTTTTAAACTATTTCTGATGAGTGAGTGAACAGAGATTTTAATATAGATTTATAAACAGTGCATGATTGGATGTTTATTTCTTTCTTTATGATTACATTTTTTTCTGTATTTAATAGTAATAGATTTCATTAATATTTATTAATTGATATGTTTAATTATTATAAATTAAGTATGCATTTATATTATACTCTATATTTAAATTTATAGATATTTGATAATTGTGAATCTATTTCTCAACATATAATTTCTATTGATATTTTTTTTTTTTAATAGATAGCTTATTTTTACAAAATAAAAAATTTGTTTATATAGTAGCTGCTTTTTTTATATATGATTGTATGAAACTTGTGAATAGGATCGTAAAAGAATTAAAATTACAATATTTAACTTATTTGAAAATAATTAATTAGTGTTATCTGCTAAGGGTGTAATCACAAAAAACATTAAAGTCAAAATTATATTTCGATAAAAATATGTAGCGTAAGACTCCTATATTAGTTCAATTAGTAATTTTTTAAATTCTGATTATTAATGATAAAAGTCTCTTTTTTAATATAAATATAGTAAGTATTCAGATAACTAAGAAAATTTATTTTGGGGTAATAGTTTGGTACATGTAATTCTATTGGTATGATATTTGCATTGTATATGTATTAACTAATGCAGTACTAATTATATATAATAAATGGAATGATAAACCTTTCCATCACTAATTAAATCAATGCAATTTAATATTTATACATTTAATATTTAGTTGTTTGTTTACAAGAGTTTTTAAATAAAAATATTTAGCTTTATCTTATAAATTTACACAATAAGATAATTTGAATGAAACTATGTAAATATTTCTATCAGACTTGATGTTTTTCTTGAAAAAAATTGTTCATTTTGCTTTTGACTTTGGAAAGACAAATGAAAATGGATTCGTGGATGTATTTATGTTTTTAAAATATATTTGAGGTTTAAACATTGCATTGATATAACTAGTTTATCATTCCAGTTAATATACATGCCTGTGTATATATAATCTTAAGAAGCTATACTTAAACTACATCTATTGAACTTTTGTACTGTAAATATATAATCTTATTCATAGAGAAGCTGAGTCCAAATACACATTTCATATTAACAATTCACAAGTCAGACTCAGTAGAATCATTTTAATAAATTTGTAAAAACTACCATTTTCTCCTATCAATATATTAATTTATTTTTTAGATAAAAATGATCCTAAATTTTACTAATTTTAGTAAGCACATTTCTCTTTTTGTCTAATAAATAAATTAGCATTTATGTAAGAAGGTAGTCTGTCTTTACACATTTATCAAAATGATATTACAGAGACTAATTTGTAAATCTTTATTATGGTATGTTCATTCAGACATGGCTTCTCCATAAATAAGATTACATATATGACTATTATACTTAGGAACTATTTGTAACCAATCATGTCAGAACAACAATCATGTCTTAATTGTAAGCTGTCATATAAATGAACTATCTTCCAGCATATTTTTTTAGATGACATATTTCATTGAGCATGGAATAATCTTCATTTATTGGATAGGCTAAAGGCTTGTATCATCTGAAACTCCACACCAGAAACAATAGTTTGATTTTTATACTCATTTGTTATAATAACCATTAAGATGACTGATTAAAAGTAACTTCTTTTATTATGTAGCAAATGATTAATGACTTTAAAAGTGCTACAAACATATTTTTCTGTTTTCACTTTTATTTTTCTGTCATTCTCAATTTTTATCTTATAATTTTCAATCACTTTTTTCTTGTTACTAATGCACTGAAAGAATTTTATATACCATAAAGAAATGATACTCTTTTATATAATATTTTGAATACTGTATAAAATACTTTGATAATCTTTTCAATAATTATCCAAGATGTCAGATGACTTTTTTTAATCATATACCAATCTTATTGCCTTATTTAAAGTGAAATAGTGAGGTAAGATAAAGTTAAATCAGTTGTATATAATCTTAAATTAGGAATGCTATAGTTTTCATTAAAATATTTATTGGAAAATTAAAATATAGTAATAATATGTTAGTCTAAGCATTGTTGAAATTTTTAAGAAATATAAGAACTTACAAAGTTAATAAACATTACATGATCACCATTTCCTATATTTGCTTATAACTGTTATTAAAACAGGCAAAACTCACTATACATATTGCCACATACTGCAAGCTAGAGTAATCAATGGATGCCAGAATGCTTGTGCATAAAATCTATGACTGCTCACTGATGAAGGCCACAAGCCAGAAACTGGTCTGGGAATATTGGATGAGTAGGCAATAAATAGGGATTTTATGCACCAGCCTTCTGTCATCCATCGAATACACTAGCTTGCAGTGTGTGGCAATACATATAGTGAGTTTTTCCTGTTTTAATAACTTACAAGGTTCTACCACCAATTTACAGTTGTTTCTACTTTGCCAAATTAAAGAAATAAATGACTTAGAAAACATTTCAGGAATTATCATGAAATATAATTCTTATTACTATATCAAAAAAAAATTGTATTTTATTACATTATTTCCAGTCATTGATTAATAGGTTATCAATGCACCAAAGCAATTTTAGAAAATAAAAAAACAACTATAGATAAATGCAGAAAAATATGTTAAAAAACAGAATTTATGTATTACTTTTATTAATTTTATAAAAGTCACTTAGTTCTGTTAATCAAAAAGGAGTATGATGTTATTTAAAATAAATTTGATTTTCATTAAATGTTTTTTCATTACATAATATGATTTATTTAAATAAAATACAGTATATAAAAATAAAAAGTATAAATAAGTAATTAATAGCTTGGTAGGTCATATGATATTTAAATAATAGGAGTGTTCTAACCTTTGAGTCCATAACCTAGCCATGGTGCCACAGAAAAAATTTACTCTAAACCCAAATATATATCAGCTTCAAATGTTTTATATCAATTCATATAACAACAAATTATAATATGAGTTTTGTGGTAGAGTCTATAATTTGAACGAATTAAAAGCAGAAATCAAGACTGTAATTTACAATAACCTAAAATTTTAAATATTTGCTAATTCTAAAAGTAATCTAAATAATATGTTAATATTTAAATTACAACTGATAGGAATTTAATTCAATAGTTAACATTCAAATAACTCAAGCCAGTAATGGTGAAAATTCTTTATTAATTTGTGGTTTGCTTACACTGAACAAATATCACATTTTTTATTAATGTTCTACTAAAACAATGTATTTTTATGTAAATATTATTAAATCACAGTAGTCTATAATCTGTCCAACAATTTGCACTTATAGTTTTATGTAAGTTTAGCCTGGTTTATATTCTGACTGCTAATATAACATAATCTATAATATAACACTTTTTAAAATGAAAGTGTTTATGTTCATTTAGAGTATTTTTTTGTCTAACACGATGTTCAAATGTTCAAGCATAATTTAGTAACAACATATAATTTGAACACACAGATGCAATAATATTATTTATAATAATTTTAAAGCATAATTTACAATTTCTATTATCACATTAACTAACATTTTCAATAAGAAAAAAGTGATCTCATATGTTTTTAATAGAATAGCATTATTCAACAGAAAATTTTCTCTCTCTCCTCTCTCTCTCTCTCTCTCTCTCCCTCCCTCTCTCCTTCTCTCTCTCCCTCTCTCTCTTCCTCTCTCCCTCTCTCTCCCTCTCTACCTCTCTCTCTCCCTCTCTCTCCCTCTCTCCCTCTCTCTCCCTCTCCCTCTCTCTCTCTCTCTCTCTCTCTCTCTCTCCCCTTCTCTCTCTCTCTTTTTCTCTCTGCATTTTATGCATCTAATATTAAAGCAAAATTCTGATAAAATAGATTCAGATATCTTGTACAGAAAATTTTAAAATCACTTATTTTCAGTGCCACATGTACAAATTACTTGTATAGGTAATAACAAATTAGATCTCATAGTGATTCAAAATGATCAATTCTTATAACGCAAAAATGGTATTTTCCATCGTGATTTCCATATCCCAGTTTTCAGCTTTTTATGATTTGAAAGAAATATTAAATAAAAAATGCCAAGATTACAAAAAAGTAATAATAATATAACTAATGTGATTGCTTTCAGTGAAATAATTTTAAATATCTAATTTAATAATATTTATTTTTTTCATTTCATCCTATGAATAAAAAAACAATAACTCTAATAACTATTTCTACTTTTCATTCACAAAATGAAAAAAAAATTATTTATTTGTTTAAAAATGTTCATTTTTAAACTTTTTTATTTCTCTATCAACACCTTAAATTAAAAACTTTTTTTTTTAAAAAAATTATTTAAAAAAAAAATAAAGTATTAACTTTCTTTTGTAAATTTTCCAGTTAGAGTTTATCTATTTTTTATTAATATATTTTGTTGATGGTTTAATATTTATTTTTTGTAATGAAGTTCTATTATAGGTATATATTTATAGTATATATATGGTTAAATATTTGTACAATATGTATATATACATATATATATATATAGAAACAATGAATAATGCTTGCTGAAATTTATATGAAATATTTTAAATGATTCATAACTGCAGTCTTTCTAAGTATATTTAAAATTAAAACAACTTTATTTGCTATTTAAGCCTTTTCTTACTTAATTTGACGCTTCTTGTTTAAATTAGATTGAATTTCCATATATATATATATATATAACATCATTGCTGTATACATTTAAGAAGGATTTCTTTTGGATAATCCATTTGATTGGTCTCAAAAATTCAAGCTTTTCTTTAGTTAAAGGGGAAGTGTCGCTGAAAGAATATAACTATGGGCATTTAAAATACTATATATAATATAGAGGATTGGAACACAGACTTTCATGCTCCCTTCAGCTATCTACTCTATATCATAAAACTGATACATATGACAACGCACTTGTGAAAAAGATAAATAATCTTCAATATAATATTTCATTATAAACCAGCACTCATCTCTTGGTCCAGATCATCATTTCCCACACATATATATAATCAGTGTTTAGTTGTATTAAAATAACAAATCTTTAAACTTTTATGGACAAATTGCAATCTACTCCACCCTCCAACTCTTTAGCCATCCATACCATTGAAAATCTGATGATGAACTGCCCAAATACCTTCTTAATACCAATATTATTGTCATGCCCATGTTGGTTGTAAGTTACTTTAACTCCATGGGCTGAATCGGTAGTATTTTTTTAAATTTAAGCATAATTCATATACTTGGAATTTAAATATAATATAAGGAATTTGGACACAAACTTTTAACTTGCCTTCAGTTACCCACCTTATCTCATACAATTGATACACATGTTCACACACATCTCAAAAGATTAATGACTTACAACATGTGTATTTTATGCTGAACCAGCATTCATCAGTTGGTCCAGATCATTATCTCCTACACACATATATAATTAGTGTTCAGTTTATATTAGAATAGCAAATCTTTAAACATTAATGTAGAGTTGGAGGATGGAGTAAATTGAAGCCTTTTCATTAATGTTTGAAGATTTGTTCTTGTAATATAAGCTGAACACTGACTACATATCTGTGTGGGAGATGATCTGAATTAATTGATGAATGCTGATTCAGCTTGAAATATGTATATTGGAGATCATTTATCTTTTTCACATGTTAGCCATATGTATTATATGAAATAGAATGGATAAATGAAGAAGGCTTGAAAGACTGTGTTTAAATTCCTTATATTACATTTAAACTCCAAGTATATGAATTATGCTTGAATTTTAAAAAACCTTATATATATATATATATATATATATATAGGTATTTTTAGGTATAAAGAGGGGTTACAATATATATATATATATATATTGTAACCCCTCACCACCGATCACCATCACTAACAAATACCTGGGGGCGCCAATTCTATGAAACATAGAATAAACTATCAAACTAATCTTATCTTATTTTAAAGCTATCAATGAGGCTCTTAAAGTTTCATCTTAAACTAGCTCAGTTGAGGAATACAGAGGTCTATGAGGTGTACAATGTACATTAGATGTGGGACGAAATATTATAATTAATAGGAATAAAACGGGTATCAAATTCTAAAATAAATAAGATTTATATTGGTAAAATTCTACCATCTAAAATTAACTAATTATAATCTATACTCCACCTCCTCCCATCATCCACCTGCATTGAACAACCTCTACCATATTAGAAAATTAAACTAATAACTAAAATATAATATTTAGAAACTATAATGTATAACACACTGGATCTGAACTTAAACTAAACCTATCATTACTAAATTTTTAATTACACACTAATCTAATCTAATTAACTGAATTTAATGTTTAATCTGAATTAAATATTGAAGATCTCAGGGAATTAACTTATGGCATGGATTAATCTAAAATCTCTATCTCTCAATAACTATTATTTAATATTATGAAAATAATAATATAAACTAAGCAATACCCTAACTAAATAATGGCAGTTAGATAATGAAAGAAATTGGGCACATTTTAATTTTAATTCATCATCTAAACAATTACTAAATAATAAAACCCTTTTAGAAACTCAGTAAATAATTGACATCTCATACAGTGTTTGGATCGAGGAAATCAATATCATCATATCTGGATATTTATCATAATTAAATGAAAATACAATTATATCACATTAAGTAAAATAAATATGTGAGCATGTGTGGAAATATAAAACACGAATGTATGTTAAAGAAGAATTCTAAATACAATTTTGAATAATAAAATATTTATTAACAAAATAAGAAAAATAGTTAAGAAAACATTTAATCTCTTTCTCATTGGTATAAGTACAAATTTTGGATGTATTTACCATCACTGGTTAAGTTTACATAATAATAAATAACACAATATGATCTCTTAAATTTCAAATCTAACACATTTCATCTAACAAAACATCCTGATAGATTTGTGAAACACCTTAAATTTTTAACATTAAATAATGAACCAAAATAAAATCCATATATTTTACTAAAAAAATGTTTTTTTAGTTATCAGTTACTTTTGATAAACCTATAGAACTGAAGAAATATAACCTTACACTTCTAGTAATCAACTACAAAATTTATTTTATATTCAATATTTTGTTTTATAACACTCAGTTATCAATTAACCTAATAAATCTATGACAAACAACATGGGTTAAATATTTTAATTACACTATAAAATAAAATTAAAATTTTGCATTTTACTTAATGCACATTAACTATAACTAAAATAAAGGGGTTTGAAACCTAAGAATAATATCAAACTATGTTTTGCAAAATGAAAGAAATAGCTCTATTAATTAAATATATTCTTACCAAATTTTATCTTGCAAAATGAAATAAATAATTCTATTAATTAAACATATTCTTATCAAACTATATCTTGCAAAATGAAATAAATAATTCCATTAATTAAATAAATTTTGTCTTTGCAACCTTGAAGTAAAGTATTCTATTAATTAACTATGTTTTATTTTGCCAAAATAGAAATAAATAATTCTATTCATTAACTATGTTTATCTTTGCTTGCTTACTTACTCAAATGATGATTGAATGATAAAAATTGATGATGTGAAACCTAAATGATCACTACAAAAATGTTTTAAAATGATAATTAAAGTTATACATTAATAATGGATTTTTCTATATCTTTCAAATTAACACTTTATGCATGAGTCTGTATTATGCTGGGTGTCAAAGAATAAATAATTAATACAAATCAATCTAATCGGTTTGCTTATGAAGTTATAATATAATCATAATACGGATGAAGGCAATGGACAATCAAGCTCTAATCACTAACTTTACTACAGCTGTTTTGTAAGAAAATCTATTCTGCTTTTATTCTTTCTATCAATAAATTATCTGGCACTTGGCTATAGTATAAGCTGGAAAATATTCAATAAACACATGGGGATAAAAGATTTTTACAATTCAAATCAGATAAATAACAACACAACAACTCCCAAGTCTACTTCTGAGACTAATTAAGCTGGTGTGAATAAATCTCATTGCCAAATGAACAGGGAGATAATATACTTAACTTCATATACTTTAATTCATAATATCAAATATCAAAACTATAGGATTCAATCTACTCCTATCAAAAATACTTCAATACACAGAAAAGAAGAGATTACTCGATCCCATACACTACTCTAGGCAATCTACCCATGTTAAATATTCAAATAACAAAAGGGAAGATATTACTCAATCCCATAAATACTATAAAACATTGCTAACTTTACTACGTATAGCCACAAAATACTTTTCCATTCAAGCATAATAAAGAACAATAATTCTAACTTAAATAAATCTCTAATCCTTCCAAAACAATTGGCCATCCTCTTCCTCCAAAACCGATAGATTTTATATCATTTGTACTTGCAATTGACATATGATTATGACAAAGTTTAATAATGGACACACATATACAAGCATAATAATATACAGACAATTCAAATCCCAATAAGCAAAGAACTACTGTTAAAATATCAATTACTAATTGTAAAAGCAATAAGGAATAAATATTTCATATCTGATAACATACTATTTAGGACATGGTAACATACTAATAATGGTTGGAAAACAAGGCAATAATTTCCATTGGCAAAGCAAGACAAAATAATTTTTATAGTGCATTTACATTAGCACACATCTAAAGCAAAAATTTGGCTTAGACAAATAATAAAGTTTTGTATTTCAGGTTAAATAATTATTGAAAATAATTATTTAAATCTTGAAAAATGCATAGATATAATATAAGAACCTATTTAATGTGCTTTTAAAGAAGAGCTATTATCCCTATTAACATTACAGGGATGTCTCCCTCTCTTACCACACATGTATGTTATAATCTAACACACGATAAACTTATATTAAACTAATAAAAAAAAAATTATCTAGCATAATATTTTCTTCTTATTATGCCTTTAATGAGACATTCTGGAAGAATAATAATACATGTTACTAAAATAATAAAACAATCTTTAAACTATCACTATCTGTCTAAATCCTATTAAATAATAATAAATAAAGTTCTCTTTTTCTTTCTTCTTTCTTGGTTATAAAAATGAAAAGTTTATTGATAGTTTATAAATGACATCCCTTGGTCATCTCTTAAATAATAATAATTATTTGCACACAAATATAAATATTGATGAATACATAAAACACGTTCCTGCAGGACAACAAAACAATATTATTTTTAATTCATAATAGCAGATTCAATGTTCTCAGCTGTAAGCTAATGAATTGCTGTTGACATTATATATGAGAGATTTTATTAATTAATCAATATACATTTTTACAATGCAAATAAATTAGTAGTTCATATTTCATTCCTAGGATATATTCAAAAATTTTATTTTACATTTTTAGAGCGATTCGGAATGTATGTAATTACTTAACTAATAATATTTATCTAGATGAGTTTGTTGGCAATATTATAGACAGAGAAGTTTCACAGCGAGTGAGGAGTGCAATTAATAAAGCAAATCCATATAATTTTATCCATTTTATAAATTCATTTCTCCTATTAGTTTGGAAAAATGAGTAAATATTAACAGTACATTCCATTGTAAATTTAGTCTTATATTTTTAAATAGGTAAAAATAGAAATAATTATGCAAATGTTCTCATAATAATGATGATAAAATTAAATGATTCATATGCATCCTTTTAAATCTTCTTTTATAACTAGCATCAAATTTATCAGAAAGAGTTCTTAAAATGTTTAATAAAAGTTCACATATTCTCCTGACACAGTAAAAGTATACACACACTGCAGTTGCTCCATTAACACTATAATTAAAACTTAAGAAAAATAATTTTGAAAAATAAACAACATTCTTCTTTCTTCTTTCCCATTAGGTTTAAAGTTTAAATAAAGTAAATTTACAATACTATTATACATTCCCATTCTTTCTTTTAATAGTGGCAATTTAAACTTAAATAATATAGTATAGACACTTACATGCATTTCAGACAATGGTTGGAGAATCTAAATAGTCAGCCAAGGATAGGATCAACATATCTCTTAGTGTTGTTTACATATTCATATCTGTGAACCAATAATATTTATACTTTCAGCTTGAACTTTGGAAGAAAAAATTATACTACCAAACTTTGTTAATAAATAAATTTAAAGATGAAACAGTATTGGAAGATCTTTTAACAGTCCCCTTTCAGCAATTAGCAGTTTGTAGTCATTGTTGTAGTGGTAGTTGGGGTAGTAGTTGTAGTCTCCTTTTTTATAGATTTGTAAAATATTACCTCATACTTTTTCTTTTCCAATAGTCCAAGATATCTGAAAGTTCAAATATCACCAGACAAAGACTAATTTCTCCTCCCATTACAATAAAACTTAATTTATGCAAGAAACTTTGTCTTGAAAAAGAAAGAAAAGTGGGGGAAAAATTATTCTGTCTTTTAAATAAATAAAAAAATATTAAACAATAAATTGAACATAAGAATTAAATATTCAGTACTTTAAAAACAATAGAATAAAAACTAATGGCAATTACTTTAATAAATAAAATATTTTCTAGTATCATTATTGTTTAATAATTCACCAGTCCACTACTCAATTAATTCACTTAAAATGTAATTAAGCTGGTTTTAACACTATTATTTATGAAATTAAATATTTGGATATGAGATGTGATATTTAATGATTTAAAAAAGCATATGAATGAAAAATGAAATTGAATAATGATATTGACATACATGAATATTTACAAACAATGCATTATAGACACTAAACTGATATGACTAAATGACTATGATAATGAGGATGAGTGAAACATATTTCACTGTTTATATTATAAATTAAAATATGTAAAGCAAATGAACTAGAGAATCATTCAAACAAGTCTTAATATTTATTTGTGAACAAACAAAACAAATTAGCATCAACTCAAACTAACTGACTATGTTTATGACAAGCCACCCACCTATCCTATCATTAATTATACCCTAAAGTAAGATACTAAACATCTAATAATTTTTAAATTACATCTTCACTTACTTTTAATCCCAGTTTTAAGTCATAAATAAAAAAAAATTTAAAATTTCATGTTATTTCTTTTTTTTTTAAGAATATCAGATGTTACTGATATAATACCATACAATTACAATTAATATTTCTGGTGCCAAACCAGAAGATCACTATATATATATATATATATATATATATATATGGGATATATATATATATATATATATATATATATATATATATATATATATATATATATATATATAATAAGCTTATGATTAGTTATCCATGGTAGAAATAGAATATAAAATGTGTATTATACCTCCAAAATTTTAATTTTTAAATTAAGATCATAATAATGCTATAAACTTTGGTATAACATGAATAAATTATTTAGGCATAAATATTTAAAGGTAGAATTCTGTAGAGATTTAACAATCATTGTTATTTATAATTTTTTATATTATAATCCAATATATAATTTTAACATAATAGTTGTCAATCCAAATAAACATCATTACATATAAACTTGGCTTTAATTTAATTTTATTACGATGTTTTTTTTTAAAAGCTAAATATATAGAATTGTAGTAAATTACAGAAGAAACAGCTATAGATTACAAGATAATAATTTATTTTAAAATTCTCATAATAGTAATATATTTTAAACAAATATTTATTAATATATAAGGGATTCGAACTCAGACTTTTACATGACTCTCCATTCTCCATGCCATCTTTTATTGCTGACCCAGCTGATCATACACATGTTGAAAAGATAAATAATCACCAATATACATATTTTATGCTAAACCAGCAATCATCAGTTGGTCCAGATTACTATCTCCACACATATATACAATCAGTGATCAGCTTTATATTAAGATAGCCAATATTCATACTTTAATGGATAGGCTTCAAACTGCTCCATCACACAGCTCTTCAGCCATCCATTTCATTAAAAATCTGATGATGGCATAGAGAGTGGAGGGTTGTGTGAAATTCTGAATTTGAATCTCTTATATATTACATTATTATGTGAAGGTGGGTGTAAGCCTGTATAGTGTATTAATAAATATTTATTATAAATTTTATATTTAAATTCAATTAAAAATATAATACATTAAAAAATAATTAAACTTAAAACTTTAGTCTTAAAGAAAGAATTTAAATTAAATTCATTTGTAAAATATTTATTGATTTCAATTATTTTAAATAAAAACAAAAACATATTTAAGTTAAAAGTTGTAATCATTGATTTGAGATATTGACCAATGAGATTTAAGTAGATAGTTTTCTGACATCAATTTATTCCAGGGTTTTTAAGAAAAAGATAAAAGCAGATGATCAGGGTAGATATTCAAACGTATATACATAGCAGATAACTGTTTTTTATTTCTTAGTAAAAGAATATAAAAGTTTTAAAATATTTAAAGTTTTAAATGGTAAAATATTTAAAAAGCTGTCAAAGAATATAATATATTTTGTAGCAATTGTTGAAATCATAGAGTGAGTTCAAACCAGTTTCTCTATTATGTCCTAGTTGAAGATCATCCACTTGTAACTAAGATGAGATCTAAAATAAGTTTCAAAGGAAAACCTTTGGAATAACCATGAGAAAGAAAAAACAACTACATTTCTTCAAAGAAAGATATACCTGCATTCAAGTAAGAATGCATTCATTTATTGATGTCAAATTAAATATATTTATTAGTCATAGATTAAAAATGAGAAACAAGTCTAAAATCTCTAGAAATAAAATTTTAAAATGTGTAAAAGTATTTTATTGGATGTTAAAAATGCTTAGCTGAGAGTGATAATTCTAATGAAAATTAATATTCTGTTTGAATCGAAAAATTGACATGTGATAAATAGCTTGAAAAAAATTTTAAAGAGGAAAATGTTTAACATATTTTTAATAATGATTAAAAAGAGGACAGCTAAAAGATGAATTAATAGTTCTCATGTTTTCATAGAAATTAAAATCGTATTATATTTTTATAAGAAAGGAACAGTAAGAAAGGGGTGGATAATCTAAAAAGTCTGTTTGACTTTTTAATAATAGATGATAGTCATGAAAATGGTATATGATCATACAGAAAGTTAAATGAATTTATTCATATGTACTCAAATTTTAAAAAAAAACTAAAAGAAAAATGAAAAAATAAGTGAAGTCAACTTATTGATGAATGATTTAAACATTTTAAAGTTTTGTAATGTGGGAAAATAATGTGAAAATGTATTGAGAAGATTTGTTAAACTCTTTCAATAATTTATTTTCAAGAGTATAAATATGCACATATAACTTGAAACTAGTCAAGGAGGAAGGATGCATTCAATTCAGAACTTTTGTGCAGTTAGTGTCTTGATTGTTTGTCTAATGTTTTGTTAAATATACATGTGTTCTAGCAAAAAGAAGATAGAAGTACCCAACCTCACAAGGAATGGTGAACTACTGGGTGGCCATGGTAGTATTAAACTACAAATTTGAAATGGGTTTTAAAGAGAAAAAGGATTTTAATTTTAAATTTATTATTAATATTTTTGTTTCATATGAAATATAAATGTGGGTATTTTAGTAATAATTGAAAGAATTTTTATATTCAATCTAGTATACAAGAAAAAGGTATTAACCTTTTTATTATTTATTCTTGTTAAAAAAAGTAGGCTTAAAAATATAGAGAGTATACATGAGTTATAACATGGAAGAGTGTGTGGAGTATAATATTTTAACTTTATGTTTTAGCTGGTATATATATATTTTTTTTTTAAAAAATTGAGTGTGGAAAGTTATGTTGTAGAAGTAATTCAAATTTATTACCATAAAATATATTTGACAATTGGAATAAACTAGTGGTGATAAATAAAATTTATAGGATTATATAAAAATAACAATAAATATATTATAAAATGTAATGTTATTTATGAGAGCAAGAAAGAGGGAATGTTAATGTAAAACAATAATCATGATCTCATTTGTTATAAAGAAAAAAAGTATCATATTGATAATGATAAAGGTAGACTATTTGTTTTGTAACATGATCTCAAATATGGATAGAAAATATTTAATGGGAATATTATATTATATTATTAGTCCAGAAGTAGTATAATAAGAGATGCTGAAGCCACAATAGGAAAAAATATGTTGAAATTTCAGGATATGATATAAAATATCATTCTGAAGAACTGATTGAACAGCCAAATGGGATTAATTTTTGTGATACCCAGATAGTTTATTAGAAAGAGATGGGAAGATTTTCTGCAAACACATGAGTAAAGTACATACTATATGTGCTTGTTGAATAAGCCAAGGTAAAAATTGTGGTAAGATCATTAGAAAAATGATTACCTGCCAAAATATGACACCACATAAATAAAGGAAACCTCTATCCTCTCTTATGATATAGTATTTTTTAATGAAATCAGTTACTTATTTATGAAGTTTACTGGTAAATCGAAATAGAGTAGGCATCGAAAGCTGACTAAATATTTTAAGAATTTTATAGTTTGTCTTCCTAAGCTTTAATAAATTAACCTAAAAGTAATAAGACCATATACAGAACAAATACTTTATATTTGAATAAAATCCAAATAAATTATATGCATAATGATACCTGGGATCAAAGATAAACAGAAAATATAAGAGAGATAATGAAGGAAGGTATAAATGAATTACATTGTATGAAAGAGAATCCTTAAAGATAATGAAGGAAGGTATAAATGAATTACATTATATGAAAAAGAATCCTTAGTTTACTATTTATTTAGAATACATTATAATGTTTTTATATTTTTTGTAACATTACCGTAGCAGCAATAATTTTTGTTGATAAGATTATAGTGCAATATTCTTATACAAATTTTGAATAATAAGTATAATTTAATATCATAATTTTGTTGAAATATCTTAAGTTACTAAATATAAGGTAAACAGAGAAAGATGACTAAGAAGATATAACTCATGAATTGTAAAATTGTATAATATTAGTACGAAAGCATACATGATGGTAAGAAGAATAAAATTATTATTTTAAAAGAACTAGATACTGAACAGGGAAATGGTTAAAATGTGTAGAATAATTATTTTGTCTATTTGTGATGAATGTAAATAATTTTATTGTAAATGTATAAACAGTTAAATGATTATTTAGTTAGTGAATTATTTAACCTAATGTGTATAGGCGTTTATTGTTCATTATTATTGTTATTAACAAATGAATATTTTGATTTAAATTTTGTAGTAAGAGTCATTTCCATCACAAGATTACAACAATGAAGCACATTATCCACATAGAATTATACATAGCATATATTGATTACATGCTTTATCTGAAGTTATATTTAAAAATTTATAATTGACACATTAATTATCAAATTACTTTTAAATTATAACTATATTAAAAAGAATTTGTGTTGCTTTCTATTATATTAAAGTTAAAAGAATCTTGAAGAGCCTTGTGATAGTGCTATTAAGTATTACAAAATAGAAATCATGTAATAGAAATTAATAGTATGTTTTAAGAATCACATTCTGATTTTGTAATCTAAATTTCAAATGTAATTTCTATCATAAATTTGGAAGTATTATATTATTTCAGAGTACAAGTTACTGACCAAATATATTTTAAGGTTTGTAATTCTGAAGGATTGAATTGCAATGGGTGAGTGGTAAGTAATTAAAAATGTACTTAATTGAGTTAGATTTTGTAGATAATAATTGTGTAATAATGCCTTTGATTATAATAAAAATGAGTATTCTAGAGTGATTGTTCTTTGTGTTAGTATGAGAATAAATATTAGGAAGGCAAAATAAATTAATTAAGTGAAGATAATGAATAGATAGTGATTGTTAATTGTCATGTCTTATTATTATAGTTGATTAATTTTTAAATAGGAGATTAATCATGGTTTTTAATAGTAAGTGTGATTTTATTTAAATGGTTGGATCCCAGTAATATCTCTCTCGCAATTCAATTATTTAATTATCATTCTAATTGTTATATTTTGGAACACAATACTTATGATTCCTGAGATAGCCATAGGATAGCATTAATTCTTTTAATTTAATGTAAATTTTGTTTTGATGTTATTATTTTGCCATTATTAAATTATCAAAGAATAGTTAAAGCATTATTTAAATGAAGTACTATGTTAGTCATTGTTTGTTGTGAAGATTTTCCTAAAAATTATCATTATGATGTTAGTAGGAGTTTACAATAGCCATGCCACTGTGTAGTGTATTTTATATATATTTCAATGTTAAAATCTCTATGTTGTAATGATCCCTAAAGTATATCTTATGTTTTGATGTATCATAAGTTTTAAGCCCCATAAAGAGTCTTATTCTTTATTGTTATTATACTTGATTATTATTATTGAGCTAGTATCATAGAGGGTAAAAGGAAAGGGTACAATAGAAGTGGTTGCAGAACTGGAAGGTAAAGTGTTGTATAAAATTGCATATTATATATGATTGGCTATTATCTGCAAAATTTGATATGTAAGATGTGGGGTGGAATTAAATATCATGTGTATAGTGAGAATACTGTACCTATATTTAGAAAACAAATAAAATATTTATTTTTATTGCTATCACTACTTTCTACTTTTTATACTTATTGTTACTCATATTGTAATTACAATTAACTTTCACTTGAGCAATTTTCTAGAAAAAAAGACCGAACTAGATTTTGCATCACTAATTATTTTAGGTTACTCTTTTAATTCGTATCATGTTAATGAAAAGAGACCTATCTCTAAATAGTCATATTTAAAAAGTGTTTTTGAACCCAATTTTATTTATTTACTAAATCATGCAAAACCACATTTCATGATCTCTTGTTATGTATATTAATAAATGTGTGCTTGCAAAAAAATTCAAATCGAAATTATAAATTATGAAATCAAAGCATTATCCTATAATGTTAAGAGATGACAATAACTTAAGAAGCTCTATATAAATAGATTATACACTAAGAGAAATGAAGATAATTAAATAAATTTGAAAAAAGAAAACGAGAGAAATATAATAAGATTGCAGAAAAGATCATTGTATAATCTTCTACACATCAATTATCATATCTTCTAGACACAATAGAATTATTTTTTGTCCGATATTGACAAACTCTACATAAATATATATATATATATTACAGAATTTCAGCACTATCACATATTACATATAACAAGCTTTAAAATCCTCGTAAGATCTTAATTTGAATAACTTCATTTACATATAACATATAATCCTTACATAATATCAAACAAAATGCATATTAATTATTATTGTAAATGTAAGAATTTATTCATCACTTTAGTTAGCTGAAAAATTTAACTGACTTATTTTCAATCAAAACTGTGTAATATACAGAAATTTATTAATTGACAAAAAATACAAAATTAAAGAAATGAATTATTAAATTAACTTAATTTAAATAGAGGGTAAATTTTATTTCTGTATCATTTTCAGGATTATTTATTATACTAAAATTATTAGGATTCATATTATATAAGTTTTTTATATAGCAAACTGACATTAAGAGACTGTTGAAGAACACAATTCTTTCCCCAATCCTTTCACGAAGAATAGCAGAAGAAAAGATATTATTCTTCTGGTAGTTTTTTTTATGTTGATGATTAAATTTATAACCTTCCTTGTTCTTTTTTTTTTTTTAGATAAGAACGGCTAGTTAATCTTTTACTAAACAATAATTTGTTAATTAGATGGGTTGATTAGAATTTAGTTACACGAAAAAGATTTAAATATGCTTAGCAAGCTCCTCTTACTAAACAATAATTGGTTAATTAGATGAATTGATTAGGATTCAGTAACATAAAAAAGATTTAAATATGGTTAACACAAACCTTTACAAAAAGAATTTTTGATATAAACTACAGAAATCGTAATTAATGGTAAAAAATGTTCTTATCATATTAGTAAGAGAATTTTTAAACTCTTTTATATGTGTGTGTATACACTATTAAATTCAATATTATAAAAAATTAAATAATAAAAATAAAATATTTTTATTTAAAGAACTTTCTCAATATATCCAACTTTTGTTCTCAAATGTGAACATAAAATATATGATTTATCTCACATAAATCCATCTTCTTTGAATTTTGGAATAAGACTTCTGATATATTTTATGTTATTGATTTTTGTTTTCTAATCCGAAAATATTCTGTTAAATTTTGTAAGTTAATAACTTAATTCTTTATTCTGTAGAATGATTTGGATTTGGATTATTTTGACATTATGATGATCTGTAAAAATATACAAATAACGTCAATTCTCAGTTATTATATATAGAGATATTTGCTATAAATAGAAGTAAAATATAATCTTTTTTTTTCTATTTATACTCACTATAAAAGTGTTATAATAGGTTACTGTGAAAATTTGTTTGACTATTTTCAATTAGTAAATGATAGTTTCCTAGCAACATCAATGATAAAGTTGTCACTGGTTGTTTATATGGACATAATTCTTCATTTTCCAATATTTGCATTGTTGTAAATTCGTGGGAAGATTTAATTTAAATTATTCAATTTCTGGGAGGGAGTGAATTATTAATTACAAGAAATCAAAAGAAGATATTAACATATGAAGCCTTATACTTATAACAATAGCTGTCTGCAGTACATATCCTTATGACAACTTGGGTTATAAATAGAAGATGTCCTTTTTTTTCTATTCAAACCTATACTATAATAAGTTATTAAAAATAGTGTCACCTTAGAACTGGAAATTAATAAATGATAGTTTCCTAAACAACACCAAAGGCAAAGTTGCCTTTAATTGTTTATATGGATATAATTTCTTAATTTCTTTTGTTTACATTAGCAGATTATCTTTAAGAAACTTTCATAAATAGGAAAATTGTAAAGCCTAGTAACTAATAACTTCTTCACAACTCTTTTGGAAACTTCTTACAAGATTTTTGCTACATAGTAAACTTTAAAAATATATACATATATAATATCACTTGATAGCTATTTAGATTTTGAAGCTTTCAAATAATTATATCAAATATTAATGTAAGTATTTTGTTTTACTTAATCTTTTAATTATTAGTTTTGTCACTACAATGGATCATTTTTCTTATCTCCTTTTTTCTTGAACAAAAACTTATTTATTATTAAATCTTGATATTAAAAAAAATATTAACAAACATAAATTTAAAAATGAAATGTACTCTTAAAAATAATATATCAACTTTGCAAATGAAAAAAAAAGATACAAATAATGCTAACAAACTTCTATTTAGTTTCCAAGTTAAAAAAGTATATGTCAACTAAAAAACTTTCTCCAGAAAATTTCTAACAGTAAAATGAATTTTGGTAAAGAATATATGCAAGAAAATTTTTTTTAATTAGTAAATTTCCAATTATAAATATAAAAAGCAAAAAGAAAATAATAAGTGGGCATACTTCATTTAAAGTGGTATGTATTTTTTATTTAAATGTATCTTTCTGTTTACTAATAGTAAATTTTTACTTGATTAAATTTTTGCTAAAAAAATGTTTTTAGTAGAAGCTGAATGCATATATCACATATTCATTGAAAAACAAATATTTAATTTACATTTATAAAAATAAATAAATAAATTATGTATACAGGTGCATTTTTCAATATCCACAAGCTGAAGGAAACTTTTCACATGCTGAAATCACAGGTGTAGACTAAATATCTTTTCATAAAGCCAGAATCTTTGATTTCATTAAGGTAATTTTTTACCAAAAGGTGTCATTATCTAGATATTTTAGTTAAAAATTAATATCAATCAAAACAAATTTTAGTTCTAGTTTTTCCATTAGTGAACACTAAACCATGACTAATACAGACAGGCAAAATGTACCAGCCTGATTGCAATGTCAATGTAATGTAGAATTACAGATGGTTTAAGAGTTAAATATAAATTCAGAAAAAGTGATTATTTTCAATATGGCTGTAAATATTTTAAGACAAGACAAAATCATATATCTCTTACTTCTTGTGTAGGAATGAAAAAATGAATTAATAGACAAAACTTAAATAAATAAATAAGAAGTAGTAGTAATGTATGTAAAGCAAAAAATAAAGTTAAAGTTTATCAAATCAAAACAAATATATTTTGATTAAAAATAAGAATTAAACAGAAATCAATAAATATTTCTTCACTTAATATAATAAAACAGATTTAAAAGAAACAAACAAGAAACTTTTATAAGAAAAGTGACAACTTTAAAACTTATTCTTAAAAACTACATTTTAAACTGACACTTTTACAAATTCCAAAAACAAATAAATATAAATATTACTCATTTTTATGAATAATGTCTGAATCATAATCATGCATGCTAATAGTATTTCAATAATCATAACTTGTAAAATACAAAATAGTATCGATATTTTTATACATGTATATGGAATTATATAATCAGCATAGCTTACTTAGAGTATATGAAGCTCAAACAGAAAATAAATTTCATAAGTCAAAACTAATAAAGAATAGAATAAACCATATATTCTTTCAACTTTTAATAGTAATTTGTTTCCATAATGTCATTGTTAAAATAAAAAATGGTATTTATTTATTAGCCTAATTTAAATATAGCATAAATTATTCTAAAATTATAATTAAATAAATAGAATATAAGCAGTCTTACTTTTAACAACTTTCTAACACTAATGAAATATCACTTTGTAAAAGCAAATATCACATGACCACCAAACAAAGCAATTTAAACAAAATTAAACTTTCATGCACAATAATTATATCAAGATAATATATAATTTCCATTCTTTATTCTCAACAATTTTACTAAGTTAAAGTTTTATAGAGGGTTCGAGCTATTCTTTATCACAGCTTCCTACAAGTTTGTAACTTCTGCTTAAATGTCTTGTACATTACGTTACATATATATAGTATTTATATTTACAAACTGATATGTTATTAATAATGTAAGCTTATTTGTTATCAATTATTGATATATGAGTGTTATTTGTTCATACTTCCTGGGAGTTTATTACTTACATTTACATTTTTTATATACACTATGTTATGCTTATTTGATATTTACAAATTGATATTCTGTTAATGTTATAAGGTTTTTAAATATTTAATTATAATTTCAGACTGATTTGTGATGTATTTAAATCAGTCCAATATATAATTATAACTCTTTATATCCTACCATATCACTAAATGAAACCTTATAGCTATCAAAAGTTTAAAGAATAGATTGTGCATTCTATTCTACATTGTTTAATAACATATAAATCTTATTTATCTATAATTTCAGGAGTTGTTTTGCTTCTATTTAAATTCATCATTATCACTTTAACTATTGTTGATCTGCTGCAGGATAAAGAAATAGACCAATCCCTACCAAAGAATTCTATAAGTAATGTGATTTAGTTTACTTTTTATTTTCATTATTGTGTTAATGATGTTTTGTGTAAATAGACAGGTTGTTTTTAATTTGTTAATTTTGGTTTAGTTCTCTCTCCTAATACCTCACCATATATCATTCAATTACCATATAATATTATCAAGTTAAATTTATAGGTAATTATATATGCATGTTGTAAATATACTTAGTCTGATAGTCTATTTTGGGTCAGTTTTTTGCTCTTTGTGCTAGCCAGGTCGATCAAGTACTGGAAGCTTTTTAAAACCATTATTTTGAGGATATTCTAATTGGTCTTGTCTAGAAGGCACCTGGAACTCATCCCAATACAAATAAAAATTTATACAGATGTTTGCTTCTTGCAGCCATAGAGTGTCTGCAATAGCCTAGAAATGTCTGGATCATATATTTTATACCATTTTGGTCTGAACATTAGTGTGGCTAATATGTTAAGATATTAATAATATTGACTCCTCTGCTTGAATAACAAAACGATATATATATATATGTGTGTGTGTGTGTGTGTGTCAATTTAAGTAAAGTCATGTTAGTGTTGTTAGCATGTTTTCATTATAAATGGTACTCAACATAAGGCCAAAATATCCATTATAAATGTCATTTATGTGAATGCCTGAATGATTCCATTCTTTTGTATCAAAGGTAAATAAATATTCGATCAAGTAGGTATTAAATTGTAATCTTAAAATGACTTCAGCTATCAGACAAAAATAATTTTAAAAAACTAAAAGTTAAAAATTTAGTGAGAATGGAGAAAATAGCCAATATTAAAATAACTTTATTTGGTTAAGCAAGTATTAAAAATATATATATGCAAAGTTAAAAGAGTAAGTAAGATATATACAAAATAAATAAGAAATTATGGGTAGATGTATAAAAGTAAATGTATAAAAACAGCAATGATAGGAATTATAAGTAATCAGGCAAATAATGTTAGAAGGGACTGATCGGATGAAAAACATATTAAAAATATATAGATTAAAAGAGTTTGTAAAATAATAGTAATATTAAAATAAACATAAATTAAATAAGATGAATGTGCACTAGAGCAGGAATGAAAATGGAAATTTAAGACAAAAAATTATAAAATGTTCCAAGCAAGGAACAATAAAATCAAACTGAAAAATGGAATCTCAAATAAGCTAAACACCAGTCACATTACGATTATGATGCATAAAATATTTGAAATAAAAACTGAGGAACTTAAAAAAAAAACAGTATGATCTTAAAAATCAGCAAACCGAAACAGCCAATGAGCTTAAAAATGAGCAAAAGGAAACAACTGATAGGCTTAAAAATCAATATAATGGAACAAACATAAAATTAGAAAGTCCAGCTAAAATGCTTGAACATTTAGAATAGTAAATTAAGTCAGGATATAAAAAACTAAAAAAATAAATTATGAAGGAGATCATCAAAAATATAAAATATGAAAAGTCAAATTGAGACAACTTACCAGGAAGTTGAAAAAATTAAAATAGTGCAGGAGGAATAGTAGAGAATAAGAAAGTAGAAATAAATAATTTAGCTGAAAAGATAGACAAAATCAAGTTTATAAATAGGCAAAATAAAACACATAAAGAAATTGGCAAAATTAATGCTCATAGTTTTGATCAGGAGAGTCTGATTATAAGCATACATAAGAGAATAACCCTGCAATAGTTAATCAATTTCTGAAACTAAGAATATTTCAGGCCGTGTAAGAGAAGCTCCCAGAGAACAACCCTTACATAATTGGGATCACCTTCAGCCATCTGCATAGCACTGCTCAGATTTGGTGGAACTCCCTATTCAAAAAACCAATAATTTACAAACATAAACAAAGCTTATTAGCAAGCTACTGGAGCATGGAATGTTAAGAGAATATAAAACAACAGTTTTTCACTCCATATTTTCATGGGCAAGTTGTAAAATTACATGCATCAATGGCCACCCCAACAACAAATTATTAGGATAGTGTGGCATAAGTTTCCTCATAACATTGAACAAATCCTCATTGAATAGAGAGGAAGGCAGTTGATTGACCACTATGAGGCAAAAGATCAGGGATTTAAACTCCAACCAAAAGAATCAACAGTAAATGCCATGAAATCTTGCCTTATGAGTAATTACTGGAGAATTATCTAAAAAGATATGGTTTCCCACTAGCCCAGAGAAAACATAAATCTTCAGGTAAACCAGAAGTAACTCAGATCTCACTCATGTGAAACAATATAAAAACCCATGAAGTAATTTACAATCCTCTAGTACAACTGGCTATTTAAAAATGTATCAAAGATGCCAAGGCAGAAAGTGGAAAACAAAAAAAGGTCCTCAGCAAATTGTTTCTCATTATGAGACTCGGATATAGTACAGAGAGATAGTGAAATTAATAATAATAATAATAATAATAATAATAATAATAATAATAATAATAATAATAATAATAATAATAATAATAATAATAATAATAATAATAATAATAATAATAATAATAATAATAATAATAATAAACAACAACAAAAGAAATAATACCTAATAGCTACTTTAGTGTATAATTGGAAAAAACAGAGCCTATACTAGCACCACACCATTGTTTAAAAATAGTATTGGAAGAAATAAGAAAGATGCATTGCTCAACACAGGTAGTAGTTAGATGTCTGTAATTTCCCAAAATATGTTCAAGCAGATTACCCATTTAAACTTTGATATTAAGATCTTGCCACTGAAAACATTATACATTACCTTAGCCAACAGCAAAAGTGTTAAGCTTTGAAACAAATCTGGGTATATGTGAAGTCATACATGGATCAGATTTCATACACAAACAGGCTATGTGCTGAACTATCATTTAAACCAGATAGTATTAAATAAAAAATAATGTCATTTTTGTCTCAGAAAATGTATCAATCCACTATGATACACTGTATACAAGATGCTAGACTATGGCTGCAGATGCAATTGAGAATAAATGAATTACAAATCCTAAGCAAAAACAAGAGAAAATTGCTAGAATTATTGTTAAAAGATTATGAACCCATCTCTGATATCCTGGAGGTAATTCAAATATATGAGTCACTGATAAGACTCATGAAAGACCAACAATACTATACTCAATTCTACCCAACTCTCCACTGGTACAGAGATGAAGTTTAAAGGAAGTTAAAACAAATGACAAAGTGGGGAATCATGCTAGTAACTTAAAAAAGATTAATTCATTCACCTGTGTTTACATGCTAGCTCTTGCCACCATTTAACAATCTGCTACTAACTATTTAAAAAAATTGATTCACCTGGATTTACGTACTAGGCAACTAATAAAATAACTAGACCTGATAATAATGCCCCTCCATCAATCACTGAATTAATAGTAGGTTTAAAAATAAAAAGATATTTTCTACATTCATTTTAATCACTACTTGCTGGCAAATCAAATTACATCCCCTTGATCAGAAATACATCATTTTTAAATGCAATGGTTATTAAATACAATCTTAATAAATACTATTTTGTTCAAAAAATAGAAGAGTAGGCCTAATTCAATGCTTAGATCAAGAACTGTCCAATTAGATCAAGAAATTATATATATATATGAAAAACAAAAACAAGTTTTAATCACGTTAAAACCTGCTGACGCTTGTATTTATGACCATAGATGGCGTTTTTACCAAAAACACGATCAAGCGTTTGTTTACATTACAATTTAGTCAGTAGCTAAATTTGTAGTAATGTGCATGAAAGAAAATGTAGAACCAAAATCATCATCACATTTTTATATAGCAAAGGAAGCTGTAGGCAGTGATGATATCCCAAATTTCCAAGAACTGGTTCTCTAAAGATAGGCTGTATTTAAGAACCTATTCTGTTTATTTTTCTTCTTTTTAAGCATTGAAGCATTCACTTTTTGGTTTCATACCTAAACGTTTTTGGCGACTTCTCAGAAATTTTGCATGACCTCCCCCCCCCCATACACAAAAAGTACAACAGTGCACATGCACACTATGATGTACTTTGCAATCTCACTCATGGGATCAAAAAGAATTAAACCATTTTTGTAATTGGAAAAAAAAACATTTATTTGGCAAGATATTTTCATATTGACATTCTATTTGCATCATATGTCTCTTCAAGTTGATGATGCTTTTTGACTATAGCATCATCAGCTGTGTTGTCGTTTCTTGGCCAAACTTGAACTGAGTCATTGCAATCCCAATGATCTAATGGAAGACCTATTCAATTTATTAGTAGAAGATTTGCCACATTTTTCACTTCGATGTGATTTCTTTTATCTGAATAAATTGCGTTTATCACAGAAAACCTTCATTTAGCCTCTATGGAACTCACAACAATGGTTTTAATTATGTTTTTAGCTCTTTTGGGTAGTTTTAGGTGCAACATGTTTCTGGTGATTTCTCATAACATTTTCAACATAATCACAGAAATCATTAACTGAAATCTCATGGTGAAATAATTTCTCTTCAAATTCTTTCCAGGAAACTACAGCTTCTTCTAGATTCAAAGCATCTGGGTTCACAATTTTAACTAATTGATGGAATTTATGATTTCTATCTTGAATATTATTTCTTACGATATTACAATCCATTAATCTTAATTACATATTTGTTGTCACTACATTCAGTACTTTTTGATGGGGAAGACTCACATATTTGTTGTCTTCAACAAAATTAATATGCAGGAATTCCTTATAAGAGATAGTTTTATTTAATATGTTTTTTTGTAAGTACCACTCTTCTCTCTGATATTCAAATGCTTTAATTGTTATCTTCTTCCTTGAAGAGCATCCACCAACAAAAATTTTCTTCTAGTATATTGATTATTAAAGCCAGGTCTCTCATAAAATATTTGTTGGTGAGATATTTGCCCATTCCAAAAAATTTATTAGTAAAAAAAAAGTCATACAGTGCTGGATAGGCTCACCATGTTGCAACTGCTGATCTATGACTGCATGCTGCCCATTATGGGTCAAAAAGTCTACCAATTTTTAGCATTTCAATTCCCAAATTGGTTGAAATTTTATTCAGTGTCATTTGGTTTTTATTAGACTGATGGAAGATTTTGTATATTTCATTAATAAATGCTTTAGAGTGATTCATTTGCTTTATGTCTTTGATAGAATTCTCCAGCACAAGCTGAAGGTGATGACTCAAACAATGCCAAACAATAAACTCAGGATAGTGTTTTTTTTATTTTAACATTCACTCTTGACTACCTTCCCAGGATTAAACTTGCTCCATCTGAACAAAATCCAATCAAATTATTCTTCAAATGTGGAATGTCAAATCTTACTGAATGCAGACTTTGTGGTAGAGCAGTGTAAATGGTTTCAGCATTTTTGTTTTGCAATTCCACTAAATCTACAAACATTGTTGGTGAAAAATCTATATCTTCAACCTTAATAAAAATGATAAGGACTGGTTTGCATGATATTGTTGGTGCCTTATTAATTATAACACATGTCTTTAAATTCAGATCTATTATTTTTCTAAACACTTCCTTTTTAATGTATTTTGCAATGTGCTCAACAATTTTGACAGCTGCAAATCGAGAATGGAGTCCCATTCCTATATCTAACCCATTCTTTTTTTGTAATTCTATCAAATGTTCAATATCAGAAAATGGTCAGTTTAGTTTTGCTAAAGTGCAAACCATATTGAAAATTTTACAAGTGGAGCTCATAAACTTTTTATGAGCTTTGTCTATGGATTTGGAAATTGCATTTTTGCAGTTTCTTTCAATTGCATCACACATATCTGGTGTGCTTTTGATGAAAAGTGTTCCTTTATTTTTTTGAAGAGAGGCTTGTTGAACCATTTTATTTTTTCTCCATTCTTTTGACACATGAGCTGCCTTCACTTTTATTGACTCGATTTTGATATAGATATCACACCCAAGCTTTTTTCCAATAATAAGTAAACCACAATATTTTTCTTTGAATTCATTGGCTTATTACATATGGAAGGTCACTATCTACATTTATTTTATATGCATCTTTTGGAACTGGACAGCTTATTTGTGTTGTCAACATTATTTTCTGTTGTATCAGAAAAAAACAGAAAACAAAACTTGATTCAAAATAAATAAATAAATAAAAACTTTATTCAAAATATCATCCTTTACTGTCGTTTTCGATTCTGTATCACTTTTTGGATCTTTTATAAAGAAATCCGATATTGTTTGGCATTTTCGTTTCATTTCTTGTGAAGGGTTTATTTTTATTATATTCTCCTGTTACATTGGCCTTGGAAAAAAAAAAAAAACATCTAATTAATTGATTTTTAATACAAATGAGTAGTAACAAATCATAAAACTTAAATAAAATAGTAAAATTTAAAAAAAAAAAAAGGAAAAAAATATTTGAAAATGAGTCATGCCATTTGATGAGCTATCTTCTTGCCAAGTTATTCTAAAAAAAATATGTTGAACTCAATGTTAAAAAAAGACACTGTTATACCAGATATAGCAAACTACATGGAAATAATACTATAAACTTATTACAGCTGGTCATCCATTAAATTTACTAATCAAATAAAAACAAATCTTCATGATAAATATGTAAATGAAGAAATAAAATAATTAAATAAAAAATAAAAGTTAAATAAATATTTAAAACAACATCGGCATAACAAAATCATTGGAACAATGGTTTTATGCTACTGTTTATTTTCGCAATGATAGGTCCTTTTGAATGAAGTTATTTTATATTTAAAGTAAAATAATTTCAGCAAGAGTAAATTTCATCAAATACATAAATACATTTGTGCCGAATTTATTTCTAATTTTTAATTTTAATAACGCCTCTGTTAAATGTAAGTAAACTAATAGTTAATTAATTTCTTTCTTACCTTGTGTAAAAATTAAATATGAATTCATTTATCAGTAATAAAATAACACTTTTTATTTGTATACTTTTAAAGAAACTAATTTGAATGCGATAAATAATGGATTTAATTACTTAAAACAAAACTGTTGTGAATTATTACTTGCAGAATAATTCTTAATCACTCAAATTTCTTCGCACATATCGCACGTTCCAAGTGGAATGTCGTATAGTTGAATTATTCTGGTGAAATCATTTTGAACCTAGTAAGTTCAAAAAGAATCATTGCTACATTAGATATAACAAAAAAAAAATACAAATAATGTTCTAGATTATTGTTGGAAACAATTAAGTAATTTGTTAATTCAACTTTTTTTTTAGGATAAAAATAATAAAATTTATTTTCGGTTAATTTAACTACCGGTTTGCTAATTTTTTTTATTTTAAGAACCGGTTCACGCAAACCGGAGCGAACCGGTTGGATATTATCACTGGCTGTAGGGCATCCAAATTTAAACCCTACAGGATTAAGTCCAAAAAAAAAAAAAAAACAGACGAAAAGAGAGGGGGGACAACAGTTATATTCTTTAGTTGTTTACACATTCAGTTATTCAATAATCAATTTGTTAAATAGAGTTACAAAACATATATAGGCAATGTGTGTTAACAAAGCTAGTTAGTCATTTGTATGTATTAAATATTAACTTTCTTTAAAACTAACCTACACTTGATCGATTCTAATATCTTATTCTGTTTCTATTTTACTTTTCTATAATTGTAATTTGAATTGAAAAAGTTACAGATTTAATTTTAAATATTAGGGTTATAATTTCTAAACTAGCATTCATATTATTTTAATGGACAATATATATCAATGACATACTAATTGCATCAGACAATATAAACATTTAAAACAATTATTTACTGATTTTCTTGAATGTTTGTGATGATGGCATTTCAGTTGTATTTATATATTGGACTACTTCCATCTAATATGAGTATTGAATGTCTTTAGAAAAATTTAACTTTATTTAAATATTCCAAATACATTCAACTTTTAGTAATAGCACACTGCTTACTATATGCACAATTTTTGAAAGGTGTTACTCTCCCCTTTTCTTCAGATGTTGCTGGCCTGACCCATTACAGTACTAGCATGGGAATTTAAACTGGACCCTTAGAATTTTAAGTATTGAATTTTAAGGTAATGCTCTAACTAACTGAGTCATCCTGCCAAGGGTAACAGTCAGTAAAAATTTTATATACTTATCTATAAGGTTCCATTTGATTTCTCCACTTTTTCCTAAGAACAAAATTGATTAGTGGTTTCCATGTATTATGTATAGTCACACTAGGTTGACTTACAAGATTGTTTGCCATTGTCATGTGAGCAGCTTCTTTAAATTATTTTCTTTGTACATTTTCTTCTCTATCCAATATTTTGGTATTTTTTTTCAATTGAACATACATTCATTGGTACATACATGATTTGCCACCTTAGACACATCTATTTCCTTTCTTCCAATAATCAGCTTGGGTTCTTGAAAACATTTTTCTATGAGATGACTGGTCTCACAATGTACATTCTTTCACATTCACTGATATTTTATAAATGAAGTTTTTTTCTTTTCAGCATTTCATGTTTATGCTTTATAAATGTTAGAATTCCTTTGTAGAGTGGTATTGTTCTGGAAAGCTGTTCTGATGTTATACTGATTGCAGATTTTCCTTAATTTGTCAGCTATTTTTGGTATGTGTGGGTACACTAAAGTACCAATAATTTTTTTCTTTTGATGGTTTTTTTTGTTGTTAATGAATTACCTTAAAATTCAATACTCAAAAATCTAAGGGTCCAGGTGCAATTCCCATGCCAGTACTGCCACTATCAAGCCAGCATCACCAGAAGAGAGAATTTTATCTCTTGGAACACTGTGCATATATCAACCTGTGTGCTAAAGACATTCAATACCCATATTATATTATGAAAATAGTCGAATATATAAATATAACTAAAACACATTTATTACAAACCTTCAGGAAAACACTAACTATTTGGTATGAACCTGAGACTATATCAATGCTATAAAAATTATGTTAAAGCTAACCAAAGTAGAAAATCATTTAACTTTCTTATATAAATGTAAATCTGAATGGATAAATTCCTAAAGCTTTGCAACTAAAACCTCCAATTCACTCCCATAGAGCTGAGAAAATTACTCAAAGACCAAGTGAAGTTCTCTTAAAAGAAAGAATAAATGCTCAAAGGTTTTCTAAGTATCAAACCTTACATTCCATCATTAATTTTGAATATTTTCTAAAAAATAAACTTACTGATAAAGACTTCACAAGAGTTTTTTAAGCAGTAATAAAATAATATTCTACATTACATGGAAAAATAAAAGAAAAGAAGAAAACTTTTTAACCTACATGGGCATATCAAGAAATCATTATGCACCAAGCAGTGTACCACCTTCATCTGTTAAAAATCTCAATTCCAAATATGTAACAGGTACTAAAATTTATGTACTTGAAAGAGGGTTAAACTTTGCCATAACACTGTCTAATATTCCTTTATTAAATATAATGGCAGCCACTGAGGAAGTTATTCAAAGATTGCCTTTAGAAAAAGCAGCAGAATTATGCGGAGATGAAAAAAGCACTGGACAAGCAACAAAAATTGAAGTCAAACATATCCTATGGTGAGAGGAAAATAATTAAATCTTTTGAAGTACATAAATCTATAATTATTCTCCCTGCTGACAAAGGCAATAAACAGTTACTATGGATACAACTGATTATGACAACAAAATAAAAACTCCTCATAGCAGGCAATACAGAAAAGTGGTAAAAAATCCAATACTAAATACAGAAACATCACAAGCATTACTCAGAAGGTATTGCAGGTACTTTGGTGATTCGGAAAAAAGTAAAATAACATATTTCAACAAAATTCCTTATTTTTATGATCTACCTAAAATCTATAAGGATCATGTTCCATTAAGACATATTATTAGTTCTAGAAAATCACTTTGCTAAACTTTGTCCAGATTTCTTCTTAGAAGTTTCTAGCCATTTAGAATACAAGATCAAACCCTTCATCAGGGATTCTATACACTTTGTAGAATTAATCAAAACATGAAAATTGAAAGAATTGACTTACTGGTGAGCTTTGATGTGGAGAGTTTATTCACAAATGTACTATGTGAAAAAGCATTATCTATTGCAAGGTAAAGATTAAATGGTGATAACAGCATAGAAAACAGAACTTTTTTATTGATAGTATAATAGAACTATTAACATTCTGCATAAAAACAAACAACTTTTAATATAACACAGAATTTTTCCATTGGACTCACCATTGTCACCCCTGATTAGCAATATTTACATGGAAGAACTTGAAAGTACAGCCATAAAAACTACTCTGTACCCACCTAAAGTTTGGCTTTAGTATGTAGATACATTTGTTGTATGGCCACATAGTAAATCACTACTACAAACTTTCTGGAAACACATTAACAATACATCCCCTTCAATTAAATTCACAATAGAATCAAAATAAAAGCAAAAATAGGAATTTTTAGATGTTCTTGTGACAAGTCTTTCTCATGGCAAAATAAAAACTACAGTTTACTGAAATCTCACACATACAGAAAAATACTTAGCCTATACATCCAGTCATTCCAGAAGCATAAAACATGAAGTTATTTTGTCACCAAAGATGTCGCATTGAAGAGGGACTAGTGCAGTCTAAAGAGATGAGGATGAATAAAAACATGTAATTCTTTTAGCATTATGTGATCATCTAGATAATTATATTCATTGATTGTATGGACACTATGGGGCTGAAAGAACACATTAAGTAATTGGTTTTCTGGCTGCAAATGTATGCTAGTATATTACCCATGGTAAATGAGTGTGAAAAGAAGACAAAATTAATTAAACACATATATGGAGTCATTGAAGCTTATTGTTTTTCAACAACTTAATGATGTAGTAGCAATCTATTACTATGGACTACTCCCTACATTTAAAAGAATTAGTACTTGGTAGTGGTCTATGACTTGTTTTCAAATGTAGTTGTTGCATATACTGTGTGTCAGGCTAATGTCAAGCAGACCATTCATGTTTTGGAGCAACAAAACTTTGGTACCATTGGGATTCCAGATATTATCATTACAAACCGTGGAACTGCATTCATCTTGCATGAGTGGGAAAGATGGATCAAAAAAAAAAAATAAAACATGTCCTTATATCAATTACAAATCCTCAGTTCAATCCATGTGAACCAATCATGAGGGAATTAGGATGATTTTTGAAGGTATACATAAATATAATCACTGAGAGTGGGTTATGCAGATTAATCAAATAATGAACATGATCATCAGTTAGTTTGTTAAGAAATCAACTGGGTTTTAAATCATTCATCTCCAATTCAGCAAAACTGTACCATATCTTTTAAAAAGTAAATTGGCCTATTCACTGTTCTCATATAGATATAGAAAATGATGCTATCAGAGCCAGGGATAGATTCATAAGATCTGGAAATCTAAGTAAAAGAAAGCAATAGAAATATAATCAAAAATTTAGATCGACCAATAATGGCATGATAAGATTTAACTCTGTGAGTTACCTGAAAAAACATATTTACAGAAAATTCCAGCAAAATTTATGAGGATTTCTATACTATAGTGTGTCAATATGACAATAATGTCTTTGTATTGGCAATGGATTGTATAGAAAATGAAACATACAATGTTCAATTTCTTAAATTAATTAAAAGATGTAGGCCTGATAAATATTAAACCAATAATCAGATAGATCTGTAGCCTTAACTTTCTAATAATGACCTCAGATTGTGTAATTGAAAATGATTAAAAATAGAAAATTTGTTAAAATAATGAATAAAAATTTATTTGAATTTAAATAAACCATTGGAAAAAAATGTCAAGCACTGGTGGCCAAGTGGTCAACACAGCTGCCTTACAAGCAGTTGTCCTGGGTTCACATGTTCACTTCCCGGCCAATGCTTTGACACAGGAAAAAAATAAATAAATAAATTTAAATAATAAGTATAATGATTATAAATTAGATTAATAACATCTAAGATTTTATGAGTAACCCAGCTCATAAGTTTGTGCCTTGAACACAGCAGATTACGATGAAATAAATAAAAGAATAAATAAAAAAGGGGGAAATAGTAATGAATATTAGATATTAATGGAAAATAATCATGAACATGTCATTTATTTCAATATATGTTGAATGATGATGAGTAAAATAGCAATAGATCAAAATGTGTGTATATAAGTATTTATAAGGATTCTGGATCATATTTTATGTTTGATTAAGCTGTTTCTCTGTGGAGACATTGATCTTCAGATGGGTCTGTGTGTCAAGCCTGTTTATGATGATAATGTGCCAATAGAGAATAATTCTGGAAAAATTATATCTAGAAGGAAATATATGTCGAATGTGCAGTAGTGGTAATCCTGCCATTTTTAGATTTCAAGTCTTTGTTTTACACCCATATTATCCCTTACTATAGTCATAATTTCACAAGAAATTAAAAGTGTTTTAATCAGCACAGAATCAAAAATGTATGTGTGTTATGCTAAATTCTTAGATTGAATGTATTTACTCATTGTAAAGGCACTCTTCATGATGCATATCTATAAAGAAAGTAATATTTTCTAGTTTAAAAATAGAACATTTAGAATTAAATTTGGTCAGTGTCTAAGGAAAGAAATTGATGCCATTTTGCTTCTGAAATGGGATGTGTAATGTGACGCATATATATGTAGATGTTGCATAAAGCTTCTTAAAATAATATTTAAAAAAATTACTAATGTATATATATATATATATTTTTAAATAAAAAAAGTCTGTTTACTAGATAAGAGTAGAAATGTTTTTCTTTAAATAAATCAAGTCTGATTAAAGCCTATTGAAATGTAGGGAATTTTGGATTTTAGATTTTAAAAGACTACTTATCTAGTCTTTTACCTAAAAAAAGAAATTTTAATGGATTATAAAAACAAAGAAAATAAAATAAAACTAACTGTAAAGTTACTTAACAAAAGAATTTGATTGTACAAGTAATTATTGAAACTATTTAATTAGAGATTTAATTAAATATCAAATATTTTTGTAAATTATCTGATCAGAAGAAATTATGTTTATTAGAAATTAGTATTTCTAAATGATTAGATAAGAGTAATCAATATGTAATGTAATTAGAAAGAAAGAAGATTAACTAATGAACCAAAAGAATTTGAAAAACTAATTAGTAACATGGGTAGTTTCAGACAATGAGTGGCAAAAATAGAAAAGATACAAACTTTGTATTGTTCTTTATTCTGATGAGTTTTGCTGAGAAGAATATGCAATTCTATTAAGTTTTTCTTTAAAAATCCACCATCTAATTTGCTGTCAAGACAGTAATAACATTGTTATTCATTCTACTGCTGGTTTTCTATACAAAGTTACCGGTATATATATATATATATTTGACCACTTGATATGTAGTAAATATCATTGGCCACCATAGCTAAGATACCTACATGTAACTACAGAAAGTTATTGCTGAACAAGATCCAAGATATGTGCTGCCCCAGAAACGAGGAGTACACAGATGCCAAAAGAAACTAGTAAAACTTGTTTATGAACTTCATAACACTCAAAATAATAGGTGTGCACTCCAAAACCAATGCTAGAACAAAAACAAGGGTAAATATAATGCTAATAATAAAATCAAAGTCTAGGCAAACTTTTATTCTTTTTTAAACTTTATAAACTAAACATAATTGTTTTTACACCTATTTAGAAATGTATTAATCCCTTGCAAAGAATTCTATAATTAACATGGTTTAATTTACTTTTTATTTTGATTATTGTGTTAATATTTTTTGTGTTAATAAACATATTATTTTTAATTTGTTCATTTTGGCTTAATTCTCTCTCTCCATACTTCACCATATAACATTCAATTAGTATTACTAAATTAATTTATAGGCAATTATATATGTGCACTGCAAATATACTTGATCCGATAATTTAATTTAAGTCAGTTTTTTTGCTTAGGTAAATCAAGCACTGGAAGCATTTTAAAACCCTTCTTTTGTTGATATTCTAATCACTTGTGACAAGTGTCACCCAGCAATCATCCCACTATAAATAAAAATATCCACAAATGTGGTTACTTCTTGCAGCCATAGAGCAAATGCAAACAGTCTGAAAATGTGGCTGCAGGTGATATATTTTATACCATCTCATTCTGACCATTAGTATGACTAACATGTAATGGTATTAATCATATTAGTTTTTCTGCCAGTATAACAAGAACCACAAATATTTATAAATGTCAATTTAATTAAAGTCATGTTAGTGTTGTTAGCATATTTCTATATATATATATAATATATATATATATATATATATATATATATATATATATATATATTGTGCCATTACAATTTGGTCACTAGCCAAATTTATAGTAATGTGCATGTAGAAAAGGTAAAACAAAATCATCATCACAATTTTATATAACCATAAAGGAAGTTGTAGGGCATCCAAGTTTAAACCCTACAAGGTCCAGTTCTAAAAGCTTTAAACAGAGAAAGAATGGGTCAACAATTACATGCTTTACTTGTTTGTGTGTTGATAGAAAGGTAATACACACATTTAAACTATTTAATATTTAAATTTTCTGTTAAAAAGCAAAGTTATAATGCATACATATAGGCAATGTATGTGTAAATTATTTAATTGTTTTATATTTCAAATATTAAACATTTTAACTTTCTTTAAAACTAACCTATGCTAGATCAATTCTAATATTTTATTCTATACTTTTATTTTGCTTTTCTTTAATTATAATTGGGATTTAAAAGTTACAGATTTAATTAAATAATTGGGTTATAATTACTAAGCTAGCAATTATAGTATTTAAGGTTAGTTTATGAATGATTTGAAAGAATGAAGGATGTGTGTACATTACATACAAAATTTTACATTTCCTAAATATTGAAAGAAAAGGAAGTATTAAATCTGTTAAATTATTTTTTTGTACAATTTTTTTTGTTAAAAGAGGAAATCTGTTTAATCAGATATCGATCTTTGTAGTAAATTTTTTGTAAATGATTGTCACTTTGGAAGCTTATAATGAGTCAGAACTATAATTTTTGAAATTGTCTTATCAAGATCTAAAGAAGGAAGCTCAAAGATTTGAAGTGTTACCTGGATGTTAAAAAGAAAGAAAAAACAAAAGAAAGGAAATAAGAATTGAGTCTATTTTTTTTTTTAAACAAAAGTGTCTGGAAAAAGGATTAAACTTTTCAGTTGAAAAATAATATAGTTGAAAATAAATTAGAGATCTAATTAAAACAAATTTGTCCAAAAATAGCAAGTGATGCTATCTCTGATTGGTTAAGTTAGCTAAAAATTGGATATAAAAAGCTGTTTTGAATTATTATTAAGATTATTATTGTGATTGATTCAAATTATTAAACTATCAATTGAATGCTGAAAATATAAGAAATGGCGGACTAGAAAAATTATATGTATGTCCCATTTGCTGACCATCTGGGGGAAGCTGCACATCACATAGGAAAGAAAAGATGTGTCTAAAATAATATTCTACACCTTTCAACTGACCAGATAAATAAGATGTTTTTAATAGAAGGAAGAAAGCATTCACCTGCATTCAAAGAAGATGAATTAATCTACTGATAAATATTAATCATCAAGTCCAATTAATTGTTCCAACAACTGATTTTAAACTCAAGAAAATTTATAAATGTGAAAACAACTGCTGTATTTCATCCACATGCTTGACAGGAAGAGAAGAAAATTTAATATAATGATTTCCAAATTGTCCACTAAAGCAAATAACCTCAATAGAGTCATCATCATTAAATAGTTATACACCTCAAGAAAGAGATTGTTCCCACATAGTAGCTGCAGAAATATAGACAAGTTTGAACCCTTGGAAGATCGCTACAAACAAAAGATCGGTAATATGACTTTTTATATCTATTTTCTTTATGATATCAGTCTTAAGAAACATTTTAGCGATAAAGTGGTATATTTTATTTAAAGAACTTTTAAAGACTATTCAGATCGATTAAAACAAGAATGTCTTACTAATAATAACTTTGAGCTTCATAAATGATCTTGAATGTATGAAAATGATTTGTTTATTAATTTTACAATATTAATGTGTAAAACATTTTTTTTTATGGTATTATGATTTTAGTTTTAACTAATATATTATTATTTTGGTTTTAAATAATATTTTGTTATGATGGGATAAAACACGCACATACATAATAATATTTTTATATGTGTATAATTGGAAGTGAATGTGAAATAATGAGTAGTATTAGAATATTAGATTATTTTGTTTCAAGTTAAGTATAGATTTCAGCGCTTGGAAGGGAGGGGGAGATAATGATTTAAAACTATTTTCTAAAACTTGCTCTTTCAATTTTACTAACATTTTTTTTTACATTCTATTTACATGTTGGATTTTTAAGTATGTGTGCTAATGAGCAGAGAATTTTTTTTTTTTCTCTTGAAATATTTTTCTCATGGAGTGAAAATCATGGTTAATGTGACGTCCAACTTAATACAAAATACATTTGAAGGGAAAGGGGGAAGAACTTAAAATTAATCTGAGGATTGTTATATAATCAATTATTATTATTATTATTCATGTCAATTTTCATATTTATCTAGAAATTTTTATGTATATGTTAGAAATGTAGTAATAAATATTAGTTTGTTTTATTAAACGAGGCGTATATATTTCATTAAGTGTAGTCTTGGTTAAGTGTGATTATTCATCATCATCAATGGTTGAATATTAGTTATTTAAGATATAAGTAAATATGCTAAAATTAAGCAATAATTATGAATTTCTTTATAAAATTTAGTTTTATGTTTAGGCTTAGTCCTAGAGCTGTAGTTGAAACCCTTGTCATTATTGTTATTATTATCATCATCATCATCATCATCAACGTTTTAATTAATGAGCTGTTTAACTGTTTATAGGCCATAAATAAATATTGATTTTATAATATTTAGTGAGCTCTTAGTATTATTATAACCACATCCCATCATCTATTTCATGCAAGGATGAGTGAATTGCCATCCTAAATTAGTTATATATAATCTGAGCTAGTGAACTTATAAAAATATTGAAACACATTTGTTATGTTAAGATCTGAGAAATGATTTATGTTCAATGAACTCCACTGTGGTTTAAAGATGTTTTACTTTTACCTAACTATTAGTGCTTATAGTGATATGGCTCAAAAAGCAAAATCTCTCATTTTTATTAGAAATAAAGTACCAAAAAGGGATTCAAACCCGGTACATGTGAAAGGTTATTAGATATAACCGTGTCTAGATTCTGATAATCTAGTGGCACCCTGCTCGACCATATTCACTTAGTATTTGTTTAAACATGCACTTAACATCAAACCAAGAAATGAAAGTGGGTAAGATTACTGTCTGTATACCTGAGCTATATTTTATTGAATTACTAGTGTACTCACTTCACGTGATTTCCATAATACATTGCTATAATACTGGTTATTAATAATTTGATCAACCTTTACTTATGATCATTCAATGGACTACTCAGGTATGGTAATATCTTTTGAACTCTTTAATTAGGTTACAATATATATATATATATAAGAGGGGATTTGAACACATACTTTCAAGCTCCCTTCAGTCATCATTCACTCCATTTTATATAACTGATACACATGACCACATTCATGCAAAAAAGATAAATGATCTCCAATATGCCTTTGCATATATGTGGTAAGGTGTATTAGTTATATAAATTGGAGTGAATGATGACTGAAGGGAGCTTGAAAGTCTGTGTTCAGATATCCTCTAATTACATTTATCTTAAGAATATATAATTATATTCAAATATTATATATACATCATTAAAACCAATCAACACTTAGAGAATCCCATTATCAATAACAATCAACAATTTCAAACTGTTATCAAGACAAGCTCCTTTTAACAATAAAGATGGAATCCTACCTTTATTTGTGATCCAATAGATATACATAGACATCAAAGATTGTGACTGAACCCCAGAGATTGAAATTAATGATGCAAAGAAGTTTAAATAAATCTTTTTGAACAGGTAAATATAACCTGTCCTGAATGCAGACAATAAATAGTCAGTTATAACATTACAAACTACAATATCTAATTTTCAAATTACACCCCAAGTATTACTTAAATGATAAGTGTAATAATGTTCAAGACTAAATACATTTATAACTAATCATTAAAACTAGTCAACACTTAGACAATTCCAATATTAATAACAATTAACAATCTCACATTGTTGACAATGCTGTCTCCTTTTAACAATAAAGATGAAATTCCACCCTTGTTTATAATCCAATATATTTATATAGACACTAAAGATTGTAACTTGACTCCAGAGACTGAAATTACTGATACAAAGAAATTTAAATAAACCTCTTTGAACAGATAAATACAATATGTCCTGAATGCAGACTAATAAATTATCAATTGTAACATTACAGACTGCAGTTATAATTTTCAAATTGCCCTCACGTTTGAGATTGTTGATTGTTATTGATATTGGGATCGCCTAAGTGTTGACTGGCTTTAATAATTACTTATAAATCCATTTGGCCTTGAGTATTATTACATATATATTACTTAGATAATAAACTGGTTTTTGCTCAAAGCTAGATGATTTACGATTTTAAAACACATGATAACAGACCAAACCTATCTATACCATAAATCTTCAATCTTCTGTCAAGACAAATACCCTCACCTTTTACTTATAGACATTGTCTTGATAATAGATTGCTATTGCATGGCAATATATATATATATATCGAAATATAGCTAATTATTTTTATAAACTAATATTTAAAAATATCATTAATATTGTATGACAAACTTGTTTTTATAAGTAATTTTTCATTGATATAATGCAAAAATGTAGTTATTATTATTATAGGAACTTAAAAGCACCTATCAATTTATTTAACAATCCTTTAGTAAATTTGTCAGCTATTTTATACACATAAAAATATTTTTTTAAAAAAAAAAAAAATCATAAAATAAAAAAAAAAGTCATATTGCATTTTACAAATAACAATTGCAATGAGAAAAAAATATTTATAAAATAATATGCTATATGCATGTGTTATATGTTATGTTGTTTTTTTACACTTTTTATAAATAACGTTACTGAATTTTGACTTCCAAATACTAAAGAACTGAAATCATTAAAGAAGACAATATTTGCAAACCTATCTTTTAAATAAAAAAGAGACTTATATAAAACAAAATCAAGGTTACACTGTTAATGATAATTAAAAACCTTTATAAAGCAATAAGAAAAAAATATTAAAATAATGCTTATTCTTGATCATAACGATTATAAAAACACTACATACAAACATTGAAAACTTATTGAAGTATTAATGAAAAAGACAATGTCTACTATTATCAAAATTATTAATTATTTAAATGAAGCATGTCACATAATGTTGTTCAGTATCTGAATCTCAATATGTGACAAATATGACAATTCTGTTACAGAAGCTGAATGTTATGCAATTTACATTAATTGTAAATTACAAATATATTAAAAATGGAACAATAAATTATTAATTATTAATACTTGGAAAATTCTATAGATTAATAAATTACTGGAAAATTTTATAATCTGTTAAAGCAACTTCTCAAAATTATTAAGATAGTATATATTTTGAGACCTTGACCTCTCCTATGGTTTTCTTATCAATTTGAAATTATGATTTTTATGCCAACATTAAATTCTACTTTTTTTATCATTTACAAAATTTCAGATAATTGATTTTTCTAATATATTATTTTTAAGCATTTTTATTTTTTGTATACATTGCAGTGGAAATTTTATTTATGTATTTCTACTCTTTGTATACGAGCTATCTCCATAGCTCTCTTTAGTAGAGGATCAATTATTGTTTAACATCTAGATTTGTTTATGTGATTTAACATATATTTTACTTCTCACTAATTAAATATTATTTACCATGTTAAATGTATTAAGTGCAATATAGTTGTGAAGTATATACTTTCTGTAGACAAAGTGTAATAATATTATGCTATATATTCAGTTGGACACTTTCATGCCCATTCTGAGTTGGATTGTTTTGAAAATATAAATTTAAATAGGTAAGTGTTTCTTCTAATTTATGCTTACATTTCAGTCCTTTCTATCATCATAATCGCTTTTATTTATAGTAATTTTATCTTTCAATTCTTATCTTTAATGATTTCTCATTTTAGTATGAAAATCTTCTACAATATTTTTAAATGTTTTTTATTTGATTAAAATAATTTTATATAACTATAAAATAAAATTAAAACACATCCTTCACTTATTTATCAGAAATATATTTTTTTATAATATAAGCCTGAATTATTTGCACTTGATATTGTTCATAAAGATATTTAATAGTATATACAAGCACTTTAACATGCTGAATGAAGAAGCTGTTAGTGGTAACAAAAATCAAGTAAATTAATGCAGGTAGCACTTTCAAAGTTTTGTCTCTCATATTCATGGCCAAAACAGATTTTAAATCATTGTTGTGATATTGATAAATGGTAATGTATGTAAATGTATATGTAAATTAACTTGACCATTTTCTGGAGATAGCAAAACATGTGTCATGTCTATTGATCCCATTGTTATCATTGATGATAAAATATGCTTTTTTAATCTTTCTTTTACAATTGTTAGCCTCAGTACACACTATTTTAGAGTTGGAGGGGTTGAACATGTGACCGGCCTGCTTCTCATGTTCAAAAAATATTGAGATGTTATAATTGTTCTTTTTTCCTCTTCTGTATGTATACATGTGCTGATATTAACTAATCTTTCTACTCTTTTTAATACATCAGTTTTCACAATATTATGGTTTTATGTTTTATTTTTGAAATCACTTTATGGTAAAGTATACATCCAGTTTTTAAGTACTTACTTTTCCATATTTTTTTAATTGTAAAAGTCCAAAAACATCTCATTTTATATTATATAGTTTAATTTACACAACCTTACTTTGCTTGAAAGCATTTCTGAAACTGTACCTAATAATGTAGCCTAGTTATACAGGCTATGTAGCCTAGTTATACAGGCTAAAAATTTTATCAGGTTTCTACTTTCAGATTTCTGGTATTTCTTAACAAAGATGTTTGTTGGGATTTTTAAAATTAGAATATGTTCTATTTTATGTTATTTTTATATTTACAAATATAAAAATAAATAATGATACCCATTCTTTAAAAGCCAATAAATATCACATGATCACCATTTATTGTAGTTAAGTAGAAATAAAAGATGGCTTCTGGAGGGTTGCATTAGATCCTAAGATCTAGATGCAGTGCTCTCAGATCCAAGGCTCCTCACTGATGAAGGCCACAAGGCAGAAACTAGTCTGGGAAATATTGGATGAGTAGGCACTAGATGGAGATTTTGTGCACAAGTCTTCTGGCATCCATTGCTCTGGCTTGCACTGAGTGGCAATATGTATAGAGAGTTTTGCCTGTTTAAATAACATTCTTTAAAAGTTTTGTGAAAAGCATCATCCCCAAATTGTCTAAAGTATTTTGTTAAAGTTTTACTTTGAAAATATTTCTTGAAAATAGAAACTTGTTTTCTGTCATAATCACAATATTTTTCTCTATTATGAAAATCTCATGTACCAGAAAGTAACAACTTTTTCCTGAATTCAATCTGCTCATGGTCAGGAAAGTTTGCAATCCCTTGATCTACAAATAATACATGGATTTGAGTAAACCAAAAAAAAAGATTATTTACAATTATTAAGTAAACTTTAAAAAATAATGAGTATTTGTTGCTATCTTGTATTGGATTTGTAAACTATAAAAAAATCATTTGACTTTAAGATCACTTCTATTACATTTAAAGCTTTGTAAAAGCATTCTAAAATCATTCTTAGGATTATATCAAATTCTGAAAAAGTTTCACATGTGCTTATGTTATTGGCTGATTGCAATTGTTCCCATTGCATAGAGTAAATGTTATGATCACAAAATAAAATTTTCTGTATGGATATCCACATATTTGCATTTTCTTTTAATATTTTCATTTCTTCCTGGACTTTAATCTCCATTTTAAAGTAGGATATTTATGTCATAAATAGATTTTAAAAATATATTAACATTTTAAAAACATTTAGAAATAATGGTTAGTAAATACTTTGTCATATGTTTAAAATATATATGTCTACATTGTCATATATGATATTTAAAATGTTAGTATTCAAGTATAAACTACTTTATTATCCTATTGTAGTTCGTAGCCAATTAATATTGATATGTAAGGAATCATTTTGCTATTCTTAAAATGAAATAAAAGAGAAAATCTATAAAAAATGTTAAACAACCATTAGGTGAAATGATCATTGAATAGTAGCTAATTCTTTATTTTTTTTACTATTTGTGGAGGGCATATGTCCTATAGTAAGATATTTATTTTAGTCCTTAACAGATAACTATCAATTTAAAGAAAATTCACCCTATAGCATATCAGTCCTATTGTTGTTAATAGGAGTATTTTTAAAAATAACATTAATGTATTGTACAGGCTTAACGCCTGCATCTATATATGTAATATATGTGGGAATCAAACTTAGACTTTCACACAACCCACAACTCTCAGTGCCATCTTATGTCGCTGACCCAACTGATACACACATGTTGGAAACATAAGTACTGATTGTATATATGTGTGAAGATGGTAATCCTGACCAATTGATGAGTGCTTGTTTAGCACGAAATACATATATTGGTGACAATTTATCTTTTCAACATGTGTGTGATAATGTGGGTCAGCAATATAAGATGGCACTGAAAGTTGTGAGTCGTGTGAAAGTCTGAGTTCGAATCCCGCAAAAATAACATTACTAAAATATGAACAAAGAAAACACCATACTCCTATGAATTTCTGAGAGCAAGTGTTACCTTTAAAATAAAGATAATCTTTATTAACAAGTAATAAAAAAATATAATAAGATTCAGCAAGTAAGCGATGAACTTTACAAAAGAGGATTTAAATAATAAAAAATATATTTCAAACAGTAAAAAATAAAAATAAAAACATTACGTTTACATCGAAAAGAACTACATGTGATTACAGTTAGAATAACTATAGTAAAATGTTGTCGATGAATTAACTTTTAAACCGCATAAGATTTTATCTATCTAAAGGCTATTTGGTATTTCGAAATATAAAAAAGTAAAATAAATTCTAAAACATAGCTTAAAGCTTACAATTTAAAAACAATTCCAAATATTTTATTATGGTATCGGGTTTTTTTTTTTACTTAGTTCTTTTTTTTTTTTACTTCAAAAATTGCTTTGTAATCCCCTCCCAACTTCGTTTTTCTTTTCTTAAGCTTTGAAAAAATTTATTTCAGTTTTTTATCTTATGATTTATTTAAAACTATTTTATTCTCAAACGCACTCCTATATATATATATACACATTTAAATAATGATTTTGCTATTCAGATTTTAAATTTGATTGTGATAGTAAAAATATAAAACTGTAAAAAAGTGTTTTACTGTGTTTACTATGTGTATGTATATATGACCACATAGCAGAAGAATAATTTATATTATGATATGGTTGAAGAAATTCGGGAATGTTTTCCTGAACTTACAATATCAGAACTAGGAAATAACTTTTAAGCTGGAATAGATAAGTTCTGAATTAATAATAATATTATTAATTGCTATCAAGTTGACATCAATTTCTAGGGTTAATATAAATAACATATCTCCAATATAACTATCATCAGTTTGGTTTTTGAGATAAATCAATTACATTGATAAATTAATATTTAATTCATTCGTTTGTAATTTAATTGCATTAATATAACTTTCAAAACCAGCAACAAACAGTACTTTTTTGTACAATCATAATTCAAAGAAAAAAAGCACATTTCTTCTATTAGAATTGATAATATTAACTGACAACCAAACTTAAGCAAAAAGAAAGAATAGAAGCAAATAATAATGAAGAATTAAATAAGAGTATTAACTATTAAATTCCAACACATATAATCTAATGGTAATCACTCATATGTTGAAGTGCATAAAATCATAAAATAGACAACAGTTATTAATATATATATATATAATGAAACTTAAATATATTCCAAACAACGGTAAACAATTTATAATACAGTATAAATAAAAACTCAATAAAAACTCATAAAGAAATATTTTCGATTATATTCATAATCATTTTCAACTCAACTTTCAAAATGGAATCATCTATTACCAACTGGAAACACATTGGTAATAGATGATTCCATTTTGAAAGTTGAGTTGAAAATGATTATGAATATAATCGAAAATATTTCTTTATGAGTTTTTATTGAGTTTTTATTTATATTATATTATAAATTGTTTACTGTTGTTTGGAATATATTTAAGTTTCATTATTGTATTATTGATATTATTGATATATATATATATATATATATATATATAAAACCAAAACTGTCTAACACTATACTATCAAAAATAAAATTCAAAACTATAAAACAATACAATACTAGATTAAATCCAAAATTTTACCAAAATCCTTACACAACCATGGTTTCATCTACTACAAATAGACCTTCTCAAGTGAAAATCAAACTAAGGAAAACGTATATATATATATATATATATATATATATATATATATATATATATATATATATATATATATATATACAAACAAACAAACCTTCCCATAATTCATTTCAAACCCCACCTATCCTTAATATCAAAAGAAGTATTCATAAGATTGATAGCCTCAGAATCAAGGAGTTTTATCATCAAAGTCTCCTTTATTCTTCTTTTTAACTCATTATTTTCATAAAAAATAACCAAAGCATTGTTAAACAATATTCTATGACCTGTATTCAATTCATGAATATAAAGTTGAGTTAAGATACCTATGTTTAACTCTACTTATATGAATCTTAACCCTTTCATTAGGTTAAATTTACTCTGGCCTACATAAAATTTATCACAACTACATGGAATTTTATAAACAATACCAGGAATAGACCTACTATCAATAGACTGCTTTGAACCATTAAGTAATGAATTCAAATCAGCCCCTTTCCTCCATGTAACCTTCATTCCACCTAAAAAATGACTATTCCTATAAACCAAATTATATATTGATGCTTTAAAGAGTAAAGACATATAATGATCATCCTTACCAACAAAATTCTTATCATCCAAATCACAACTATAAACATTATTATTAAATACCACTTTTTTAATAAAATCATGACTATAACCCAATTCTACATATTCAGCAGCAAATTGACTTCTTTGAATATCAGCATCATTATTAAAATTATTAAGCCTTCTATTCCAACAACAAAAATTCAACAAAGACATTTTCTTATGTATAAAAGGCAGAATCACTGTATACACCACACAAAACCTTGTTGCCTATGGATGGGATCATAAGTCAGCAAAATGACCACAGTCTTTTCCTATGGAGTTTTTTTTATTGCTCTTATCATCTGATAGATGTAGTATTCCTATCTGATGAAAGGCAATTTCTTTTCTTAATCTATTTGTGCTGTCGTAGTCATATTACATTGAATACATCGATATATCAGATGGATTGAAGTTGGTTTGACTGCGAACTTTTGGCCTAAGGTTAGACAAGGATAGAATATTTTCTTTTCAAATGCAATCTATATAGTCTATTCATACTCAACATTGTAAATAAAAATGCATTAAGTTTAAGTTGGGTATAGATGCTTGCATGGGTTCGTTATCGGTTACTTATGTTTTTGGTTTTCATATTTGATCAAAATATTTAGACATTCGGTAAATATTGATACCTTACGGTGAGTATCTAAGATGTATTTATGTCAGATGTCTTTTAAGTTATTGGTGTCTCTGCTGCATCTTATGATGAATGCTATTGGGTTTCTTATAAATTTCCCTCTGCAATTCCACCAATGATTTTATATTTTGATCTTTTATGTTTATTTTGAAATGTTTTTGACCGGGTAATCTAAAAAACTGATCTAATCTCAACATTAAAAACACATTTTATAAATCCATCTGTGCGAACTTATAAAATTTAAAATGTAAACTTATAAAAGTTAAAATGAAAAATCAAATTCTAAATCAAGTTAAAATTATAAAGTAAAAGCAATATTAAAATGATTCAAAATTTATATGTGCGTTAATAAATGTTTGTGTGTATAATTACTGGCAGTGGCTTATTTTATTCTTTTTTTGAAAATATTCTTAGATAATAATTTATTGTAAAATATAAATCTCTACTGTTCCATCTGAACTAGTGACAATGGGCTAACGACTGGAAACAAAATATATAAAATAATTTTTTTTGACTTACGTATCTGCCTACTTTATAAATTTTCTAGGTTCAAATGCCTAGTGGTAATGTAGACTGTTTTTAAATTATGTTACAAGCAGTTAATAAGTAAAGTGTAAATACAATAAATATTTAAAAATACTAAATCGCATTTGATATTAATAGACTATTGATCACATACAAAAAAAAAAATTGTATTATTGTTGTTTTAATAAAAGAGCAATTTGTATGTAACTTCCAATGCTGATTAATAATAAAATCATATCAAATTCGTGTCAATTCAATATTATTTTAAATATAAAATCAATATATTTGTCATATATTTATTACAATATTATTGAAATCAGGGAAATGAAATTATTTAAAAAAATAACCATTAACATTTATTTATATCTACTCAATCATTTGTATTAATTCGTGAATGAGATGCATATTAATAAGAAAAAAAATTAATAAGGACATTTTTTTAATTGTATATTGATATATATATTTTTTAATTAATTATTTTTTGATGAATTTAATTTGATATGTACAATTTAATATCAAATATAAACATCTAACGCTGGAGATGAAACAAATCGCAGTTTATTAATTCTAGTAGTATTTTGTTTTGTCTTTTACCATATTATGCAACAACCATTGTATACCCGATATCATGGATGCTTTTCTAACAACAAAAATTTTTCTGTTATATAAATTGTTATATCTCTCCATAATTTTGTATTTCTATTATAATAAATAAATATATAAATTTCATTTTTTACAGATAATATCGTGGCTAAGCCAAATAAAAAATATAGTCAATATAGTAGTGAATATTTGAACTATGACTTTATTCAGTTGTCTATAAACACATTTTGCCACAAAATTTTATTAAATAAAGCTATAACGCCTTTGAGACTTTAAGACCAGTTGATGAAAGTTCATGCCAATGAGAAAAATGAAGACATCTTATTTTCGAGCATTTGAAAATTTCTGACACAATTGACATCGGTAAACTCTTTCTATTAGCATCCAAACAAGATGCTGATGAGTTGTGCTTTTTGCAATATTTTATTAGTGATTGCTAAATTAAGAAATTGAATATATAAGTATTTAACATTTTCTATTTCTTTAAGAGTCAACTTTGCTAGAAAATGAAATCTTTCTTTTTCATATGTGCAATTCATAGAAGAAAAAATGTCAAGAATAATTATTTGCTAAAAGTTTACAAACTGTTATTACAGGAGAATTAATATTTTATGCATTGGAAGAAGATTTTTAAAGAAAAAAATCCCTCTGAATAATATCTCATCAGTTGGTAATGATGGTGACCAATAATAATAATAGGGTACTGTAGGAGGTTTCTTGTTTAATTTTAAAAAAGTAGTTACAAAAATATTTATTATGTACAGTGTCACTTATTTATCACCAACATTTAGTTTCAGAATACTGAGTGAACAACTGCATAGAACATTATATCATTAAAGCAATTAATGAAATCAGAAATAATTTATTAAATGATAGCTTGGATAATTTGTACTGAAAATGATGAAACATTCAATTTCTTGATGTTCTATACAGAAGTTCATTGACTATTAAAAGATGTCTGTTTGGATCAGTTTTATAAACTCTTTGACTCAGAGTTCAAGTTCATAAAAAGCAAAAGTGATGCTTTATAAACCAATTTAATGGATCCAATAATGGTATAACTTATTAGATATACTTGTTTAATAAAGTTAATGAAACAAATCTACAGATCCAAAGGGATAAGCTAAAATTGATTAACACAAAAAGTGTTGTTTCTATACTTGAAACAAAAATTTCTTGTGTATAAATAAAAATTAGAATGGTAGTAATTCAGCCAATTTCTGAATTTATCAACAATGAAAAACAATGGTGATGACTTACTTATCTATTGACAGAAAGTAAAGTTGATTCTGACTTCAGTCAATGATTTGAAGATATTCTTAAAATGATATATCTAAGGAAGTTTTGAAATTTTTTTAAATACAACGCATAAGAATCTCCAAAATTATAAAAAGAACTGATAGAAGCATCAAAAGAAGAATGAAATTTAAATTTAAAGATGGTTTGCTACCAAGCATTTTGTCTGCAAAAGCAGTTGCTTATATATTATCCTAGATTAAAGGCTATAGTCCAAAGTTTTTAATTGCATTACACATTTGTAATAATTAGTGGAATCTGAGTTGTATGCAATCACCAATCTGTTAATTAAAAACAAAACAGAATAACCAATCATGTTGTTTTAAGAATGCTCTTGATAAAAATAGAACCAAAATATAATAAATTGATAGCAGTACACCCTGTTTATCCTTTATTAGGATTTTTTACTGTTATTTATGATTTTTATTTCAACATTATTTTCATTATTTTAATTTTATATATATATATATATATTTATTTATTATAATTTTATATATATATATATATATTGCTTTGTTATGTCATAAGATGTAGATGCAAATTTATCTTCTCAATAGTTACATATTAAATAAGTGCTGGGGTTTGAGTTGACATTTTAGATCTAGTGTCTGAATGTTCTAGCTCCTCACTGAGATGAGCCATAAGCTCAAAACCAATTGGTCTGGGGTTAAAAATATTCCAGACAGAGATTTTAAATATTTCTCTTACTGCACTTATTAATAAGAACTTGTTTGAGGCTATTGGTATACTCTCTATATTGCATTTTTGTAAATACAAGCTTTTTATAAAGTAATGTCATGCTATATATGATTTGCTTTATTGATTATTATAATTTACCTTTAAGGCTTTGATTATGCTAGAGCTATTAATATATGGTATATCTAAAGTTGGTTTAGTACCATATAACTATTTGAGTTTGAGCTATTGGTACTCTCTCTCTCTCTCTCTCTCTCTCTCTCTCTCTCTCTCTCTCTCTCTATATATATATATATATATATATATATATATATATATATATATATATATATATATATATATATATATATATATATATATATATATATATATATACTCATGGATAAGTGATGAATTCATAGTATAATTTCTGGGATCTTCCATACAATAAAAATATAAGTACAATAACAAATATTTTCCTCAGATTCTCAAATCATAATAATGTGTGTGGTGAGATTTAAAATCTTTTTTTCCTTTATTATTTTCTCCTCATTCTCAAATTCTATTGGTTGAGAAGTTTTAAAAAAATATTTTATCCTCCAATAGCTTTTTTCAAATATTGTTAATTTTTTTTAATTCACAATTTTTATTTATACCCTTAGACCTTTTTAAAATCTCTATAGCTTTTCTTAGCAATTTTTGGACATATTGTTCAATTTTTGCCAGAGATAGATTTCCAGAAAATTACTACTGAATTTTTTTCTGAAAGGAGTATGGAACTTTTGATACACATTATAACTATCAATACTGAAATACGAAGCTTTGATTAATAAAATAATGACCCACCAACATTGTCAAATTTATATGAAAGTTAAGCTTTATAATCTATGTATTTATACACACAAATGTTCATTGTTAAGTAATTAAAAATGATAGTGCTGTGTCTTATATGACAAATTATAAAACCTTCACATTTTATAACAAGAATCCAGTAAATAAAATTATGTTCTAAAGTGAACAGAGATAGAATAAAATTTAATCAGGTAAACTTATGTTTGAATTGGGGGATTGTATAAAAGTCGACAATCTGACAATATTATAAAGGTGAATGTTGTATATGTTATTTTAACTAGTTTGAAATAATGAATAATCTTTTTCTAGTTGGCTATGAATAATGTTAAAACAGTGAGATAAATTTTGGCTAGGTGTAGCCTTTTTAATATTTTTACTACAAAAATTAATAGAGGTTATCTTATATGTTGTATATATTCAGAATTGAAACAAAAATCAAAACTATAATTGATTTTCTGAAAAACATTACATTTAATGAAGTTAAAAAGTATAAATTGGATATTTGTAAGTAGTAAAGTAACAATGGCATCATTTTCAACTCTCATTTGTACACTGTAGCATAATAGTCTCTTCATCCAATTTCTCTGAATCCTAGCCTCTCTTCTCCAAAATGTAATATTAAATTTTCTTATTTTATTCATTCAACACACATTTAGTATCTTTCCTAATTTTCTATAATTTCTTAAAATTCAATTTAAAACTTCAACTTATCATCCACTATTGTGTTTTTCACCAATATGTCTAACCCAGACTCTGTCAATGATGCCTGTTTGTTTTCTAAACCATGAATTTTATTTTTGAACACTTCTTTTTACTCATAATGTAGATCTCACCATTTCAGAAACCTTTGAATTTTTCTTTTATTAAGTGTCCGAGTTTCATATTCATAAATAAGCATTTGTAAATTAAATTTATTAAAAATCTTCCATTTCAAACACAGATATATTTTCATTTTCTTGTAATGTTATTTCTATTAAAAGCATTTCATAACATGTTTCACTCTGTGATTAATTTTATTTATATGTTTCCATATGTATTAATAATCTGACAAAGTATTGTAGAATGTTATTTTCTAATTTATTATTATCAATCTTTATTTTCTACTTTTGAGAAAATCTGCTGAATATTACTTTAACTTTTTTAGCATTTATCTTTAATCCTATTTTCTTACTTTCATATCTAATAACTCTTGCAACATTTCCTGAAGTTATGAAAAATTATTTGCATATAAAAACTGTCTGAAATATCTAAATGACTTAAATAATCTCCATTTAATTATTTTAGTTCTTCAGCTTCCCAATTTAATTTATAAAATAATCTTATAAAATTTCGTTAAAGGTTTTTGGAGATATAAAATCACAACACTGCATACTTTCCAAATGTTAATTTTCTTATTATCATTATATAATCATATCACTCATTGTTACATTGTGATAAATATTCTTCAGCATATGATAATGACATCTATATTTTGATGATCTACTTTATTCATAAAACTACTTACAGAATCGTATGTCCTTTTATAATCTACAAATTGTAATGACAGTATGTATTCATTGATCCTTTTTATAACTTTTCTTAATACTTGGATGTGATCTGTTGTGCTAAAACTGCTTTAAATTCAGCTTGTTCTTTTGTTTTGGTTAGAATCAAATTTCATTGTAGATAATTTGCAATTAATTTGGTAAAGATTTTGTATAGGATTGGTAGTAGACTGATCGGTCTGAAATTTCTAATATCTTCTTTATTCCCTTTCTTAAATATCAGTATTACTACTGTATTCTACATTCATCTGGTATTCTTTATCATTTAAATATTTTGTATATAACTTTGCTAATAAAAATTCAATCATTTGTGGAACTTTTTTTTTACATAAATTTAATTGTATGTCTTATTTCTTCATTTAAAATAATGGGCAATTCTGAAGATGTAATAACTGTAAAAAATACTTTGTTTTTTTTATTCTTTATTACTATGTAGTTTTTTTAATAAAAATTCTTCTGCATATTTCATGGTGTCATCTCTGTTTTTAGTAATAGTTCTATCTTTCTTTTTATTGCAGAAATTATTTTTTGTTTAATAATGAGATGTTTTATATTTTTGATAATTTTATTCTCTTCTATAGCTTTCCTGTCAATTCACATTTATATTTCTGATATCATTGTTAATACTTTTTCATAGCATTTTAAAAAATTCCAATACTCATTTATTCTTGATGGGTCAACTTTAAAAATTTCATATTCTTTTTTTTTTCATACATTCTTATGTTATCAGTAGAAAATTTATTAGTTAACTGTTTCTTTTTTTGTACCAGATATCTTTCTTTCAGTTCTCAATAATGTATTAGTGATCTTATTTATTTCATTCAAATTTGAATTTTTTAAAAATCTATTTATAACCATTTGAAATTTCTATTTTAAATTTAATAAATTGTTTTTGAAAATTAGAAATATCAATTGTTAATAGTGTTTTTCTTAATAATTTTTGTCTCCTAGTTTTGCATTAATATATCTTACATCTCAGCAAACAATGATCACTTCCTGTGTTCAGTCTATTAAGAACAATTAGAAATCATGAATTTATATATATATATATATATATATATATATATATATATATATATATATATATATATATATATATATATATATATATATATATATATATATATATATATATTTTTAATCAAGAATATAATCTAATTCCAATGTTCCTTCATTTGAATGCTTCCATATTATTCCTACTTAGCATTATTCTCAAAGAAATAATTCATAACATTTACATAGTCTCTTTCTGTGAACTCTACAAGCCTCCATCCTTGCACATTTCTTTTGCCATTATTGCAACTACCAACAACATTTACATTTTTTAATTGTTTATCATTTCTAGGATTAAAACCTTCTATAACAATTTAAAATGATGTGGTGTGATATAAAATAATGAGAACATCTGTATAATATTCCTCTATTTGTTTGTCTGAATAAAAAGATGTTAGGACATTAACTAAATTATATACATTTGTTACCTTACATTAAATTTAATAACTAATTTTGCCAATCTGCCCAATATACTATCAATCTCTACATTGATATTTTCCCACTTTTGCTTAAAAAAATCCCCCTCCATTTGTGTTTTCCCATATTAGTGACTTTGAAGTAAAATCCATGTTCCTCTTTTTAAATCATTTAACTTTTCACTTTTTCTTTATCTTTATAAAATCCAACAATGGCCATTTAATATGAGATATTCTTACAATGTGTGCAATATTTCTTTGTTTGAAAGTAATCTGCAGTAAGTACTTAAATAAAAAGCCAGCATTTAAGGCAGCCTTTGCAATCGAAATCTTAGTATGCTCCATCATCAATTTCCACTCGCTATCCTGTCTGGAAATTTTACAACCTCATGGAAATAAGGGCAATAATTTAATTTTCTGTCTCATAAATGCAAATATTTATTTTAAAAAAAGATTATGAATTTATTCATCTGCCTTCAAAAAGACTCAACTAAAAACTAATATTTCATTAAAAAATAATAATTGAGAAAAAAAACTATAAACTTACCACACTACTTTGTCTATATTCAAGTCTTATTCGTGAAATGTAGGAAGTAAATAAAAATGTCAACAAACGAATCTATCAAGGTGTAATTCAGTTTTACCAAGTCTTTCTAAGAATAAAATGTTAAATTTTATATTTATTGCTATATAAAATTTAATATACTTATCTGTTAAAAAATTTAAAATTACATATATCATCTCACACTAAGATGTATTGTCAATCATAATTCATTAATAATGCAAACTATTTGATTTTTTTAAAAAAAAAAACAATTGAGAATTAAAATAAAATAAATCAATGTTTATTTTTTTTAGAAATACGGTACTTCAAGGTTTAAATTCAGATTACAATGGTACAATATATATTTAAAACCTCTGTTATATGTATGTATGGATGTGTCAGTGCTAAAAATTACTGTACACTTGAAATTCAATAAAAATTACATATTCTATTGTTATCAAAGTTTATCAACAAAATATGAGCTATTATATATGATATAAGATGTATGTAAAGACCGCATGGAATAAAATATTACAGATATTATTACTCCACTGCTAGCTGAATAGCTCTTGTATTTGTGGCAACTTTTGTTAAATGTCAATGTGAATGGATAAGACATACACCCACAAGAAATGTAATGGGATGGTCTTTTTGTGGTATGCACAAAGGTGGGTTGGTTCCTTCTGATGAGTAAAAGAGTATATTTCTCTCATCTACATTCATGCATACCCTCATACATTAAACTCAACCTAAAAGAGAACAGAGTAAGATCTAAATTTCTACTGATTCTACCCTTAACCTATCATCTACATATTGTAGTTTACTTCTGCTATTCTGGATTTTGAATCCAAGGAAATGTTGCTTGATCCTTTGATTCAGGGTATATTTGTATTATTGAAGTCAGAATATGTGTAAAATAAATCTGTTAGTAGGAGTGTGTATATTATATTGTATATCTGTATGTGTACGGATATGACTAAGCAACATTTAATCACAAAAAAATAAACCAAGAATAGTGTTTTAACATTTAAATATATTTAATGAACATATTTACATTGATCATTATTTTAACAAAAAAATTTAAAACCTGAATTAGGAAAGACTCATTTAGACATCCATGGTCATTCTGTATTTATGCTTGGTTTTATATCAATGTCCCATATCCTGGTCCCATAAGGAATAGCCACTAAATCTCCCAATTAACATAAATGATTTTCATATTTTATACAATATTGCTATACATAGTACAGCATTTATTTTGGTCTAAAAGACCCCCTTTATGTATAATGGGTGTACAATGGTGGAGTTATAAGTTTATGACACAAATAATTAAAAAGATATGCAAAGAAAATATATTTAAAAAATATTAATAATTAACACAAACTTCAGACTAAACAATTAATGAACGTGTATGTGTTGTACACATATGAATGTTGGATTTAAATATGTACTAGATAACGTCTTACCTTGTCCCATTTATATTGATCAGATTATTTTATAATTAAGAGCATACCTCATAGATTTTGTCTATCCAAGGTAATAAAATAAATTTATTTTTATTTTTATTTTATAAAGCTTAAATTAAAGCTATTTGGCCCTATATGAAAATAAAGAAAATAAATTATTATATATAGCATACAATAATTAAATATAGTTCATATTGATGCCGTTCTAATGATTTGTTCTCATAATTCATGGTAGTTCCTTTATGCATAACTGGGAATTTGAACATCCGATGGATAAATTGATTTTACTAGACTTCAAACTGTAGTTTTGAAATGAAGTGTAAAAAAAAAAAAATTCATAATGGATCGTTTCGATGTTTATCAATCCATGCATGGAGAGATAGGAAAATCCCATATCACCCTTGACAATAGCTCAGTGATCAACATTTAGTTTTCTTCCATGATGATCCCATTGAATTTAGCACTGCATAATTATTTTAGTCAATACTTATATTAATTTTTGTAATTTAAGTTGATTGGACAAACATCAATATTTCTTCTGCTATTGCATGTTTTTATATTATAAGATTATCCACTAAAAATCCCGGTGTATGTTAGGACAAAAAGGATCATCCCTAGCCTTGGCAAAAAATGAATCCCACATTCCAGTATAAATTTTATGCACCAATAATTAACTACAAAGAATTGCAACATTCTAGACCCATCTATGATAAAAATGAGAAAAAATAAACCTGTACTTCAACTGTAATTTAGGCTTTCGTAGTTATATCAATAGTATAGTTATAAAACCTCAAAATATTACTTACAATAAAGATTTATTAAGATACATTCATTTTTTTAATCTTATTTTTAAAAAATAAAAATATTTTACAGCAAGGTGTTTATAAATAAAGTTGTAATATTGATATTAATAATGCTAATAAAAAAAATTAAGAAATAAAAATTTATCTGTGATAAAAATCTACTATTCCCTGCATAAAAGAACTGAAAGAAAAGTTTGAAGGTCTGTATCAATTAATTCGAACTTCTAATACTATAGAAGAAATCTTTTACAAGGATTTTAGAAAGTGAGGAGAAATATTCAGCTCATAACACATCTAAACAAAGAATTCGAAAATTAATAATTTGCAAACAAAATAAAGTATTCGAATCTCTACAATCACCATTGATTCCTCGCTATAGATTTCCAGATTTAAATCTAAAACATGTAAAGCATCTGTTTAATTATGAGCTAACATGTCTTCTAAAGAACACTGAAACATTCTAACAAAGATTAACATCAAAAGACCAAATTAACTGAAGAACTGAAAATGCATTTCTATGCAACATCTTTATAAAGTGTGCAAACGTATGCTGGATTTAAAAAAATCGGAAATGTAAATTTAATTGCTACAAAAATCCAGTTGAACAAACAAACGTCCACAAATAATTAGAATAAAGTGATAAAAAAAATTATCAACTTATAACTTGTTTTTAAAATATTTTAATGACTTAATAACTGAGTTTATATTTTTCTTTATTTATTAACTGATATTGTGTTGTTTTTCAGTTCTTTATTTATACATTTTTTTAAGTGTCATAGCATCGGCCGGGACGCGAATCCGCAACCCGGACAACTGCCTGCAAGTGCAAGGCAGTCGCGCTGACCTCTCGACCACCAATGCAAGACAATTTTAGTTAAATAATCACAGATATATTTTCACTCTATAATTAAGCATAATTAATAATTAATTAGTTGATATGTCAGGATAAATTTTCCTTTTAAAGAATGACAATAAATTATTGTTTTCCTTAATTATTATGAAAAATGACATTTTAGATTTGATGACAGTTGATTATGACATAAATATTTATAATTGTGTTTTTTTTATTGTTTTGTTTTTATGATTATAATTTTTTTATTTATTTAATTATTATTTTTTTCTTTTTTCATGTGTCATAGCATCGGCCGGGACGCGAACCCACAACTGTCTGCAATCAAATACTTGCTAGCAAGACGGCTGCGATGACCTCTCGGCTAACAACGTCTGACTAATTATTTTCAATGTCAAATAGTAAATATTTCTTATTTTAATGTTTTTTTATTATTATTAATTCAAAATTGTTTCATATACTCTTTATTACATGTACCATATTATATGTCTGTACCTGCATTTAATATATTGTCTAGTCATACAAATATTAAATCTTATGTTCATTAACAACATTAAGAATTTGAAGTGCAAAACGGAAAATTGAGATGAGAAAGTTTATCAAGTGATCAAACCAGTTTATTTAAAAAGCTAGCTGATGATGTGCTTATAGAGATCATTATATAGTAAAAATAAAACAAGTTTGCCTAATAACCTAATATGAACCAACACTAAAACATATTCTTTTCAATGTGATATTTAGCCCAGGTAATTGTAATCAATCTCTATTCTAATATGTAAAATAGCGTGTTAATGTATATATGAGTATGACCAATGCACCATCACTGTTCCATTACATAAAATAGCAATCCAACTGTCGTATATAAAAATAATCAGAACATACTATATATATATATATATACTTATATAAAAATGGTGACCCAGACAAATGAGCTCATATAAAACCTGAAATTTTTTATGAGCTAAATTATGAAATATAAAAAGTGTAATAAGGATCATGAACAGAAAAATTTAAATAGATAGTTACAAATTTATATAATATATAGTATTTTAATATAATAAAGGAATATAAATTTAAATAAGCAGTCACATATGTGAGTATAGAATTTGAGAATAAGACAGAGAGGCAAATGTGTGTAAAAATAGTAGGCAATCTCAGATAGTTTAATAAATACAGGTTTAAATTGAAAATTTAAAAAGAAGAACTTGGAAATATTAAGAAAAAATATTAAAAACATTTCAATGAAAGTTGTGATTCCATGATTCAAATAATTTTTTTATAAAAGTAAATTAATTGAAAGCATTGAAATAAATGATAATGAGATCTAAAAAAATGGAGAAGTAAAAACAAGATAATTCAACACAGAAAACAGGTAAATGGAAATAATTAATGTAATGTAAATTTAGATAAATATATTGAGATGATTATGTGTCTCATGGCATACAACAACATAGTAATGTGTGTGCATGTATTTGAAAGGAAAAGTAGAAATAAATACAAGTAAAAATTTTTGTAGATAATTTCTATATTACACTATAAAAAGATTAAATAATTTTGAATTAAAATTTTTTTTTATTATAAATTAAACATTTAAAAAGGTATAATTAATATTTTATTAATTATAATTTTAAAATTAAAACAAGCATGTGTTTATGTTACAATAGATATACTGGTAATTTATAAAATTCCACTATCTATTTTGATTAGATCAAGAAATGGTTTTTAATTAAAGCTTGTATAACATTTTGATAAAAATCTTACAAAGTTGTTTTTAAAAGGATTAAGGTGAATTGAAAAGGATCATTAACTTATTTTAATCAAGATAAAGAAAACTTACTTGTAATTACTGTGCTTTTTAAAATAATTCTATCATGTCTATGAAAAGGTTGGAAAAAAGATTGCATAGGAAAGTTTTACAGTTTTTACAGATTATGATAAAATGGTGCCTATGAAGTTATCACTTAAACAAGGGTCAGTGGAACTGGCTACTTCTGCAAGTAAATGTTGGAGGAGTTTTGATTTACATAATGCACATGTATTGTGTACTAACTGCATGCCTGAAGTCTACCAAATTCTAAACTGAATGGAGATAAATGTATGCCAACATTACTGGATTATATCTTTCCTGAAGATGGCAATAAGTCAGTCTATAGTTTTAGAAGTGATCAGTTTACCAAGAGATTACCATCCTATATACATAGTTCTATCAATATGCAAAGAAACACAGACAAAGCTACTGTGTCATGTATATAAAGTACTTACAGATATCAGTTGGTTTTAAAGGTAAATAATTTTGACTAAATTTTTCAACTAAAATAATGAAAGAAAATAATAAATGACATTTTTCCATTTTATTTATTAAAAGTGAATCTCTTTACTTAAAATGACAATTGTTAAAATCTCTAATTTAAAAGTAAAACAATGTCTAAAAACAATAGATTGATTAATAAATGAATTTATTTTGAAATTTAAAAAAAGAGTAAAATGAAGAAACAAAAAGCCAGAGGTTTTTTTTAAAAAAGAACTTTCCAAACTGAATCTCATGGTAATTTTTTTTTTAAAAAAAAAAAAATAAAAAAATATTTTTTTACCATTAGAAATGAATTAATTAATAACTTTGGTTCATATTATATATATGTATGTGCAAATTTTATGTATATTTTCAACATGGAATTAATTGTGTATTGAAAAAATATAATATGGACTGTTAGGTTTATTATTTTTAAAAGCTAGAATATACATACATTTCCATGAGCACACACATATAAGTCAAATCAGTCATTAATTATGTATTATAAAAATGAACTTCATTTATAGATTTATGACAATTTAAATATGTTCATAAATTATTATCCCACATGTTTGTATGCTTATATTTGGATGTATTGTATGTAAAGTTTTATGAGATATTTGTAAATCACAATGTGTTAGCTTATTGTATTAATCAAAATCAGAATGCCAAATTTATATTCATGACATACTAAGCAAATCTTAATTTCATTTTATGGTTTCTAATTAATAAATTTATATTTCATTGTTAAAGTTATTCCAGTCAATCTCTTGCTTAGGGTTGAATTTATAGAGCTTTTGCTCACTGAGCTGCATTCATGCATAATGGTCTATTATATAAAAGGGGTTTATATTTAGCACTTATGGACATTCAGTTGAAGATTTCATTATTTCTCTAATACTGGATGGTGCAAAGAAAATGTCCTTTAAAGTCAATGCACGACATTTTATTTTAATTATTTAGTTAGCATTTAAATTTATAGTTGGACAGTACATTAATGGTACCAAGTGGTCAGGACATTCATGAATATCAGCATTTTTTTAGTATTTTAGCATTATTTTTTATTGTTTATATTCTTATGGATTACCACTTAAGTCTGTGCATCCAGACAAGGGCTAAATAATTAGCCTGGTCTCCCATTTTAAATCTTGTCATAAGATTGACTGTTGATTGATTTTTATTGTTGATCATTCATGATGATAAATAATTATTCTTGTCTGTAATGCTAGTAAATTTATAGTTACTTATAATTCTCTCATGTTACTCATGCTCATGCCTTTCCTCATATTTATTCATTCCTTGTATATTTAATTTTATATTTTGTCATTAACTTGGAGTTGATAATGATGAATGCCATCACCCCAGGTTTATCCCAAATTCTCCATACCATTATAATGTATATATAGAAAATATTATTGTGTATGTATAGTGATATAATGGAATACATTTATATATTTGTACATTTACATATCTGAAAAGTATTACTGTACAGTTGAACTGTTAGCCTATTTATACAGATACATAAAAAAATTGTATAAAAATAAGTGAGTAAGAGATATCATTTATTATTTATATAGTATTGAATTATTATTTGTTTAATTATTTTTGATTTTTAGTTTTAATATTTTATGTAAAAACAAAATACAATGGTAATCTGTGATTATTAGGGGCTTTCAAAAATTAGCACATTTAAAAAGAGAAACATTCTAAGAATATCAGATACAAATACTATCTTCATCTAGACTATATACTATCCATGAAATGACAAATGGTATAGTAAAATTTTTAGTATTTGTTAATTGATAACTAAAGTTTGCTTTTTGATTATGTGGCTATATCTTAAGTAATAAATATTTGAAATTATATGTGTGTCTATATAATAGCAACCCAATCAAATAATTACATAACTCTTCTTTTGTAAACTACAAATTTCATGAACAAATGAAAAAATGTTGTGTGATCGGTGCTTTTAGTATTCATGTACTGTATTATTGTTTACATTGTTTACAGTTATCACTATTTATTGTCATCATTAATTATTAGAATCAACAGTGAAGATCTATTTAAAACAACAAAATCCGCTATATTTTATTTGATTATAAGAAGCATACCATCAAATATTAAAATCAATTTAAAGTGAATTCCAATTAATTTATTTTTTTCATTATTTTTAGTTTAATTTACTTAGCATTTTTTCTTCTTTTTTTTTTTAATGTAAATAGAAGGTTTCCAGCATAGAACTTGAAAACACAGAAGATTAAAAGAAAAATATCCAATGCAGCAAAAAAATATGCTAGATAAAATTTTAATTGAGAGAACTAAATAGGAAATCAAATACAAAAAGGTGAATAACTTGCATTATGCATATTACAAATGAGAAATAAATTGAAAAGGGTGAAAAAAAAATTTTTAAAAATGTTTGAACCTTATTATAATTTTTATTAGTCATTTATTAAACTATAAATTATACACTTAATGAATAATATTTCTTCAGTACAATTTTCACTCCAAAACCCTTTCGTGCAAGGTACAAATTGATTTCTATCAACTTTTAACAACATATGGAGGGGTGAATCTTAAGCATATAACCAAAGATATGTGTAAAAGATGTATAATCTATAAGATGCAACATTTTGTTGTGAACCAGCAGTTTACCCAGATAACAATCTCTACATATCTTTATTATTCTTCAGTATATATAGATATATAGATAGATAGATAGATAGATAGATAGATAGATAGATAGATAGATAGATAGATAGATAGATAGATAGATAGATAGATAGATAGATAGATAGATAGATAGATAGATAGATAGATAGATAGATAGATAGATAGATAGGTAGGTAGGTAGGTAGGTAGGTAGGTAGGTAGGTAGGTAGGTAGGTAGGTAGGTAGGTAGGTAGGTAGGTAGGTAGGTAGGTAGGTAGGTAGGTAGGTAGGTAGGTAGGTAGGTAGGTAGGTAGGTAGGTAGGTAGGTAGGTAGGTAGGTAGGTAGGTAGGTAGGTAGGTAGGTAGGTAGGTAGGTAGGTAGGTAGATAGATAGATAGATAGATAGATAGATAGATAGATAGATAGATAGATAGATAGATAGATAGATAGATAGATAGATAGATAGATAGATAGATAGATAGATAGATAGATAGATAGATAGATAGATAGATAGATAGATAGATAGATAGATAGATAGATAGATAGATAGATAGATAGATAGATAGATAGATAGATAGATAGCCAATTACTACACTTTAATTAAGTGTCAAACTTAATGCTCTCATTATTATGACATGTTCCAATTAATGGAAGTATATTAATAATATTTATTTGTCATTTATTAGATTAGAGCTTATGCATTTCATGAATAATAATCTGTAATGTAATTTTTACTACACCATTCTCACACAAAATAGGGACTGTTTTCAATCTGTTTATGCTATAAATGTTCATAATAACAAACAAAGCAGTGAATAGTAATCAAAACTAAAACATATCTCAACACACTACACTAGTAAAAATGAAAACCATTGTGATTTTCCCTGTTATTCAAATTGTGAGAAGTGAATTTATCTGATAAAATGATTATATTAGAATATTACTTAATTCAATAAATCATGATAACACTGGAGATACTACAACTCTTAAAGTACAATATTTAAATAGAAATCATTCAAACTATTGAAATATTTCTGAATCTAATTTTATTGTATTAAACCAAATTACACGAAATTTTTTCAATGGTTATTATTTTTAGGAATGAGTAAATGTGTCTATTGTTATGTATGCAAAATGGTTTTTTTAATTATAAGCGAAATTTTCAACAGAACTGAACAATTGGAGAAATTTAGCCTGAAGCTTTAAAAATATCTTTTCCGTGACATTTCAAATGAATGTTACCTTTCAAGAAACTATTATTAATGAATAAGCGTTTCGATATGCACTTGAAAGTGCAAATTTATTCAGAACAAAAGTATTGGAAAGCCATTTTAAAATGAGTGCTTGCTACTGTAAAATTATTGTCTAGTTTGGGATTAGCCTTTCCTGCCATAGATAGCATGCATATTTCAATCAAAGAGGAATTTCGCAAGTTGTATCAAGTATTTTGTGAAATTTGATAGTTTTTTAAGCATCATCTGCAAAAAAATCAGTAATCAGAATAAAGGCAAAGTGAATTATTTAGCACACATTGTATATGATAAATTTATAAATTCAATGCGCAGTGAACTTTAGTAATATATAATTCCTGAAGTTCAAGTAGCCATTTATTTTTCCGTTATTATACATTTAACTCTTGATATCACTCACGTAAATTAGTTAACAGTTACCGAGATTTGTTGATTAAAATGAAAATCTCAAAGAATAGCTTTGAAAATGACTCAAAATTGATAATCATGATTCTGAATATTAAACAGATTGTAGCAAATTATTTTGAAGAATTATTAGCAGTTATAAAAAAACTGAAGATATCAGAGATACACTAACGGGACAAATGTTGCTGGAAAATATAATGGATTGCAAGTTATAATAAAACTTTTTATTGCTTCAGTATTTTATGTACAATGTGCTACTCACATCTAAATTTAATAGATCTAACTCCAGAATTTGGTTCTAGCACATTACATTATTTCAACTATGTTCAAGATTTATAAGTATATTTTTATCATCCAATCAATAATGGAATATAATCATAAGCAGTGTAACACATATTTAATTTTAACATATAAAAAATAACTGTCACTAAATGGGCAATAAGAGAAAATAGCAGCTTTAGCATTAAAATCTAATTATCAAAATATAAAAAAGCCCCAATTTAAATTAATATGTCCTATAATAAACAACTAATGAGATAATTGGAGACAAATAAATTAATAATATATTTTAATAAATATATAACTGCTTTGTTGTTTTATGGAACAAGTTGTTACAATGAATCAATAAATAAATAAATCAGATATTTAGTAGAATTTATTGCTAGAGACACATCTTTTGGAATCAGTTTCCAAATTTATTATAGATATCAGGAATATGTTTGGAAAAATTGAAAATATTGCAAATTTTTTAAACAAAAATCCTAAATTATGTGATGAACAAATGTCAAAAAGAAAAATTGCATTTTAAAGTAATAATTTATGATGAGGCATTTTTTTACTTTAAAACAAAATTTGGTAAAAAAAAAAATGTGCATGATATTACTTATGCCATATTCATTTTTAAAATATCCAAAAGAACCACCAATTATTATTATTATTTAATCATAAAGTAAATGAAGTTGAATTTAATAAATGTGAGACAGATTAGTTGCAAAATATTATGAAGAAATTAACATTAAATATTTTAAAAATAAAATTCTTCATTTCATTACATTTATAAAAGAAGAAACTATCACTAATCCTGTTGACATGTCCAAGTTATTAATTAAAGGTTTGCATTTTGGAATTAATTTTTGAGAGATTATTTTAGTATTATTAATCAGCCATTAAGCTAATGCACATGCAATTTGTGGGATTTTAAACTATAAATGAATACTCTCACATCCAAACACAAGATAAAGTCTTTGTGAAAAGATAGAATGAATCCATCTATCTTTTCAACTCAAACATTTATGTATGGGAAAATCTTAAGCATTTAGGAATGTTTAATTTCAATTAAGAATGACGTATCATAAATTCTAGAAAATTTCACAAGCTTCATTCATTCAGCCATAGTAAAAGTAATTTAAAGTCATCGCTTAACATCTTCACACTCTCATACCCAAATTCTTAAGATTTGTCCATACATAAACATTTGGATTGAAAGGATAGATGGATTCATTCTACCTTTTCACAAAGACTTTATCTCATGTTTGGAAGTGAGAGTATTCATTTATAGTTAAAAATCCACAAAGCACATGTGCATTAGCTTAATGGCTGATTATTACTATTACAGTTTATAAAAACATAGCACTATATAAAATAAATATCTCATTTATATTATTGTTATTGTAAATAATAATTTGTCATTATCCCTTATTCACTGTAATACACAGAATAGTCAATCTGTTTTGGGAAATGCTTTTGTCACATACAATATGATACACCCCCAATAACATTTTTAATTCACCATCTAAAAAATTATATATAAGCAAATAACAGTTATTTTTAAAGCAATTAAATCATCAAGTATTAAAGAAATTATATGTGTTTGCCCAATGATTAATATTATCTAACAAGTGCATAGTATAGTAATTAATAGGAAAAATGGCTTTACATTCTAGGTTTAACACTGCTAAGTATCAAAAAGTTGGAAAAGTATAAGACATGTTTAATGACAGAAATTAGGGGGGACATCAGTTTCAACAATGATAAAAAATTCATTGAATTCTTGCTTTATAATGATTTTTGAATCCATACCTTATTTTACTTATTGAAATTTTGCAGAAATGATAGTTTAAAAAAACAGGGATTTTTTATAAAATTTATTTCAAGACTAAACTTAAAATTCCTATTGCATATGCATTATAATATATTGTAAAGATAATAAAAAATAAAATTTTAATATTGCATACAGCTTGATTGGAAAAATGTGCATGTCAAGACATACAAATTTGAAATATCTTAAAATTTAATTATATCTCATATTTGAATTAAATGGAAATTTTTTAAATGAAAATAATAGTCTACCACACTAGAAAAAGGAAAGGCCCAATAACACTCATAAATGAGCTAGACTCCCTAAGTAATCAAATTAAAGCCCACACAACAAGAACAAACAACATAGAAAATTTAATCAATCTAAAAAAGCAATACCAAATTAAACAAAAAGCCATCTCTGCATACATTGTCATAAAGCATTCCAAAATATACCTGCCTAGTCAACACTTCTGGGCCAAAGGCTATATAATATGGGCACTAGAACTTGAAAGAAAACAGCACACCCTGTCCTCACTCAACATAAATGGCACATTATTCATAGGAATACGCTTAATAAAATCATGATACATATCCAACAAAAACTGCAAGACAAAAAAGAAAACAAAAAAAAACAATGAGAGAGACTTCAAGCAGCAGCAAGTTCATGGTATCTCTAAAGTGATGCTTACAGCAAAACTAAAGTCAATGCTGGACCACATTCACCCTGGCCTACACAGTATCCCAAAATTCCATCTAGACCACACCAATAATATACAGGATGCTAACTACCTTGCAAAGAAAAAAAGAACAATACCAAACTTATATCCCATAGTCATTGTCCTCTTTCTAAAAAAACATAGAGAAGCAGATAATCTAACAAACATAAAACCAATTAAAGTAATGGAGTCATCTATAAAAGACCAGATCCAAGACAAAATTTGAACTTAAATTATGCCATCACAGTATGCAAAAAAAATGATTATTCAATGATGATAGCCATAGGAGAGATTAGAACCTTAATTGATGAAATCAGAATCCAAAATAGATCAAAGTGAATTGCAATTCAACTTGAGATCTCTGCAGAATTTGACTTGGTCAGAGTCAAAACACTGATAGATATACTGGCAGAGCTCACAGTTCCATCTCCAATAATATAGATTATCCACAACATGCTTAACAACAGAGAAATAAACATCACTCTAAATGGTTAACTCTCCCAAGCATTCAAACTAGGCATCTCCTTTTCATAGGGGTCACCCCTCAGTGCCCTTTTGTTCATAGCCTATATATTCTCACTATTAAAAAATAGAACATAAACTACAGGCGTTTACATAAACAGACTTAAAAAAATCAATTACATGGACAATATATTGATTTTCCTCCCATCATCTAAATACCTTCTAAAACTCTATAAAATACTAGAACAGTTTAACTTAGCCCAGGCCTGCAAATCAACCACCACAAATCAGCAACATAGAAAATGAGGCCGATTCCCAGAAATTTTTTGGATTTTCCATCACCAAGTCACTGTCACAAATATCAATAGAAAATTCAAAACTCCATCATTCAATCTATGGGGATCCTAACTAAAAAGCTCTACAATGTCTACCTCTCACTGCAAGGAAGGGTAGCCTTACTCAACATAAAAATAATGGCCAAAATAAACTACCATCTTCTCATTATCCAAACAACCAACAAATTCATTAACAAAATTAACTCGCTAGTGGTCAAACTCTTTTGGAAAGGCAAAGTCCCAGCCTCAAGTCTCAAAACAATGCAATGCTTAAGGAAATACAATGTAATGTCTTATTATTCCATTCAAGCTTACATAATACAGAAATCCCACAGCTTAATAAGATGTATAATAAATACACTTAGCTACAGAGAGATTTTACAACCCATACATCCCACAGACTATCCCCCACCATACAAACTAAACTACCTTAACACAATCATAAATAAGCTTAAACAATACATGCCACTCACAGAACAAGAATTCCACACCAAACTCAATATATGGGATGCTTATAGACTGAATATCCCACAATTAAGACCCACCCGAGGAACACTTGACATAACCAATCAAAAAATATCCAAACTATTCTAATACTGGGATATGGAACCCAAGTACTTGGACTTTGCCATCAAAATCAACATGAATGCCATTTAAACAAATTGGTTCCTTAAATTCAAGAGAGGGATCACCAAAATAGATCCCATATGCCTCTTGTGTGACAAAGAAGAAGAAACATTGGATCATCTCCTTAAAACATGAATGGGGCTTTGGATATCAAAACAACTCATATATCAAAACACAAAAATAGATTACTACATCATCATATCCTTAAAATAAAGTATTAAAACAAAACAATTCACGATCATAAGACTCTCAATCTTTTTAATATTTGCATTTGGTCAACTAGATGTCACAAAGTATTTAACCATCTACCTACAGGTGAAAAACAATACTTTTTAAGCAAGATATCAATGATTAAAAAAAGAGATGCAACCCTAGCATTAACAAATAAATATAAACACATGGAACCTTCTCAAAATACAGGAATCTGAAACAGATTGACCAGAGAGGGCCAAACAGATAAAAGAACAACAGACCCAACAACCCCTATATTATATATATATATATATATATATATATATATATATATATATATATATATATATATATATATATATATATATATATATATATATATATATGACAAAGAGAAATAACATAACCCAGCAGAGGAACTGATTAAAGACTCAAACTACTCCAGCTCACTTAAACTCTTACACATCACTGATGAAGCTAAACCTTTGTTTGACATCATGCCTTCATAATACATAGTTCATCAATCTAATAAAAATACTTCAAGATCACGTATCACTCAAATGTAAACCATCTACAGCCTTTATTTTATACATATGACATCAATCTGTAAGAGGTCTATATCTAAGTATATATGTCACTTATAATTTATCCTGACTGTAACTTTTGTAACTTACTGATGTAATCTTGTATTCTTGATCAATAAAGTTTACTTTGATTGATATATATATATATATATATATATATATATATATATATATATATATATATATATATATATATATATATATATATATATATATATATATATATATATATATATATATATATATATATATATTACTCTAATTAAAAGAAATATCTGGATACATTATTAGTAACAACTTTATTATCCCTTTTTTTTTTAAAAAATATCTATAACATTTGCTTGAAGGTTAGTGACATGATTCGATGTGTTGGACTATTTACATAATATATCATTAAATGTAAAATGTATAGAAAATTTTAAACTTTTCAAATGCAAACAACTTGTTAGTAATAACACATAAATAGACAGCCCAGATTAATAATTGTACAATGTTTTGAATAGTATTATTCTTCACTTTTTTTCAGGTGTTGTTGGCCTTCTATGCTAATATTGTCACTGTCTGGCCAATAACACTTGAAGATGAGTGGAGAATAATACTACAAAATATTGTGTAATTACTAGCCTGGGTTGTCTACTTGTGTGAAATTACTAATAAGTTGTTTGTATTTGAAAATTTTAAATAAGAGTTTAAAATTTTCTATACATTCAACATTTAATGATAGATAACAGTACAAATCCAACATATTATCACACTATCTAGGATAGTTTTATTGGCTATAAAATAAAATGCTTGAACATCTTTTGCATTAGGATTTTTGACTTGTAAGTAGAGATATGTACAGTTAAAAGATATGTTTTTATTTTATTTTATTTTGCTATAGAATTAAAAAAAAAGTGTAAATAATATATCACATGACTGAAAGTTTGTTAACTATTGAGGCAGTTCACATATATCTTACAGAATTTATATCTGCCATTAAATAATCTCCAATAATAGATTGTTTACTATAGATATTGTGCATATATTGAATAAGGTCTTATACTGTACTTATGAAGGAAAGTAATAAAAAGAATGCAAAGATAATGATCAATTTGTAATTCATAAGCTGGAGTAAAAAATATTTTATATAAAGCTGTCTGTGTGTATTGATAGAGAAATATTGTATAAAATAGTGATTGAAATATGTACTGGAAAGTCATAATTTATATTATTTAATATTATGACTTTTTTAGTTCCACTTTTTTCAAGATATAACATTACTAGCATTGGCTTTAAGTATTTTCTGGATTTGAAAAATAAATTTCAAGACATGGGAAAATAAAATAATGATCTAATGCTTTTATAATATGCATTTTATTAAACATGGAACTTACTATTTATGATTTTATTAAGATTATCTTCTGTTTTTATAAATACTATTATACAATCAATTCTATATTATAGAAACTAAAGTTAAATTCACGATTTGAAGTTTTATTATAAATTTTTATGATGAAAACTATAAGTATAAGTTTTTTTATATATACATTGCTGAAAGTTGTGACCTAAAAACAATAGCTTATATACTTCATCTTATGAGTGTACATTACTTTATAAGCTATATTTTAAACCTTTATTAAAAAAAGATTTTATGAAAAGTTTGGAATATTTCAAAAATAGTTGATGGGAAGATAGGCTCATACAAATATTTCATTTTGATCTTATTTCTAATTTTTGAATTTCTAAGAGGTCTTTAAAATTTATTGATGTTGTATAGCAATTTTGTTTAGCAGACAACATGTAGATATTTCATATTTAAGTTTTGGCAGATAATTGTTGAGAATAAATATTTTAAACTTTTACTAAATTTAAAGTTTATATCAGAGTAAATAAAATATAATGATTGCTAATCTAATAAAACATAATTATATTTTTTGACAAATGCTAAAATGTATTATCTTATAAATTTGTGTCTCATATATACATAAATATTAAAACAAAACACTGGAATTAACTCTATAATTTCAATATGCTATTCTAAATGGCTATCATGTCAATAAACTATCTAGTTTTAATGAATAATATTTCTGTATTGAAATTTTCATTACACCACTTTCACACAAGGTAAGAACTAATTTCTATTTGCTTTTAACTCCTTATGGAGAGGTGTAATCATAAACATATAACCAAAATCATGTGAAAAATATGTATGATCCTCAAAATGCACATTTTGTGTTGAACAAGCACTCATTAGTTGGCTCAGATCAGAATAACTTAACACATATTTTTATCATTATTCAGTATATATAGATATCCAATCATTACAGTTTTATAAGTATCAATCTTACAACCCCACAACTTTCACTCAAACCATTTGATAAAAGTATGTCAATAATTTTTATTAGTCATCCATTAGACAAGAATTTATTCTCTTAAAGAATTGTACAATTTTCATGTAATAATATTATGAGAATGGTAAGTTTGACATTGATAAATTAAACTGCAGTAATTGACTATCTATAAAAGATTGTAATCCAAGTCAATTGTTGAGTTCTGGTTCAGCACAAAATGTGCATCTTGGGGAGTATACATTTTTTTTATGTCTTTGGTCATATATTTATGATTACATCCTTCTACAGGTGTTAAAAGTGTATAGAAACTAGTTCTAACCTTGTGTGAGGGTGGTGTAGTCAAAATTACATTACACAAATATTATTCATTATGTGTATAATCTCTAGCCTAATGAATGACTAATAAAAATTATTATCTATAGTTTTTATTTATTTATTACTATATCGAAAATTACACAGTTAATTTCAGTGTTTCCTTTTTTTATTATTATTATTATTATTATTATTATTATTATTATTATTATTATTATTATTATTATTATTATTATTATTATTATTATTATTATTATTATTATTATTATTATTATTATTATTATTATTATTATTATTATTATTATTATTATTATTATTATTATTATTATTATTATTATTATTATTATTATTATTATTATTATTATTATTATTATTATTATTATTATTATTATTAATGTTACATATAGAGTTCACAAATAATAAGCTCTTAACAAGCTTTGCAGAATAACTGCAATCCCAGACCCGTTTTTGCTACTGGCTTCCTCAGTGAGGTTTTAGAATATTCAAGCATTAGATTAAAAATTAGATTGTCTGATATATATATATTATATTTTTCCCCAATATATTATAATATTATATATATATATATATATATATATTATAACAGTTGGGGAAAAAGTGGAAGTTTCAGTCTTACTGTATCTGCCATACAGGGTGCCACCAGGCTATTGGAAACTGGAAAATTTATATAGTAGGCAGATACATGCTGTTAAAAATCCAATTTTTATTTTATATCGACTGTCAGCCCAAGTCACTAGTTCATGGAGTAGCAGAGGTTTTAAACAGATTTATTAAAATATATTTTTAATAAAGATTAAAAAAAAATAAACTAGATCACTGCCAGTACTAATAACACACAAAAAACATTTATTAATGCATATATATAAACATTTAAAATTGAGGAATAAAATTTATCTTTAGATTTTAATATTAATTTTTTTAATTTAAATTACTATTTTTAAACAGTCTGCACAGATGGACATTTTATAAAAGTTTGTTTTATAATGTTGAGTATAGATTGACTACACAATCATTCAATCTCAGACTAAAAGTTTATAGCCAAACCAATGCCTGCTTTGAGAGATATAGTCGCAACCAATGCAATATGAAGATGCTAGCATAAAATCACACTGACAGGAATGTGCATCTGACAGCATGATATTATTTGAAGGACATGATCCTCATACAGTACAGGAATGTGCATCTTCCTGGTGAAGGAATCATGTATATACAATCATTAAAGAGAAATTCTATGTATGGGGGAGAGTGGTCTATCTGCCGACTTATAGTCCCTATCCATAGAGCTAAAAAAGGGGTCAATGGCATAGGAAATACATCTGTGTCCATTGCAACACAGTGACTACATCTTTGGGTCATGCATTCAGTTGGAAGTTGCCCTATATGCTAAACATGCTTCACATTACATTGATGTAAACACCCATATATCTCTCCACCAGCATCAACCTAACTATGAAACAAATAGCCTGAAATAAAAGCCTTTTAAAATAAACATAAACGATTAAAATATAAAGTTATTGATGGAATTGCAGAGGAAAATTTACAATAAACCCAATGGCATTCATCATAAGATGCCACATTGATACCAATAATTTAAAGATATATGAATAAATACATTTTTAGATACTCAACATGAGGTATCGTATTCCCTGAATATTATATACTTTAATCAATATGGAAATAAAAATAAAAAAATAATTAAACATTAACGAATCTATGCAGCCATCTACACCCAACTTAAATTTAATACATTTAAATAATTTAGTCACTAAATATTAATAAAAAAATGGAAATGATTAAATCAGCAAACTCAAAATATTTGAAATTAAACATCAATAATTGATTTTGAAATCTTAAGTCAGATTAAAGTTCATTTTAAAAATTAGGTTTAGCTTGTCAAATCTTAACGAAAGTTCTTAATTACTTTTTTTTACAAATTTTCAGTTCATATCTTACAGTAGAAGAACTCCCGGTTCCTGCTGCCAATTCCCGTGAAGTCTTTATTGGAAGACCGGTCTGTTGTTCTGGAGGTGGCCTTAGCTGGTTCAATCCTGGTACTATTTTATTTCCAAAACCCATGTGATTCAGGGTTTGCAATAGTACCCTTCATAATTCAACAGTCATTTCATTTTAAATAAGTGAGAGAGGGTGACAAGTACATCTTATCACCCTTCTCAAAAGAAATCATGCTAGAAACTGTCCTTAATTTGGATATTTTTCTTTTTATAGTAGTTTTCCAGATTCATTGAACATGGTTTCCTATTCCAAATTTTCATTAAAGTCTGAGCATTCGTTTCTGTTTCTGTTGGACATCTAATTTTTTTTGTTCTCTTATCTATATCTTTCATCTGACTTTTTTATATAAGAGTCCCAAGGGCTAGTTTGCTTTTCATTTAATTTGCAAAACAATCATTTCCATTTACTGAGATTACATAGGAATCTTGTAACAAAAATATTTTATCTCGTATTTTTTTTATGAAAAAGTACATTCAAATACTTTTTTTTTATTTTAAAAAAAAAAATACTTTTAAAGTTTTCATTCCATCTGTGCGATATATTATATACGTTAAACAACTTTTAATTTTCAGTTTTTAAGTTAAGTTTTTTTCTTTTTAATAAATCAATTTTTATTTATAATCTTTTTATTTTAATTTAAAATAATGTAACGGCATATTATATACTGTTACAATATATATTTATATATGCCAAAAAATTATTAATTAATTACTTTCAAACTAAGATTTATTAACATAATATTAATCTTTGAATTTACAGGTTATATCTAGTGATATACAAGATTCAAACTATGATTTACAATGCAGAACTTGATTTACTAAGTGACCAGAAAAACTTTAAATTCTATATGCATACATCTTGCTATTTATAGCTTCTCTCATAGTCTACTAGGTCACCCCTGACCTTAATGGCAACTAAATGGAGCACAACTACTAAGAATCAAATCATCTCCACTATCCAGAAGCTGAGAAAATGAAAAGCCATACTAATCCCCATAGCACCCATGTCCCAGCCCCCCTGATAAAGATCAGGAATGAGGCCTCAGAGTATTTCCCATTCTCAGACTCTCTCATCTAATGCCCTTACTAATTCTCATGGCACTCAGATCCCCACCAAACCCAGGCCTGCAAGACCTTCCAAGCACCAGACCCTGCCATTCAGATGGCAAAGATGAGTGACACAGTAGCCATGATTTAAAGTTTAAACCATAGTAGAACTCTCTGGCATGAGTCACCCAAGCATGAGACTCTCGTCTTCACAACCAAGACAAGCAATGCTGCAGCACTAATTAAAATTTAAATCTTACATGCTTACATCATATGCCATCTACAAATTATTACATAGTCTAATAAGCAACTCCACATAGAGAACAAAAAGATCAAAATCACAATGCATCACATCATTTCCACCACTCCAAAGATGAGAAAGACAAAACCTGTATTAATCCCCATAGCACCCATATCCTAGCCCCTCTCATAGGAACCAGAATCCAGTCCCCAGGAACCTTCCCAAGTTCCAGACTCTCTCATCTAAATTCCATACTAAAACCCAATACACCCACATCCCAGCTCTCCATCCAAGACCTGGATACAAGCCCTGGGCACTTTCCAAGCAACAAACTCAGCCCTCAAGACCACAAAGATGAGTCACACAGTAGCCCTAATCCAATTTTCAAATCACAAATGAATTCTTTGGGAACTTGAGTTTTGTCCATCATGCTTTAGCTTTCAGACAGCTTATAAAAAACTAGAAATCTTAATCCATGAGATTCTTAACTATTGGTAGAAATCAAATGATAAAACTAGAAGCACAATCTATATGATGAGTAACAACTGTTAACAATCCAATGTCATAATAATTGCCAAATTTAAAATCACAGTGCAAATATCCAGGATTTCCAATGCCTTGAATAAAAAATGCATTATTACTTTCCAAAATCAAAAACTTTAATATATATGTAGTAACCAGATGCTTGCATTATGTGTTATAACGCAATCTAATTCTAGATCTATAGAGCAATCAAAAATGTACATGCAGTAATGTATCCATTAAAATTGCATATTGAAGATTATCCATCATGTTTCAGCACCCTGATAACCTATGAAAACCAGAATCACTAATCTATATATTCAAATGTTAAAATTATCAATGATTTGTACATCTCAGCATTCAAAGTAGAAAAAACGTTTAATATAAAATGTATAATTGAATAATTAAGTAACACTTGAAATCAAATGTTCAGACATGGTCTAAAACAATTCACTGTAGTAGAAAAAATTATTTTTCACAAGTAAAATCTCAGGTCTAAAATGCAAGCACAAAACCACAATGAATAACATTATCATTTTTAACAAATAAATGAGCCATCCAAATCTGGTAAAAACGTTTTAAGAGACTGTCAGTGATCCAATATCAAATGCATGGATAAAATATAAAGCAACACTTGAAATAAATGATTAGATACAGTGAAAAACAATTTATTATTGTGGAAAAATTCTTTCTTTAAAAGTAAAATCTCAGGTTTAAAAAGCAAGCATTAAAGTCTAAATGAATAATGCTACTATTGCTAACAAATAAATAAGCTACCCAATTCTGGTAACGATCCTCAGAGCACCTTCTTCCCAGCTCCAACCCATATAAAAACTAAGATTCAGGCCTTCCATGGATCCTCCAACAATCAGACACTCTCACTCAGTCAGCAAAGCCATCCTGAATCAAAATCTTCCCTGAAAATTAAGTCTTTCAATAGAAATCTCTAGAAATTTACATGGCTGTCATTTACTTTTAACAGTGCTCCAAAGAAAAGTTTTAATCACTCTTATTTGCCATCGATTGGTGCCATAATTCTTGTATACAAAGAAACCTAAAAGATTACTCTGGTCAATTGGAAACTTTTTAGAGAAAAAAAAATCTCTAAAATATAATTTAGATAACTAAAACAAAGAGCCAGTAACAGAGTGAAGTGGAGTCCCTGGCATTTTATTGTTGTAAATATGAATAAAAATGAAATGATATTAAAACTTTAATATAACATCTGCAGTATTTTTTTTATTTTATTCTATACATTGTCACATGATTTGAAATTTTGCCACCACACCACATGTTTCAGGCATCAATTGCTCTTATCAAATACTTTTAAAATATTTGACAATTTTACCAACAATCATTGGTATTGTTATTTTTTAGTGTGTTATTAAGCAGTTATACCAAATGGCATGAAGATGTTTGATGTAGATAAGGCTATGCGGTTTATAATTTTTTGTACATTTTCAAAGTTACTGTCAGTGTGGATATATATATATATATATATATATATATATATATATATATATATATTAAAAGTATAATAGACTTCTGAGAATATCTATTTTCCAGTATCTTAAAATGTATATGAAAAAATATTGAAATGTTTTTTTGGTCTATAATTAGCAATTAAAATCTGTTAAATTAAAAATGTCTGGTAACAGTTGTGCTATTCTTAAATAGCTACATTTCTTTTCCAAGCATAAAACTTAATATACACACTGCATATGTAAATAAATTATAAAGAAAAAACATTTGCTTATTACTTAACTTTTTTATAAAAATAAATAAATGAATAAACATTATTAAGAATTCTTATGAGAAGGAATAATTGAAAATAAATTGAATGTAAATGCAAATAATGTAAAATTTTATTTTTTACAGCTTATTATAACTAAATTTTGTTTACAGTAGGGTTAAGAAAATGTTGAAAAATCAAATTTGGATTGCAAATTATGTTTTTCCCAACATTGTTTGCATGTTTCCAATGTTTGAAAGAAGAAGAAAAAGCAGACAATTTAAAATATTGTACTTAAGTGAGCTTTTCACATATGGAAATTAAAAATAAGTATATATATAAAAATGCTTAGTGATTTTTATAATTAAAGTGAGCAATAGAAGTTAATGTTATTAATAATCCTCTTATTTTAAAAATCTCAAGCCCAGAAGCAAATAATACAAGCTTATAAGGATAGGAGAAATAGCTTTTTAAATTTTGAAATACTAATAAGTTTTAAAAAAACATTATCTTTTATAATTTTTATAAAAATATTTCTATAAAATAAATTTACCTATTAAAATGCATATAAGAAGAAAATTATTCAAGTTAACTAAATAAACAAAATGTAAAATCAAAAATTATAAAATAAAATTATAAAATAAACTTCGATGATAATTAGCTTTTCAACTCACTGATTTAAAAAAGTATTTCATGAAATAAATAAAAAAAGATGAAATTGCTGGAACTTTTATTTGTAGAAGGAATGCTATTCGAAAAAAATAATTTCATCTCATATGGAAAAGAGTAAAATAGTGTTCGCAAGACAAATTCAATATAACTCTAACACACAAAAAGTGCTTCCAGTATATCTATATCAATAACTTGTTTCTTGTAGAAAAAAAAATATAATTTATAAAGCAGATGAAACATGAATAGCTTTGGTGCAGATATCTTTACTAAGATTTTTTTTCTTATAGAAAAATCTTTATGTAGGAATAATAATATTTGCACATTCTTATCCTCATTACCCTCACTATTATCACATATGATCAATATGGACTTTTAAATATCATATAAATTCTATTCATATGATAAAGCTATCGTTTTTTTTTTGTTTTCAGACTACTTAAAAAATATTTTCATACTGAGATGATAAAATTCCTTACTTGCTTCTTTTTTATTATCGAATCTTTCACTACACTATATGTGTTTTTATTGTATTATATTATATCAAGATATGACAAATAGGTCAATCTGAACATTGTTCCTTACATTTTAAGTGAGAATCCAGATTATTTATTGACTTATTATATTTTCAAAAGACTTACCTATATTTTAATTCAGAAGAATCAATGTTTTTTACTTGTTTTTAGTATTATCTTTCAGATTCCCAGAGTGTTAAAAAAATTGTTTTGAATATTTCTGATCTTCTTTTTTAGATATGTATTTATATCTAAGAAAGAATTTCAGATTTTTCATTACAGATCTCCCCAGTATTCATCTATGAGAGTCTTTATTTTTTGCTAAATAATTCAAGAAGACAAAATCTATCAACATTCTTTTATTATCAGTCTTAGAATCAGCATGCGAGCTTCTCAATACATTCTTTATATTTTTTACATAATCCATTTTTACTGTTTTTTTAACTTTCTTATTAAGAGTCTGACCTTTTTATTTTAAGTTGAAAGTGTTGTGCTAATAGTATATGAAAAGTATTCTATCTTTCTTTCATCCATATTTACTTGTCTCTATTCAAATTAACTTTCTTTATTGCAAATTCAATATACTATCTGTAGAACAACAGAATGCAATTCAATCCTATACCTTTGGTGATATGTAGCCAGCTACACTTCCATCCCCCTTTAAGTGTTGCATCTAGTTTCAAGATATTTTTTATTAAAATAATTAAACATTTTGATACACTTTTTTCACTCAAATCAATTCATAATTTATCATATGAATTAAAGCTCTTGTTTTAATCAGTAAATCACATGTTAATTTTTTTTAGTAACTTTTTGATTATTTAAGAAATATCAGCAATAACAGACCCAAAATTTTTAATTTTTTTTCTGAAACTAGTTTACAAATCTCATAATTCTCCTTTAATAGAAGACTGTAATCTATGTTGAATAATTTTCAGCATAATTTTATTCACATGCTATGTAAAGAAAATATGTGCTATATTTTCTTCTCTCCTTGCATTGATTCTCAGCTTTTTATACTTACATAAAATATATCACAGACTCCATGTCATATTTCATAAACTTCCTTACTCCTTACTCCATATTATGACTGCTAATCATAGTATAGAGTTCTATTGAGATGTGATATCCAACATCAGAAAAAAACTAGAAAGGTTATTGAATATTTGTGTGGTTGAACTCTACAAAAATAATAATGAATCTAAAATATTTCTTTTGGGAAAATGTCTTACAGTTTATTGAACCAAGAAACTATTAATTTTTATACATATTATTTACCTACAGTTGTTTCCCTCCATTTTAAACATTTTATATTTTTGATTAGATAGGCATAAAATCTCCTTTTATGTGTTTCATAGATATTTTTCACAATCTGGCTGTTTTTAGTATTTCTACAATGTTATTTTAAAGTTATATTCTTTATTCAGGTGAACACAGAATATGATTCAACCAAAGTATTAAATTAACATTAGTATTATGAGTCTAAAAATGATGTCTTTTATATTTTCTGTTCATAAAAATCTTAGATTTAATGCAATAAATATTTACAAGTAAAAAGCATTTAAAAAATTTAAAATATTAAAAGAACAAGGTTCAAACTTAAATTACTTTTTAATGTGCAGAGACCATAACACTAGTCTCTATTGTTGCAGAATTAATTTTCATATAAAAATTCTATTAATTATATCTTTCATCATAGAAAATGAGTATAAGATTGAGCAATTGATAAATTATTATTCCATTTATGATTATTTATTAGCAACAAAATATATCTTAGGGAGATCTAGTTTTGGAATTACCACAAACCAAAGGAAAATTATAGTTTCAACCTTAAAACTGCAAAATAAAACAAAAGACAAAAAAAATATTAAAAATATAATACCTAAAGCTTTATTTTGAACCATAGACTATTTATAATCTATCAAAAAAAGATTATCTCTAAAAGCACACTTACAATTCTAGAAAAGGTATTTAATTTTTCTTTAAGATCTTGCCATGTGATATTTCAAAGAACTAATTATAATCTGATGGCAGCTCTTTTAAATATTATAGTTTACGTGGCTATGGAAAATATTTGTAATGTTTTTCAAAAAACTTTTACCTTTAAAAATAATGTTTTAATTGGAGAAAACCTATCACTAAATAACATAAAATTGGTCATGCTAAACCTATGATTTGTGACGTCTATTGTAATAAAATCTTTATGACACTATTTATACAAAAACAATCTGAATTCATATTACTTATCTTGACAAACAATTAAAACTATTATTAATAAGTCACTGATTGACCAAGAAATAGTTTTTCAGAAAAAAATATTTAAGACATGCATAATTTAAAACAATTAAATTATATAACTATCAAAAAATATATAATGAAATACTTCATTCATTCTGTGATAAGTATAGAATCGTCTACTTGTGTTCTCTTTAGATTTGTAATAGATTATAACACCATCATCAAAATAAAAAATGCATTATTTTACATATTTTATTTTTAAAAAGTTAAAGACTGCAACAAATGATATTTTAATTACTTTTTACATCATTTGTTTTTGTTTAGAAACATTTTGGTTAAAGCACATTGGTTATAAAAAAATGCCATTCAAATCTGGTAAATTATATTGCAGATTTGGCTAAACTGTTTTTATACATTTATTTTATATATAATGAACATTATAAACAGATTTTCAAATTTTTTCCATCTCTGAGATACTAAGTAATTTGTTTGTGGAAAGCATAATAATACATACTTTTGAATTAGAATCAATTAAACTATCTATTTGGATACACCAGTTACATATTTGTATCTTGGCCACATGTTAAAAATATTCTGAATTATTTTGTAGCATATAGAAAGAGTATTTATTCTTATATTAATTTCACAATATAGTTGGATATTGATAGAAAACTTAAACTCCTGGTATTTTTATCATACACATGTACTATGATCATTTTTCATTTTATGTTTTTTATAAAAAATATATGCAGAAAGATAATTAACATGTTTATATCATCACTACTGAAATTCATAATAAAAATTATTTATTCCCTATATAAATCTTAGGTAAAGTAAAATATATATAATATCCACAATACCTTGACAAGTAAAGATTATAATGTAAAAATCATAAACTAAAGTCTTAATTCGGGTTCAAAAAAAAAAACAACTTTAGTGGTTAGAATTTGTATTGCAGGCAGTATCAAATGTATTCTAAAATCTTATAATACCAAAACTATGCATGAAAATCAAATTATTTTGAATTTTTCTCATATAGTATAAGCCTTATACCACTTTTGAGGGTTTAGCAGTATCTATACTGTTTGTAGTCTAAGTGTAAGTAATTTTATTTCTCCATTTTTTGCAATCTATATTTTTTTCTACTTTTTTAAAAAAATATTATATTTTTATAATTAATGCTTACAATAATAAAAATCAAATTTATTTTATTATTATTATAAAGTGGCTGTATTCCAAATGAAAGTAATTTTATTTCTCCATTTTTTACAATTAATGATTATGTTTTACAATTAATGCTTATAATGATAAAAAAATCAAATTTATTGATGATTTCTAAAAGAAAGCAACCAACTAATCCCAGTTACAAGTGGTATTAGTAATATTAGCATATTCTGAATAAAAGTAATTTTATTTCTCCATATTTGGCAATCTATGGTTATACTGTTTTACATTTTTATACAAATATTATAATAGTTATTGTAAATAATTCCTATAATAAATAATAAAAAATTTATTTTTTCTAATAACCAATTGTAATTTTACTAATAGAAAGCAACCAATTGATCCCAGTAAGCCGCTTTATTTTTGCAATTTATGGTTATATATATTTCTTATACAAATATTACAATATTTATTATAAATAATGCTTATAATAAAAACTATCAAATTTGGAACCTTAATTATATCATAAAATGACACTTTTTTCATGAGCAGTATCTGACCTGGTTATAGTGTTTATGTTATGAAACAATATTGTAGCAATTGCAGTTAAATTGTAGATTTTCATAGATAAAAATGTGAATATATATTTTGGGAGATCTCATAACATTTTTGAATGATACCTATTACATGGATATAATGGCTGGTGTAAAATTTAAATATCAATCTAATGCTAATATTAATATTAAAAATTGAAAAATCTAAACATGAATGACTCTAAAATATGTTTATTCATATATATATATATGTGTGTGTGTGTGTGTGTGTTTACTTTGTTTATATTGAATGTCTTATAGATGTAAGTAGAGGGACCCAATTTAGGATTTTTTGATCTATATTCTCTTCCACCTTACCTCAAGCAATTGATACACATGACTACATACATGTGAAAAAGATAGATGATCTCTAACATATGTATTTTGTGCAAAATCATCACACTTCACTTGGACCAGATCACAATTCCCCACACCTACATACAACCAGTGTTCAGTTTATATTAATATAGAAATTCCTTAAACTTTAATAAACAGGTCTCAATCTTCTCATTCTTTCAACTATTCATCTGTCCATTTTATTGAAAAACTGATGATGGAATGCTCAAAACCCTTATTGGATATGATATTGTAGTCAAGTCCAATAAGGACTTTCAGTGTTTCATCATCAGTTTTCCAGTGTAATGGACAATTGAATAATTGGGTGAAAAGATTGAGACCTGTCTATTAAAGTTTAGGAAATTGATGTTTTAATATAAACCAAGTACTAGTTTTGTATGTTGATAAAAAATAAAGTCACATGTCACATGACCTAATTTAATAAAGCTCGTATTTACAAATGTTATATATAGAGCTTGCAAAATAAGCTCTTAACAAGCTTTGAGAATATCAATGCCAGAAGCAGAAACTAGTCTGGGGTTGAGGATATGGTCAAAGCTTGTTAAGAGCTTATTTTGCAAGCTCTATATATAACAATAATAGTTGTATATGTGCAGGAAATTGTGATCTGGCCCAACTGATGAGTGCTGGTTTTGCATGAAATATGTATATTGGGAATCATTTGTTGTTTCACATTACGTGGTCATGTGTATCAGTTACTTGAAATAGAGTGGAAGATGAATATACACTGAAAAATCTTAAGTCAAGCCCTCTACACACACACACACACACATATATATATATATATATATTACATTTTATATTATATTTATATTACATGAATTCTCACTTTTATATAAATATAGCTAGAAAAATCATGTTTTGAAACATTCAAGATAATTCAAACATTCCTTGATTTGAATATATTTTATAATTTTAATTGTTTTAATATGTCTCACTAATTTTTTAAGTATACATCACTATCATGTGTATAACCAAATGACGTTATGTCTTTTACAGTATTATTTATACATTGGCATTTTATATCAATGAAATAGAATAGTGTATAGTTTAGTGGTCATTTATTCCTATTTTCAATAAAATGTTTAGCAAAAACCCCTCATAGAAAGAACCTAAATATTTATCTAAAAAACAAAAAAAATTGACTGTAACACAGAATAAAAAGAAAATAAATAAAATAGAAAATAAAATAAGTATTAAAAAAAATAAATATAACTTTCAAATACAAAATCTAACACATATACAAAAGACCTTGATGAAAATAATAACAAATACAATATGTAAATTATAAGCATTTTTTTTCTAAAAAAATAGTTTTATCAATATATATATATGCTATTTAATATTAATTTTCCCTTTGTAATATAGTAATTCTTTTGCTAGGTTTTGATGTGGGGGGGTACTTTTTTATTTCCTTTATTTTGCTTAGCTAAATCTCATTTCAGTGATGATATCCACTAGGATTATGGTGCTCTTTGCTAAAAGTGCCCTCAGCTAAATAAAACAAAGTAAGGAAAGGATGACAAAATGGTCTGCAAAGCATATGCACATATGTACATGAAAAAATTATATATATATATGCTATTAAAAATGATGAATACGTTGAAAGATATTCATAATTAGGCATAGATTTATTCTATAACTATATTTCTAAGCTTTAGTTTGACATGGATATCTTTTTCCAAAGTTACAAGCTTTTATTTTATAAAAATTTTAGTGTTATCCTTTTAAAAGTTTTTGTAAAAAAATTTATTTTAATAAGTGTATTTGAAAGTGACTGTTATTTATTTATTATTTTCTTTATAAAAATATATAAATATTTGCCTTTTTTTTTTTTTTCAAAATATAACAATCTAAGTCGTGACTTTTTTGTTCTATTATATTTTATCACCTTTCATCTAATTTGAATTTGCTCTTTGAACATTTAAATAAAAGACAAACAAATAAACAAGTTTATTATATTGTAAAGATAATATAGACAAAATATAAAAAATATTCCATGCACAGATGAATATAATCTCTAGGTTCATTTTAATTTATGCTAATCATCACATTTCTTTCCACGCAATAAATGTAATTGTTATTTGTGTTGTATTTGTTTTTTTTATTTGGATGTTTTTGTTTTTATTTTGTTAAACTCCAAGATTTTTTCCAAATCAAATCTAAATAAGTAAACTTCTATAAAATCTTTTTTTATGTTCATTACTCTTAAACTTGTTAAACAAATTTATAACTTGTTTTCAAGAATGCCTCACTTTAATGATGTGTTTTGTTTGTTTTATTTCTGTATAATTTCAGCCCAACAACTCCTCTTTTGTATCTTCATTTAAAATATTTATCAATAATAATAATGAAATATATAATTAGCTAATATCTAATGATAATGGATATATAAATCATATTTAAATTTTGTTATGGTACTCTTTTATAAATTTATGTGTATTAAGTGAAAATCATAATGCATTTTAGAAATAAATATTTAACACATGTATTACTCTCTCAGGTTTAACCATTATTTCCACAATTATTGTTTCTGATAAATTTCGTATAATAAGTAGAATACTTGCTGGATAGACTTTTTGTTTAACATAAAGTTGTTTTTTTATTGTTCATATAATTAATATGATCTTGTAAAGATATCTGAACCTTTATATGTAAAAAGCCAATTGCCATTAATAAAAATACCGATTTTTAGGTTCATGTAGATTTAATTTCATAAGAAAATATATGTATGCAGGCATATCAATTCATAATATTAAAATGGTATTTTTTATAAACAAATATTATAACAACTTATGGAAACAATTAAACCAACTGCTTATAATTTCAACACTATAATAGGAAGCATCACATTAATTAAATTGTACAAATAGGCTATTATGACATTTATATTTATTTATTTAATATTTGAATGCAAGTATAATTTATATATTTGGAGTTAAGATGTAATTATAGAGCAATAGCTCCCTTCAGCTATCCAATATACCTCAAGAAACTGATACACATGGCCACACACGTGTGAGAGATGGTGATCTGGACCAACTGATAGATACTGTTTCAGCATGGAATACATATATTGGAGAGCATTTATCTTTTTCGTGTGTGTGGTACATGGGTATCAGTATATGAGATAGAGTGGATAGCTAAAGGGAGTTTGGAAGTCTGCATTTAAATTCCCTATAATTATTTATTACATATATTTCTAACAGTATATTTAAATTTATGTATATGTATATACAATGTTGGGTAGGAAAACATATATCAGTTAATAGAACCTAGAAAGCTAAAAAAAAAAAAAAAAAAAAAAGCAATGCATCAGAGGTCTTTTTGTAAAAACATAATCCTTTTATATAATAATAATTAGATAGTTTTAAAAACATATTGATTGACTCAATGTAAAATGGTTTTAATTATACAGTGTAGAAATAAAATTATTATTTTCAACTGTGCAAAAGTACTTTGATAAAAATTACTTCAGCAACTATATTTTAATAAGAACTCTCAGATTGGGTGTACTTGATTGAAATGTCATTCTATACAAAAAAGAAAACTATATATATATAAAATACATATTTTGCGGGTTCATCCGTGTTAAAAACTTTTAATATCAATATACTGACGTTTCGACTTGGTCACACAAGCCATCCACAGAGTTATAAAAAGGTAGAAAGACGGTTGTAGAGGCGCTACAATCACTGGTTTGAATAAAACATTAAAAATCCCACCAATAGCAAAAATGTTAAATTTAAGAATGTTTTTTAAAGAAATCTTTCCAAATAGGAGGAAGTTTGCACGTATCATCTCGCTTATTGATACAATCTGGCCTTTTAAGTATCTCAATGGCTTCTCTGATTTTGCATTGGTAGAGATTATCACATCTGGATATGATCCTGGTACTAGAAAAATCTATTTTATGACCTGAATCTATAGTATGGAGTGAGAGTGCTGATGATGATGAGTGTTGTTTAACTGCATTAGCATGCTCATCTCTCCTAACACTGATGCGATGATTACTCATACCTATGTAAGAAGCTTTACAATTTTTACATGAGATTTGATAGACACCATGAGATTCAAGAGGGATTGAATCCTTAGGCTTGGTTATTATATTGCTGATCTTTTGATGAGCAGAAAATGCTGTATCTATATTATAGTGTTTTAATATACGTCCGATACTGTCTGTAGTTCCTTTTACATATGGAACACAAATCCTAATAGCTGACTTATCATCTTTTTGTTTCCTATTTTGTCTATTTTGGGCTTGAAATAAGGCTTTTTTTATAAATTTGTAATTATAACTATTTGCTAATAAAACACTATTAATATGATTTATTTCTTCTTTCAGATGTGTGTCATCTGAAAGGTTAATTGCTCTATTTAAAAGAGTTTTGGCTACAGAAATTATCTGAGTTGGGTGATGATGAGAATGTAAATGTAAATATCTGTCTGTGTGTGTATCCTTTCTGTAAATAGAAAAAGATAAACTATTTGGTGTTCTGGTGACTAGAACATCAAGAAAAGGGAGTTTTCCATCAGACTCTGTCTCCATTGTAAATTTAATATGAGGATGCATATTATTTAAATGTAAGAAAAAATCATCTAATGTATTTTTTCCATGTTGCCATATGACAAAAGTGTCATCTATGTATCTGAGCCAAATGAGAGGTTTTAAAGATGATGATTCTAAAGCACGAGTTTCTATATATTCCATGAATAAATCAGCTATTACTCCTGAGATAGGTGAGCCCATAGGAGTACCAAAAACTTGTCTGTAATGCTGTCCATTGTATACAAAATATGTATTTAAGAGACAATGTTTAATCAAAGTAATAATATGGTCTGGTAAATTGCAATGTTGTGAGATTATATTTAAAGCTTCATCAATTGGAATGTTTGTAAACAAAGACACGACATCAAAACTGACCAGAATGTCACTAGCATTAATTTTTAAACTTTTTAAAACAGAAATAAAATGAAGAGAGTTTTTAATATATGATTTAATAGATGGGATTGTAGGTTTAATGAAATCCGATAAGTATCTAGCTAAAATATGAGTTGAAGAACCTATTGCACTTACTATTGGACGAAGAGGGGTATCTGGTTTGTGAATTTTTGGAAGTCCATAAAATTTTGGACAGACACAAGATTTTTCACGAGGGATTATTTTATTTTTTATTTCTGTTTCAATAGGTGATTTATTAATAATAGCTTTTGTTGTTTTTTCCAAATATGTAGTATGATCTCTTTTTGATAGTTTATAAGTTTTATCACTAAGCAGATCTAAAATTTTATTATGGTAAATGTCACGATCCATTACAACTGTGGCATTACCTTTATCAGCTGGAAGTACAACAATTGATTTGTCCGATTTTATATTATTTAATGCTTGTCTTTCTTTGAAAAATTATTTTTAGGAAGCTTAGCTTTTTTTAAAATATTACAAATCTCAGCTCTAGCTAAATCAGCCGATGTAGAATCAATTTTATCAAGAGCTGATTCAACATTACAGACAATTTTCTCAAAAGGTATCCGGGAAGGTGTTAAAGCAAAATTGAAACCTTTTTCTAAAACCGAAATTTCATCTGTAGAGAGGGCTTTCTTAGATAAATTGTAAACGGTTTTTTGATTTGGATACATAATGTTTGGGGATTGTGTTCTAATTAGCATTTGCAATTTTTTCTTTTGCTTTGCTGTTACCAATTCTGAATCTTTAAACGATCGAAAACTTGCAATACGATCAAAACTAGTCCACAGTAAAGGATGTATTTTATTACTAAGGAATAAACGTAAATGTAGCAATACTTTATCAATTTTGTCTAAATTTTTCCGAGTTTCTTTAATAAAAGAGTTTAAAATAATATTGCTGGTTTTCCTTAGAATTTTACTAACATTATAATTGTTCTTGTGAAACACAATTTTACAGCAAGCGGGTATAACGTTGTGATTTTTGCACGCTAACAAAAAAGATAAATTACAAAGTAACTTACATTTCTTACTCCACGTTCTTTCAAATATACGAAGCTGTTTAAAAATTTCCTCCCCGTAGAGGTTAGTAATGTTAAAACAAAGATTTGCACGGGTTAAATATATAAAATACATATTTTGCGGGTTCATCCGTGTTAAAAACTTTTAATATCAATATACTGACGTTTCGACTTGGTCACACAAGCCATCCACAGAGTTATAAAAAGGTAGAAAGACGGTTGTAGAGGCGCTACAATCACTGGTTTGAATAAAACATTAAAAATCCCACCAATAGCAAAAATGTTAAATTTAAGAATGTTTTTTAAAGAAATCTTTCCAAATAGGAGGAAGTTTGCACGTATCATCTCGCTTATTGATACAATCTGGCCTTTTAAGTATCTCAATGGCTTCTCTGATTTTGCATTGGTAGAGATTATCACATCTGGATATGATCCTGGTACTAGAAAAATCTATTTTATGACCTGAATCTATAGTATGGAGTGAGAGTGCTGATGATGATGAGTGTTGTTTAACTGCATTAGCATTCTCATCTCTCCTAACACTGATGTGACAATTACTCATACCTATGTAAGAAGCTTTACAATTTTTACATGAGATTTGATAGACACCATGAGATTCAAGAGGGATTGAATCCTTAGGCTTGGTTATTATATTGCTGATCTTTTGATGAGCAGAAAATGCTGTATCTATATTATAGTGTTTTAATATACGTCTGATACTGTCTGTAGTTCCTTTTACATATGGAACACAAATCCTAATAGCTGACTTATCATCTTTTTGTTTCCTATTTTGTCTATTTTGGGCTTGAAATAAGGCTTTTTTTATAAATTTGTAATTATAACTATTTGCTAATAAAACACTATTAATATGATTTATTTCTTCTTTCAGATGTGTGTCATCTGAAAGGTTAATTGCTCTATTTAAAAGAGTTTTGGCTACAGAAACTATCTGAGTTGGGTGATGATGAGAATGGAAATGTAAATATCTGTCTATATATATATATATTTGATGTCTGTATTTGATGAGCAATATAAATGTAAATATCTGTCTATATATATATATATTTGATGTCTGTATTTTTAAAGCAATATACATAATTATATAACTGAATATTTGTAAATACAGTAACTAAATAATTAAAAATTTTATCCACTTAGGAGTGCTTTCAATTATCCCAGTAATCTGTGTCAACTAAAGCTTCGAAATGCTAACTTTCCTACAATTCCGTGATCTTAACATTTGCTGCTTGCCTGTTAATTAAGTCATGTTTATATTTGTATATTAGCATAGCTTCCTTTATTTTTCTTTTATTATTATTTTTTCAATTTGCAATATTTTTACACAGTTAAAATTGAAGTCCAAACCATAAATACGTGATTTATTATGGTCGTAAAAAACAGATGCTGAAATATTATTATCTACTATGCAATTTTGTTTCGATTTCTGAACACATTTTAATAATAGCAAATGTTCTTTACTTCTTTTTTCCAATGTACATCTAGATTCACCTGTATATTCACTGCCATACCTACATATCCATTTATAAATGCCACAAATTTATAAATGGGTATGTAGGTATGGCAATGGATATATAGGTGAATCTAGATGTACATTGGAAAAAAGAACTAAAGAACACTTGCTATTACTAAAATATGTTCAGAAATCGAAACAAAATTACATAGTAGATACTAATATTTCAGCATCTGTTTTTATGACCATAATAAATTGTGTATTTATGGTTTGGACTTCAATTTTAACTGTGTAAAAATATTGCAAATTGAAAAAAATTATAATAAAAGAAAAATAAAGGAAGCTATGCTAATATACAAATATAAACATGACTTAATTAACAGGCAAGCAGCAAACATTAAGATCATGGAATTGTGGAAAAGTTAGCATTTCAAAGCTTTAGTTGTCACAGATTACTGGGATAATCGAAAACACTCCTAAGTGTTTAAAATTTTTAATTATTTAGTTACTGTATTTACAAATATTCAGTTATATATATATATATATATATATATATATATATATATATATATATATATATATATATATATATAAAAAATAAATTTAACAGTTTAAAAACTATTACAAACAATCTTTAAATCCACAGAAGTACTTTTGGTTAATTTTTTAAACCTGCCTCAACTGCCATTAAATTCAAAAACAAAAGCAGAAGCAAATGTCATCAATTCAAATTCCACAAATATGGTATTTTAATGTTAGCAGCTTGTTGATTTATTAAATGCATTTTATTCCTGTTTATAAAAATTGCCTCTTTAATTTTTCTTTTACTATGGTTTCTCTCTTCATGTGATTTTGAAAATGTGAAAATTCTTCATGAAGAGAGAAACCATCGTAAAAGAAAAATTAAAGAGGCAATTTTTATAAACAGGAATAAAATGCATTTAATAAATCTACAAGCTGCTAACATTAAAATATGAGATTCATGGAATTTGAATTGATGATGTTTGCTTCTGCTTTTGTTTTTGAATTTAATGGCAGTTGAGGCAGGTTTAAGAAATTAACCAAAAGTACTTCTGTGAATTTAAGGATTTTTTGTAATAGTTTATAAACCGTTAAATTTATTATTTCAATTATAATTACATTTTTTTTTAAATTAATGGACATTTTATTTATTTTACATATATATATATATATAATTGAATAAGCAATGGAATTATTACAAACATTAATGCTAATACCAAATTTGTATTAGGAATGAATATTTTAATAATATGAAATCCTTTTTAGTAATCTGTTGATTAGACGGTAACAGAATTTTCTGAATTCATACATAAATATTGTCATTATTTTTATCAATAAATATGTCATGTGAAAATATTAATTTATATTAGAAAATGCATGCTCTATGAAATATGCTTATTAAAAATCCCATTAATAGTAATTATATTTTATTTTAGATACTGATTGTGAAATATATTTAGAAAACAAAGCATCATGTTAATTTCTCAATTTGCTTTAAATATTAAAAATTCTCCCAACTTCCTGCATGGAATATTACCAAATAAGAAATTCCTTATGAAACTACATGAGTTTTGTGTTAGATATCTAAAATGTATGTGATATCTGTTCATAATTTGCCTCTATAAATCTGTTTGTATTCCACAAGTTAATTCAGTTTTTTTTTTTTTCAAAAATGTATATTGCATCTGCAATCATTCATTCACTCATAATCATGTGTTTTTCAAGCTGCTTTATCATTTTTGGTAATAAAAAATATAATATATTTAAAAGAAGCAACAAAGAATGTTTTAATACATGCTTATACTCTCTAAACTTTTTACCCAGAAATACTATGAATAAAATTGGCAGTCTAATATTTTTTCAGTTATGCCATAATATACCATAGACTTGTATTTTAACTTTTAATGTATAAAAAACTTAATTAAAAAAAGAATTTGTATATATACAAATTATTATAATTTATGTAATTATATATCTCATAAATGCATATTCTTTCTTTTGGGTATATTCTGTATATCAATTTAAAAAAATGTTTGCTTTATGCTTGAGTAGACAAAAATGGTTGTTTGGTATATCTAATAGTCAGAAACAATTAATCTGAGATTTGATTAATACTAGCATTAGCTACCCACTGACTCACCAAATTTATATTAGAATGCTTTGGAATAGAATGATTGAATATTTCACTGCTTCTAAAACAAAGAAGATTATTACAAAATTTTAGTCAGATACAAAATTTTCTAAAATAATTCATTAAATAATGTAATGAGTCTAGAATAATATCATTACAATTTTATTATAATGTTATCATTAATATAAATAATGACTATTAATAAATTACAGTACCCTTTTCAAATCCAATATTTTAAAGTAAAATAATATATATAATATATATATATATATATATATATATATATATATATATATATATATATATATATATATATATATATATATATATATATATATATATATATATATATATAAACAGAGCAAAACTCTCCATACAGTATTGCCACCTGTGCTAAACAGAGTAATCAATGGATGGCAGAAGGCTTGTGCATAAAATCCCTATCTAATACCTACTCATCCAATATCCCCAGACTAGTTTCTGGCTTGTGGCCTTCGTTAGTGAGAAGCTTTGGATCTGAGAGCACTGCATCTAGATCTTAGGATCTAATGCAACCCTCTAGCAACCACCTTTTATCTCTACTTAACTACAAAACTATGAGAATGAAATTGATAACACAAAAAATATTTTCAATCTAAGCTTAATAGCTTATATATTCATATGGGTCTGAACTCAATTTAGCTCCCATACATTTTGGTGTCCTTGGCTCTTTTACAACAATAGCCACCACTATCCTATTAGGCAGGATTAGTGTTAAACCATTAAGCATCACATGATCACATTTCCTATACTAGCACAATAATTGATGATAAACAGAGCAAAAGTCTCCATACAGTATTGCCACCTGTGCTAAACAGAGTAATCAATGGATGCCAGAAGGCTTGTGCATAAAATCCCTATCTAATGCCTACTCATCCAATATCCCCAGACTAGTTTCTGGCTTGTGGCCTTCGTCAGTGAGGAGCTTTGGATCTGAGAGCACTGCATCTAGATCTTAGGATCTAATGCAACCCTCTAGCAACCACCTTTTATCTCTACTTAACTACAAAACTATGAGAATAAAATTGAAAACACAAAAAATATTTTCGATCTAAGCTCAATAGCTTATATAGTCATATGGGTCTGAACTCAATTCAGCTCCCATACATTTTGGTGTCTTTGGCTCTTTTACAACCATAGCTACCACTATCCTATTAGGCAGGATTGGTGTTAAACCATTAAGCATCACATGATCACATTTCCTATACTAGCACATTAATTGTTGATAAACAGAGCAAAACTCTCCATACAGTATTGCCACCTGTGCTAAACAGAGTAATCAATGGATGCCAGAAGGCTTGTGCATAAAATCCCTATCTAATGCCTACTCATACAATATCCCCAGACTAGTTTCTAGCTTGTGGCCTTCGTCAGTGAGGAGCTTTGGATCTGAGAGCACTGCATCTAGATCTTAGGATCTAATGAAACCCTCTAGCAACCACCTTTTATCTCTACTTAACTACAAAACTATGAGAATGATAATTGAAAACACTGACAAAGGCCACAAGCCAGAAACTAGTCTGGGGATATTGGATGAGTAGGCATTAGATAGGGATTTTATGCACAAGCCTTCTGGCATCCATTGATTACTCTGTTTAGCACAGGTGGCAATACTGTATGGAGAGTTTTGCTCTGTTTATCAACAATTAATGTGCTAGTATAGGAAATGTGATCATGTGATGCTTAATGGTTTAAGACCAATCCTGCCTAATAGGATAGTGGTGGCTATGGTTGTAAAAGAGCCAAAGACATCAAAATGTATGAAAGCTGAATTGAGTTCAGACCCATATGACTATATAAGCTATTGAGCTTAGATTGAAAATATTTTTTGTGTTTTTAATTTCATTCTCATAGTTTTGTAGTTAAGTAGAGATAAAAGGTGGTTGCTAGAGGGTTGCATTAGATCCTAACATCTTGATGCAGTGCTCTCAGATCCAAAGCTCCTCACTGATGAAGGCCATAAGCCAGAAACTAGTCTGGGGATATTAGATGAGTAGGCATTAGATAGGGATCTTATGCACAAGCCTTCTGGCATCCATTGATTACTCTGTTTAGCACAGGTGGCAATACTGTATGGAGAGTTTTGCTCTGTTTATCAACAATTAATGTGCTAGTATAGGAAATGTGATCATGTGATATATATATATATATCACGGTTGTTAGATTTATATATATATATATATAACAACCGTGATATTTATAATTTTTCTAATGTATTTTCATTTAAAAGTTTGTGAAACATAATACTTGTTTATTTACTATGTAGCATCATTTTTATATTATGTAATTTATTATTTTATTGTCTTTACTCCTAAGAATATTTATATTGTATTAAAAAAGCTTATCTTATGCTTTAAAAATAGTTTATTTGAAATTTCTATGATTTAAATATATTATGATTGCATGTTATCAAAATTGTTCCATACTGAAAAAAAAAACATTGCAATTATGTTACAATTTAAACGGCATTGATTGAAGGTTTTTTTAATGGCTAATGATCTTTTAAAAACATTGTCGATTTTGCAAATTATCTTCACATTTTTAAAATTAACATTGATGTATTTTCATTTTCATTTTTTTTAGATATTACGTTTGTTCTTTATGTTACTATCATTTTAATTATTTAAATCTTTAAATAGTCTACCACAAAGGCCAATCTTCTCATCAATCCTCCTCCCCACTCTTAAAAAAGTAGTCTTTAGTTATAGATGATTTGAACACAGACTTTCAAGCTCCTATCAACTATCCACTCTTTCTCATACAACCGATACGCATGACCACACACACGTGAAAATGATAAATGATCTCCAATAACAAAGGCAATCTTCTCATCAGTCCTCCTTCCCATTGTTACGGAAGTAGTCTTTAGTTATAGGAATTTGAACACAGACTTTCAAGCCCATCAACTATTCACTCTATCTCATACAACCAGTGACATGACCAAACACATGTGAAAAAGATAAATGATCTCCAATATATGTATTTCTTACTGAATATGCACTCATCAGTTGGTCCAGATTATCATCTCATCAAACATATATATAATCAATGCTCAATTTATATTAGGATAGCAAGGTTTCAATCTACTCCACAACTCCAACTCTTCAGAAATTCATACCATTGAAAATCTGATGATGGAATGCCCAAATCTTAATATAAACCGATCACTGATTCCTTATGTGTGTGCCGAGATGATGATCTGGACTAACTGATGAGTGCTGGATCAGCATGAAATGCATATATTGGAGATCATTTATCTTTTTTATATTGTGTGTACATGTGTATTGGTTATAGGTGATAGAGTGGATAGTTGAAGGGAGCTTGAAAATCTGTGTTCAAGTCCCCTATAATTACATTTAAACTCCAAGTCTATAAATTATATTTGTATTTAAATATTAGAAATAGTTTTTTTTTTAAAATAAAAAAAAAACACTATTCTCCAGATTTAAAAATTGCTGCATAGTGAGAATTTTAGCAGGTTTTTTTTTTATTTTACATTTATGCTAAGAATAGCTGTATAACCATTTATTGATTAATAATGAATGACTAACTGAATTGTGCTTCAGCTTCCTGAAAAAATTCTAAGCCTCTTTAGAGTCCAAAAAATGGTTTATCTGATCTATTATCTATAATTTGTTTTTTTCTCATGTGTCATAGCATCAGCCGGGTTGCGAACCTGCTAACTTGGGACCACTGCTTGTAAAGCATATTGCTGATCTCTTGACCACCAATGCTTGACTGTTTTATCTGATCTGTATTTGAATCTTAATTCGTGGACATAATTTGTAATTGTGCTAAATGCTACATTACAATATCTTTCTATTTCACACACACACATAATATACTATTATTTCAGTCTGCATAACTTAGTTTTAATTGTCATGTAAATATTAATGCTGCAAATTTTAATCTCAAAAGCTTTTATTTATGAAAAATAAGGTTTACATACTTATAACAGACAGAAAAAAATTATATTTTGCACATCATCAACAGTCTGGGACCATTTGTATATTTATTATCTTCTGATAAATAATAGTATGCTGATGTAGATTTTCTATTCACCTATCAGTATTGAGCAAAATGAACCTATTATTCATCTTTTGCTTAGCCATTAATGATTCGGTGGATCTGGTATATTAAGTAACTTCCACATTTCATTATACATGAATTTTGATGCAATGATAAAATCTCTGTTTTTACTTTCCTAATAATGTTCATGAAAAGACTGACTGGTTCAGGGACAGGCACTGTGAACAATAGCTTACATCCAACATTCCATATAGCATGTACAATAAAGATGGAAAGTCTAATAATAGGAAACTGTTTAGTTTGTAAGGCTTTCCTTATAGACATAATTTTGTTGTAATCCACCCTTAAGTTTTGGTATATGGCTAAATTTATTTTATTGAACCCAGGGCATGAGTATATTATATGGTTAAATGACTCTTCTTGCCTTTTACATATTTGACAAAAAGGGTCTATCTTATTGTAGAATCTTTTGAAATGAAGGAATTTATTTGTGGGAATGGCTTCTAAGTTTATTTTAATAATGAGATTAAGGTATTTAGGCTCAAGAGTGAGAAATTTAAAAATTGTTGTTAATTTGTAGTTGGTGAAGCCATAATAATGAGATTAAGGTATTTAGGCTCAAGAGTGAGAAATTTAAAAATTGTTGTTAATTTGTAGTTGGTGAAGCCAAGATTTGGAGCGATTGTGGGATAATTTGGATTAATTATACTGTACGCCTCCCAGATTGTAATTTTTGATTTTTGTTATTTTTGATCTATAGTTAAATGCTGGTTAAGGGTCCAGAGCAGTTGATCCAACCAGCACATTTTACAAAGTGGAGTATGATCTGTAGGTTGAATTGGTTCACTGAAAGTTATTGATTCATGTTTTTTCATCAGATTAATAATTAATGTAAAAGATTTTTGAAAAATAATTGCATCAATGGAGTAGAAGGACATCCCATTGTTTCTACGATGTACTTGCATTCTGGACATGCTAATTGATGTGGTGCTGTCCTTCCAAAAAAGTTTGGAGCATAAGCTGTTAATCTATTTGGGAAAGGCTTTTGAAATGGTAATGATTGGTAGATAGTATGCAATTCTTGACATGACTTTCATGTTGAGAAGTGCCACCTTTCCTTGTAATGACAAATATACTTTTGAGAGAGTTTGAATTATTTTAGAGGTAGAATCTATTAGAGTATTTTGTATCTGTCTTTACATTGATGATTGAGAAAAGTAAATAGGAAAGCCTTGAAATTCTTCTGGCTTTGCGAGAAATCTTGAGGTTATTGTTTTTCCTGAAAGAATTTTTCATGTAGAGGATTTCTTGGGGTTGAATTTAAGATGAGATTACAATGAGAAATTGTCTATTATTTGGTAGAGCTTTGGTAAGAATTTTTGGGATGGAAGAATAACCAAGATATCATCCATATATGTGAATACCTTGAGTGATCTCTTAAGTCTGGGTATGTATATTCCTGGGAATGAATTTTTCTATGTTTTTTAGAAGCGGATTTAAATAACAGATGAACAGCAGGGTGCAGAGTGGAAAATCTTGTAAAATGAAAATATCAGGTTGGAAATCATTAGTATAGCATCCATTCAGGGCAATGTGAATTAGTCTATTGTTAAGCAGATTTTCTATGATCTGGATAATTTGAGAGGGAATGTTGATTTCACTTAATAGAGCAAGAAGTTTGAAAATGTTTGTCGACAGAGTCGAACACCTCTGATATGTTGAGTTGAATTGCTATAGGCTTGAACATTTGCTTGGATCTAACATAATCAAAAAGTGTCCTAACTTCACCAATTGCCATCAAAGGTGAAGATCCTTTCTTAGCATATTGGAACTGAACAATGTGGTTAAGAATTGCCTGCTGTATTTTTTCCTTTATTACTTCTTCAATTACTTTGAATATAATGGGAGTCATAGAGATAGGTCTTATGTTGTTGATATTGGTAGAATCTTTATTTTTCTTTATGTATGGTACTAGTGCTATTGGGTACAGATTGTGTATTTGTCTTTTCCCAGTAGCAAGGTGGTCTACCATACCCATCATAATAGGGATTGCAAAATTACTAAGGTGTGATATTAGGAATTTTGGTGTGGCATACATCTCTGGATGAACACTGACTGGAATAGCAGAAAGACTGTCCTGAAGATCAGAATATGTATTTCCATGGTTAATAACATCAGAGTGAGTCTTCTAGTTACATTTGTTTGTAGTTTGGTTATTTTGTAGATGGTTTTTAAAGTGCTGACTTATGTATTCAATCATACATGGACTGGATATGCTGCTTCCATCTATTACCAGTGATGTAGGTGTAAGCAGTTTTTTGATAGCACCCATTGCCTACTGCAGATAACTTCTGGTCCAGCAATGCTGGACTGTGAGATAATTTTGTGCTCATTTGATGGGAATGTATTCAGCAATGGCAACCTGCTTAACTTTTATATTGATGTTTAAGTTCCAAAAGCTGAGCTGTATGTTCCAGTTAAGCATGGCAGCCTTTTAGTTTTAGATGAATATCATCTTGTTTTTTAATCAGAGTCGATGGGCCTTTTGTTTTTTTGCTGAAGGGTGCAATCAAAATTTGTAAAATTCCAATGAATGCAAACCAAGACTCTTCAGGGAGTCTGTTTAACAGGTCAATCTTATGGGAAAGAATGTATGCTTCAGAAGGAATATCTTCTGTGAATGATGCTTTAGTTAGCAATCTGAGTGAATGGTTAAGATTGAATGTAGCATAGTTGCTAAGCTGTATGGTTGAAGTAATAGCATGATGGTCTGAGAAGACAACTGTTTGAAGTGTGATCTCCAGACCATGGTGTAGTTCAGCTGTATAGAAAACCAAATCTATCAGTGTTTGATATCAATGTGTGTAGAGTGAATAGGCATTTTGTGGAAGAAATCCATGGCCATTTATAAATTTTTTATTTAGCAAGTGGGGGTATTTAAAAGTAAATTGGTCATATGACATGTTGAAATCTCCTATGAGAATGGTTGGTGCACTATTGTTGGCAGTCATCATGTTGTGTTAATGATTCAGATGAAATTGGAGTGGTTGCTTGGGCAGTATATGTAAATTGCATTAATATTACTACTTCCATATGTCATGTTGATGCTTATAATGTTTTTGTCCTGATATGTAATTTTGAATTTATTTGGGGGGTGCTTGTCATTAATAAGAACACCAACTCTCTCTGAAGCAGTGAGGTTAATTGAAAGGTATGCATAACCAAGTTTACTAAGCTCAGAAATGATGTGAGGATTGGAGTTCACATGAAATTTAGTTTCTCCAAAAAACATGATGTGAGGAGAAGAGGAGAGGAACCAATGCTGCAAATGTTAACTAGATTTTAACTATAGAATTTCAACTTATTAAAATGTTTCATTATGTATATAAACATATTGGACCTAATAAATTTAAAGTTTCTAACCAAACTACTATATATATATATATATATATATATATATATATATATATATATATATTGAGGGTTCATCCGTGTTAAAAAACTTTTAATATTAATATACTGATGTTGTGACCAAGTCGAAATGTCAGTATATTAATATTAAAAGTTTTTAACACGGATGAACCTGCAAAATATGTATTTTATATATTTAACCCGTGCAAATCTTCGTTTTACCATATATATATATATATTCAAATTATTATGTAATGTAAAATGTCAACCAAATACTCTGCAGGGTATATATTTTAAAACTATAAAAAAACTGCTTATGAGTTGATATTCCATTCCCCATGCTAATACAATAACAACTTTCTTATATAAATATACTAATTAGTCTTTAAAGTGTGAAATAAATCATGATGTTTTTTATATATATGTGTAAAGAAATAATTAATAAAATAATGTGACAAATTGGCTGACATCCATAGGTAACTGATGAAAAGTGTCTATAGTTTTGAAAATTTATATGTCCTGCAGAGTGACTGATTCATTTTTTACATTACATGTCATTCAAATAAATAATACAAATGGTCTTATTGGATAGAAACTTTAAAGTCGTTTAAAAATATGTTTATTATAATTATCACATGATCACCATCTCACTACTATATGGAGAGTTTTTGCCTGTTTATTATAATTAAAATTATACACTTAAGATCTTAAGATGTAATATATTTTGAAAGGATATATTCTTTTGGAATATATTTTATTAGTGTTTAAATTAAGATGTATAGAAAGATTTTTATTAATTTAGAAGTATAACGTCATTGATATGTTTAAATATTTCATTATTAATATTTAAAAAATAATATGAATTCTTAATTTAGAAAAATTGATTTTGTTAAACTAAGATTTAAAAGGAAGTCAATTGCTGAACTAAAAATATTAATGATAAAAAACTGATAACCATTTATTCATATAAATGATTCAATAAACTGTAGAATTATTTATTGTTCTATTGGCAATTAGCCAAGAATGAATTTTATAATAAAAAAACTGTTTGATCATGTAAAAAGGATTGTCATGCTTTTAATTAAAAGTAAACATTAAGTCTTAAACTTCCAAAGTAAACTTGTAAATAAATAGTTTTTATCCTAAGAATTTGGGAACCAAGACTCAAATGGATAATGTATTCCTTCATATTTTCATCTACCATAAATAGGATTACTTTATAACCATAAACTGCTGCCAAAAATCATGATTTTATACAATTTCATTTAAGTCTATCTACTATTTCAAATGAAATGTCATAATGAAGAAAGCAATCATCTGCTATATCTTTAAATTTGACGGGTGTTAAAATTTTTTACTGGTAAATAAGTTAAAATGATAAAACAATTTCTAAATCTTTATTAATTTTTTTTAATTTATAATAAATTGCTTCTCATATAAAAATTTTATGCTGATATTAATTATTTATAAATAGTCAGTTATTAAATATTATATCAATCAATATGTGTATTTATAAAAGCTATATGCAAGTTAATATTTTCAAAATGTTTTAATGTAATGTTTAAAAATAATACAGATATGATAATTGATTTTTATTTTACAAATGTCATATTTCAATACAGATTATGAAATATATAATCTGTACTATTTAATGATAATATTTATAATTTTAAATTTACGATTGTTTAAATAATAATAAATATTTATTTTGTATATGGATTTGGCCAATGCTGTACACATTAACAGTTGAGATATTATTAATTGATGTATTTAGCTTGATATTGTTTGCTGGTTCCAGTTATAAATTTCCTATGTCTTCATTTTATATTGTAGTAACTACTTTCTTCAGCATGAGTAATGTCATATCTTTATAATGATGACTTATTATTTATATATTTTATGTATGAAGTTTTAAGAATAGTTGATGTATCTATGCCATTACTTAGAATATTATAGTAGAGAGTTAATCTTTATATAATGGACATTTCATTCATTGCTTAGCACTTGTGCTTAGAATAGTCTTAGAAATCAATATATTTATCAATTTGCAACCTAATAGGTATGAATTTTTTTAACCTATGTTGCTTAATTCAGACTTTGTGTTTTTAAATAATACAGGTGGTGCTGAAAAAATATTATAGTATTGGTTTGTATTAATAAATTAATACAAACCTGTAAAAGGGTACATATATATATATATATATATATATATATTGTACCCTTTTGTTTAGGTCCAAATGAATTTATTTAGTCAATTTTTAAAAAAAATTTAAATTAAAGATATATTTTAATTGGTATGATTACTGTGTAATGTTGACAATGTTTTTAAAAAAGTTTGTTAAAGTAAAGAATAGAATATTAAATGCATAAAACTATACTAATATATTAAAAAAAGTCAATTAAAACTAAATAGTATAATTTTGTATAGTTGGGGAAACTGGCCATAGTAAAATAGTACATTAATAAGTCTTTTAAATAAGTGTTAAAAGCTAAATTTTAAAGTAATAACTTAAAATTAAAAAAAATTAGTGTATTGTAAAATAAAAATTATACTTAATAGTTATATTATAAAGTATATATTTAAAGGTAATATTTTGTGATGGGAAAATGTGTTTAATTTGTTACAGCTTAAATAGTATCAAAATTATTTTTCCAAATTCTATTATTATATTACTATTTATTTAATATAATATTCTTGTAATTTTATATTCAGTTTTGTTATCAGACAATAATTATAAAAAAATTTGTTACATTCTGTCTGAATTTAAAGGTTATGTAACACAAATATTCATACTTGTGTGCTTACAAGTTATTTTTCTAGTAAAGTTTCAAAATTGCTTTAGAATTGTTCTATGGAATTGAAAATATTTGTTGGTCACCAGACAAGATAAAAAAAAAGATAAAAATTAGCTGTTGTAAAATATTTATAAGGTTTTAAAAATGAATGTAGTTAATAAAATTAGATTTTAAAAAATAGATATATTAAAAATAAATACTGGATAAATTAATAAAATATTTTTAAAAAGCTATTTTAAAATATTTAGTTGGTTTAAATAAAAATTTAAAATTAGTTTAGAATTAATTAATGTAATAATTAATAATATTTGAATGAGTCATCATTTTTATTTTTGAAATTTAATTGTGTAAGATATAGTACTAATATGTAAATTAGATCATCAGATAAAGGTCTAGATAGCCAATCATATCATCAATTTATTTTGGTATAAAAAGTTGATGTCATTTTTTGGGGGGTGATAAAATTGTGTTTTAAAAATCAATTTGTGTTAAAAGATCTCTAAATAATTTATTATTTGTAAAATATTAAAGTATTTGAATTATTTTTAAAGAAGAGAGTATTAAAAATTAGAAGTATATCAAGTTAAAATTATGCACTGTTGAAGCAACTAAAATTTCCTATCAAGTGTTTTATTGAAACTTAAACCAGCTTAACTATGGAATTCATACCAAAAGTAATTGTATATCTGTGGAAAGAAGGGCTGGAGGTACAGACATTAAGTGAAAATATATTTCTAAAATTATTATTTGAGAAAAATATAATATTGGTTAAAGTTTGCAGGAAATTAAATGTAAGTGCATTTTATTGTGAAAAAGATAGCTTTATCTAAAAAAAGCAAGGCTATATGGTAAAGACTTTTAATTCTCAATATTTTCGAAAACATAGTTTTTTTAAAAAAAGAATTATAGTAAATATTTTAAAGAAAATATTATTTTAAGAATTTATTCTGAACTTTTATTCAAAATGATAGAGAAATAAAGATTAAAATTATTGCAAAATATATTTTATATGACAAGTCGTTATTATTTAAAAAATGATATTGGAAAATTATTGTCTGGAAGAGGAATACCTGGGTAATTAAAATTATTCTTACAAAATAGCTTTAGGCTAACTTTATTATCTGGAAGAGGAATACCTGGGTAATTAAAATTATCCTTACAAAATAGCTTTAGGCTAATTTTATTAAACTATTAAATGCCAATTTTCATGGAACAAAAATGTGCAATTTTCGTAAAAAATATGCCTGAACTATATAACTGTAATAGATGCATCAGAAGCCCAATACAGGATCCTATATAACAGGGAAAACTCCAGAGGATTATTTTTTAACTTTATAAACTAATATCATCTTTAATAGTCATTATTCTGAAAGATATAGACAAAGGACTTTCCTTTTTTTAACTTTCAAGTAAAGATTAATGATTATTTTTATGAATGAATCCAGATTTAAAAGTCGATTTCTTTTCATTTTTCCATTTTCATCACTTTTTTTTAAAAAAAATTATTTGATCATGCATGTGTAGTGGGGGAGAAGAGTTTTGTTCTCAAATGTTAAAACAATGGTTGCTATAGCAATGTGCACCAGGGGAGTGTGCATTTGTAAGGACTTATAATGGAAATATCAGAGAAAATAAAGAACTCTTTTTTTAATTACTTTAAAATGGAGTTTTACATAATTATGGTTTTGATTATTTTATGTACTAATAATATTATTATTTTTATTTAACAGGCAGGAAAATTACATACCAAATATTTACTAATATAGCATAGTAATTATTGTAAAGAATATTTAATTTTCTGTAAAGTTTTTTATAAATATCTTTTTAGTATGATAGTTTTTTTGCTGAGTAAATGATAATATTATGTAATATTTTATAAAATGTGAACCAAAAAACATCTAAAAGTGATTAACTAGCAATTGTCACTATGAGTATAATTTATAAAATATTAATTTTTTACATGATGTATTTATTTTATTTTCTTTAGATTGCTTTTGAGTATTTTATAGTATTATTGTGTGAATATATGGGTATGTGTGAATGCATTAAACACACATAAAGCTTATATGAGTTAGATTTTTTTAAAAAATATGCATACTATTATTTTATATTACTAATATAATATGATTTAATGATGAATATAATTTATATACATATACCAGCACATGTATATGGCTGCAGAAAGGAGTTTGCTATTAACTGAAAGGAGACCCTTTGATTCCTCTTGGAGGCCTTAAAAGAACCAAGCAGGGCAAATTTCTAATGTCCACTCCATACGTTCTTGTCGTTGCAGCTGTTATTACTATGTGATTATTCATATAGTATACGAACATGGATGGGCTGCTCACCAACACGCATTAGCCAGCATGGTGAGTTTATTGGCTTTTTACCTCTGTGTTTAAGATCAAGAAACACCATGGTCTTTCTTCTCAGTGCCTGATAAGGCAGAATGAATGTTTGTGTAAATGATAAATATTTTTCCAATATATACAATTATGACAGACAAAAATAAAGCATGGCCTTTATTCCCAAGAGGCTGTAAAGTCACCAACCAAGGCAGTGGTTGGTGGGTGAAGGCAGAGGGTGCTAAAAATCCCCTGATTGCAGACCCAGACTGCCATTTGATGACGACGTTTTATTTAGGTACTTACAACTGCAGATCACTTTCAAGTGAAGGAAGATTGCAAGAATTAGAAGAAGAACTCTCTTATATTAAATGGGACATTATTGGACTTTGTGAAGTTAGAAGAAAAGGTGAAGAGACAATTGATTTAAAAAGTGGACATATACTCTATTATAAAGGCACAAATATTGAAAATACAAGTGGAGTAGGATTCATTATAAATAAAAAGTGGAAGAACAATATTGTGGAGATTGATGGTGTATCAGAAAGAGTGGCAAGATTAGTTATACAACTTAATAGCAGATATCAAATGCAGATAATTCAGGTTTATGCTCCAACAAGTTCTCATAGTGATGAAGTAGTAGAAGATTTTTATATGGATGTACAAAAGGCTTTTGATCAGAGTAAACAACATTTTAAAATCGTTATGGGAGACTTTAATGCTAGAATTGCTAAACAAATGAAAGATGAAAGTGCTGTAGGTAATTTTGGTTATGGTAATAGAAATGAGAGAGGACATAGATTTGTGGAGTTTGCAGAAAAAGAAAAACTTTATATTATGAATTCTTTTTTTGAGAAAAATGTTAAAAGGAAATGGACATGGAAGCATCTAAATGAAGGTACAGCAGAATTGGATTATATTTTGACTAATAGGAAATATATATTTCAAGATTGTAATGTTCTTAATAAATTTAACACAGGAAGTGATCATCGATTAGTAAGGTGTAAGATACATGTTAATGTGAAACTAGAGAGACAAAAATTATTAAGAAAAACAATATTTACAGTTGATATTCCTAATCTTCAGAAACATTCTAATTTATTTAAATTAGAACTTAGAAATCGGTTTCAAGTATTAGTAGATTTTGAGCATAATTCAGATTTGAATGAAATTAATATGAAAATAACTGATACACTTTTAAAAACTGCAACAAAGATAGCTGGTAGAAAAAAGCAGCAATTGACCAATAATATTTCTACTGAGACTAGAGAATTTATGAACAAAAGAAGGAATATGAAGATATACAAAAATGATGCATTAAAAAGAATTGAATATCTCGAATTTTGTAAAATGGTGCGGAAAAGAGTTGAAAATGATATAAGAAAGTATAATTGTGAACTAGCAAGGAAAGCTGTAGAAGAAAATAAAAGTCTTAAGAATGTAAAATAACATTTTAGTATTGGTAGGAAATTTATATCTGCAATAAGAAAAAAAGATGGAATTGTTACCAAAAAGAGAGATGACATCATGAAATTGGTAGAAGATTTTTATCAAGAATTATATAGTAATAAAGAACAAGTACCTCCTATATCTATTCCATCTTCCAAATTGCCCAGAATTTTAAATGAAGAAGTGAGACACGCAATTAAATGTATAAAGAAGGGAAAGGCTCCAGGTAATGATGGAATTATAATTGATATATTAAAAGAAGCAGGAGAAGAAATAGAAAAATTTTTAGCAAAGTTATATACCAAATGTCTAAATGATAAAGATGTACCGGATGATTGGAAGAATGCAGTAATAATATTAATATTTAAAAAAGGTGATAAAGAAGATATTAGAAATTACAGACCTATTAGCCTTTTATCAGTTTTATATAAAATTTTTACCAAGATAATTACAACTCGTCTACAGAGAACATTGGATTTCCACCAACCAAGAGAACAAGCTGGATTTAAAAGTGGTTTTAGTACAGTAGATCATATCCAGGTGTTGAGAGAAGTTATAGAAAGGTCAAATGAATATGAGTTGTCATTATGTTTTGGATTTGTAGATTATGAAAAGGCATTTGATTCTATAAACATTTCTTCAGTGATTAAAGCATTGGATCATCAAGGTATAGATCCAGGATATTGTCATATTTTGAAGAATATTTATAAAAATGCAACAGCAACAATTAGATTACATAATGATACTCGGAAAGTCAACATTGAGAAAGGTGTAAGACAAGGTGACTCCATATCTCCAAAACTTTTTACAGCAGTGCTGCAAGAAGTATTTTTGGATTAAAATGGGAAACTAAAGGAATGAAAGTAAATAAAGATTATTTAAGTCATTTAGATTTTGCAGATGATGTAGTTGTTTTTGCAAATAATGCTTCAGAGCTGCAGGATATGTTGCAGGAATTATCAGATGAAAGGACTAAAGATAAATGTTAAAAAAAACTAAAGTAATGTTTAATCGATTTGCTCAAAATATGAAAATAAAGATTGATTATGATGAATTAGAAGAAGTTAACAGTTACAAATACCTTGGTCAGATTATTAATACAGATGGAAACATAATGGAAGAAATTAATCATAGAATTAAACTTGGTTGGAGTGCTTTTAGTAGAAATAACTTGATACTAAAAGGAAATATGCCTATGTGTTTGAAAAGGAAGGTTTTTAATAAATGTGTTTTACCAGTTCTTACTTATGGATCTGAGACTTGGACACTTAATAGAAGAGCAGTACAGAGACTTCAGACCACTCAAAGAAGTATGGAGAGATGTATGTTGGGAGTAACAAGAAGAGATTGAAAATGCAATGTATGGGTAAGAGAACAAATGGGTGTTACTGACCTCATTGAAAAAATTAAAAGATTGAAGTGGAGTTGGGCTGGACATATTGCTAGAAGAGATGATAATAGATGGACAATTGAAATTTTAAACTGGATTCCAAGAGATTGTAAAAGACCCAGAAAGAGACCACATGTGAGATGGATGGATGAAATAAGCAAGTGTGCAGGGGTGATGTGGAGAAGAGAAGCTGAAGATCGGAAAAGATGGATTAAACTTGGGGAGACCGTCATCCTGCAGTGGATTGATAATGTTTGATAATGATGATGATGATAATTTATATGATTCTTTAGTAAAGAAACCCTATTATTTTAAAAATGTTTAAAGTATTGGCTTAGTGCATCGATACAAAATCATTTGTATTTTATTGATGAATTTTTGAAAGTGAAATAACCTTTTCTTGTTGAGTAGTCTAGATTGTTGAATTTATACGTGAATCTTATTTACTGTTTTAGACATATGTTTGATAATTTTGGAGATGTAGATAGATAAATCTATTAGGAAATTTTAAGTGGTAGTGACCTTGGGGGTGTGAAAAGAAACCAAAGGGATGCTTATATGTAGGATTTATGGGGAAAACAAATAGTTTTATTATCTTAGTAATTATGCAGGTACAGATAACGAAGCCCTGTAACTTGTATATTTCCATGGACAGTGTTTTTCTTTGTATTGAATATTAATGTTCCAAAGAGCTAAATAAATAGCTTGGACATTATTTTATGGGGAGGTTATTAGACAGAGAAGTTATGCCTCTTTTCTTTATTGCACTGTTGCCATGTTGATTATCTTATGTTTATATTATTGAGTAATACTCTAGTTAATTCTTCATACCTACGCATCTGATCGCTATCGTAATTTCTAGAAATTGCATTGTACAAAACTGTATTTTAAAGGAGAATAATAAATAATTTTGGGAATTGTAGGATTGTTATTTTTGAAAGAGGATAAGATAGGTTTTTTTTTTTTGCTTTAGTGTATGTTGAGATCAAATACAAATGAGATTGAAAGTAAACTCAAACTATAAGGATAAAGAATCATAAATATTTTCCAAACTTTATTAAACTGTTTTTTTTTTAAAAATATATAAGTGATAATAAATTATTCATGAGACTTTTTGAATAATTTTTGAATATTTTTATCATACATGTAAGGACAATACATCCAGAGAAATAACATGAAATAGTATTTATATTTTATAAATATGATTTTTTTATGTTTAGAATACGCATAAACACACACATAGAATATTATATTAAATTAATACCAAGTAAGAGGTATAAAGTATGTTAATTATATTATTTTATTTAAGTCCACTTATTTATTAATGAACCGAAATAAATATTTTTTTTTTTGATAATGTCAGCACTATCATAATAAAAGTTATTTGATTAATGGAGTATAAATCGATAGTCATATATTGGTATAAGTGATACTTCTGTAATTTATGTTTATGTTTTCATAATTTGTGTATGCTTATGGAAAACATATCCGTGATTATTATTAGTAATATTATTGTGATTGTTGTAAAGAAATATAAAAAGTTTTAAGTCAGAGTGAAGGCTTAGGTACTTTTAGATTTTATTTTATTTTTATTTAAAATGAAGAAGTATGTAATTGATCCAAGATTTTAATTGTAAATAGTGTACATAGTTTATTTTTGTTAAAAGTGTCATAATAAAATTTTGTTAAACTTGTTTTATAAATTTTGTGTTACATTGATTTTTCACACCGCACACACAATTTTTCAGATATATTGAACCAAAACATAATATTTGCACAGTACAAATAAGATTATTTATTTGAGAAATTACAGTATTTCATAATATGATTTATTTAAGAAATTTCATTCTTACATTATTATCATTATGGTCATAAATTAATCATATAATTTATTGCATAGAATTATAATATTATTCGTTGCAACATATTCTCAGATTATCAGATTATATCACACATTCTATTTAAGATGCCACATGAAAGATAAAAGATTATACTATATTATTATTTAATATTATTACAATTATAATCCCATAGCACTGAAAAGTAGATAAGGTTGATAATTATAAATTGAAAATTATTATTAGTTAGATGTAGTTGAGGGTGATATAAAATCCCTTATCATACTTGGCTACAGAAATTTTAATGATTCGAATTAGTTTAATGAATTTGAGATTAACATAGTCGTATTATTCTAATAGAGATTAAAATTTATTTATTAGCATTATATTTATTTGATTATTATTTTAAAATCGTAAGAATGATATGATTATTATTATTTGAAATAATAGAAGGGATAGTATTCTTATGCCATTGAGGTGGTATCATGTGGGATATTGGCTCAATGTAATTCAAATTGCTACTTGTCCTTCACTTCATTGTTTCACCATTTTTATTAATATTTTTATTTATTTATATTATAAAACCAGACCATTTCATTACTTTTATTAGTCAGAGCTAGTTAAATAATAGACAGTAACATAAGATATCTTTATTAGTGATTATATATATTTTAGCCGAGCATAACCATTTATCTGAGCTAATCCTATATTACTATTATTATTATTATATATTTCTTGGAAGTGAGGGTACTATATATATATATATATATATATAGTATATATATATATATATAGTACATATATGTTTCTGTAGTTTATATATATATATATATATATATATATATATTTACAGAAACTATAACAAACCAAAGAAAAAGTACTTTCAGCTAATCACTTAATCTTTTTCAATTGTCATTTAAATTCAAATATAGTGGAAATAAATGTCATCAAGTCATATCCTAAGATTTTCACATTTTAACATAAGCAGATTGTTCATTAATTATAGAGATTATATTTCTATTTAAGAAAATTGTCTCTACAATTTTTTTTTATTATGTTTTCTCTCCTTGTGAATAATCTTAGCATGTTCAATATCAAAAACAAACTTATATGTTTTTCATGATCAAAAAAAACAGAAGCTGTTACTAAATCATTATTATTATTTATAAATAACTTTATATAATAATTGATGCTCTTTTAATCTTTTCTCTAGGCTACATCTTGATTCACCTATGTATTAAATTGTATACTTACATAAAATTTGATAAATAAAATTACTTTTTTATTTAAAAGGTAAGATATTTTTAAAATTATTTACCAATCTATTAATATATTTTACCATTATATTTATTATTATTTCTTATTACAATATTTATTCCATAATGATCATTTTATTATATATAACTGAACCGGAAATAACTGAAGTTTCCAATGAGTTATATACATAAATAAACTCTTCTGAAGACAGATGATACCATCTGTTTTTTAAGCATTTGTTCTTATATATGCTTAGTTTATTTACATAATTTTAAGTAAGGAAGTGAATTCAATCTATTAATTGTATATATTTATCCAATAAATAATAAGAATCATCATTTTAATATTCAGAGGATATATATAAGACATATATAAAAATAATAGTTGAGATTAAAACTTTTATCACTGTATATTTTAAAATAGTCTCTAACCTAGCATAATTATTGAAATATTTAATATTTTTAACCAAAGTGTTTTAGGCAAACATCTATATTAATAAATGAGGACAAGGATAGATGGCTGCTCTAATCTTGTTAAGTATTGTCTTATACTAAAATACAGAGTATTTTAAAACATTTATTATACAATGATATGAGTCTTTATCTCAAATACTATATATATATATATATATATATATATATATAGTATTTATATAAATACTATATATATATATATATATATATATATATATGAAAATACAGTATTTAAAAACTTATAAAAAATATATGTATAACCATCACTTAGGAGCACTTTGAACTAACTTGTAGCTTTGTCAACTATCACTTTTAAAATGTCAGCTTTCCCATAATTCTATGATGTCAACTTTTCCATAATTCTGTGATCTTAAAGTTTGCTGCTTGCCTATTAATTAAATCTTACTTGTATTTACATATTAACATCACCTCTTTAATTTTTCTTTTATTATTATTTTTTTCAGTTTCCAATATTTTTACGTTGTTATAATTAAAATTCAAACCATATATACATGATTTATTATGGTCATAAAAGACAGAAGCTGATAAATTATCATTATTTTTAAAATTTTGGTTTGTATTTTGAACCCTTTTAAATAACAATAAGTGTTCTTTTGTTCTTTTTATGGTTTCAATTTTAATTATAACAATGTAAAAATATTGGAAACTGAAAGAAATAATAATAAAAGGAAAATATAAATATAATTTATCCAAACTTCAAACACTTTTAGCAAACTTTATTTGTACATACACCTACGTTTCGACTGACTTGCAGTCTTCTTCAGAGCAATGTTAATATGTAAATACAAGCAAGATTTAATTAATAGGCAAGCAGCAAACATTAAGATGACAGAATTATGGGAAAGTTGACATCATAGAATTATGGGAAAGCTGACATTTTAAAAGTGATAGTTGACAAAGCTACAAGTTAGTTGAAAGTGCTCCTAAGTGACAGTTATACATATATTTTTTATAAGCTTTTAAATACTGTATTTTCAAATATTTATTTATAAATTTGCATATATTATTTTGAAGAAATACAGACATTGATTTATAATATTATATATATATATATATATATATATATATATATATATATATATATATATATATATATATATATATATATATATATATATATATATATATATATATATTAAAACACTGGAGATATTGTATTAAATACATGTACATTAATAAAAGCAGTCAACACTTAAATGATACCAATATTAATTACAATCTCAATCTGTTGTCAAGCAAACCTGACTAAAGAGAATGAAATTATTAATACAAAGAAGTTTAAATAAACCTCATTAAACAGGTAAATATATATTTGTTCTAAAAATATACTAACAAATAGACAATTATAACTTTTAAACTATAAATTACTTACATAATAAATCTAATAATGCTCAAGGCTACATAGATATTCAATGTAAATACTTGAAAGAAATCAACACTTAAACAATACCAATAACAATCAACAATCTCAATCTGTCGTTAAGACAACTTTCTTTAATCAATAAAGATGGAAATCTACCTCTATTTATGATCTAGTAGGTTTATATAGACACTAAAGATTGAAAGTTTACTAAAGAGAGTAAAATTATTCATAAAGTGAAGTTTAAATATAAGAATACAGTTATATGTTAGTACAGCAGTTTTTCTTATATGTAAAAATTAATACTAAGAGATTCTAGAAACAAAGAAAAGGAAAAACAACTTTAAAAACCTAAAATAAAATCATAGTTTAAAACATAAATATAACTAAAATGATTTAAAAATAAACAGGCTTAATAATTCTAGTTTAACTTAAACAATCTTTTTAAAAACCATAACATCAGATTATTTAAATCTTAGTTTTAATATCATTTATACACTAAGTATATTCACTTCTCTGTAAAGTATAATTTGCATTCAAATTCATTATCTTCAGAATTTCCAGTTTTTAATTCAAGAATAATGTTTTTAATTTCATTTCCGTCAGAGAGTTCGTTTCTCTTTGTAATTTAATAATGCAGCAATGTTTGGATTTAAATTTCATACATTTTATAAAACTTGTCTCTAAAATATTCAGACTGTGAGACCCTTTTATATTTCCTAATGAGAAAATTCAAGAAAACTCCACTTTTACTAAGTTTCATTTCAAATCAAGATCTTTTTATTAATGGATTTGAAATAAATCATCAAACAGTTTAATTCTACATATATAAATAATTCAATCAAAATAATTAATACGTAACGAATTCTTAGAAAATACAATAATAATCAAACGGTTTATCACTTGAGGAGGTCATGTGATATTTAAGCATTGAATGAGGTTAAATTATCTAAGAATCTTTAAAAGCTATTGATTCTGCCACTCTGTTGTTGATCTAAACCACACAGGACAGAAAAGAATGTATAGACTGATAGACACAATAGAAAGAGTAAAAAGATGACTTTTAATTCTGACTTGAAGTTCTATCACTTTAATTGATTTAATCTCTGACATACTCTCATTCATCTCTGACATGTTTTTCTTCAATCAAAATGGCACAATAATGAAGAAAAACGATAATTTAGCAACTGAGAAACTTAACTATTTTATTAATTATTTTTTTGAGACTTATATATGATGTCAATTATTTTTTATTTATTATAATTCTTAATTAGAAAACTCAATTTGCATATAATTTTTGATCGATTTACTCATCATTTTTATAAAATCAATTATTTATTTAATTATATTTTTGTGTTAATAATAATTTATTTTATTTGTTTTTTATCACAGTCATACCCAATTTTCTATACTTTCTAACTACTAAATAAATAAGCCTTTATCACACATAATTTTTTTCTCAAAACTTATAGCATACTACTTACTTCGAAGTCTATCACTATATTTGAATTCATCATTAACTACGTTATAAAGTCAATTACATATAAAATATACTTTGAAGGACAGTAATAAATTCTCTTTAAAAAATTACGTTATGGATGGGAATTTTTGAAAAAACACAGAATGTACCATTTTGCTTCTTTTTGAGTTTAATACTGTAATGTTTATTTATCTGCAGAGTAATATATAATACACAGAAGTTAACTCTCCTTATAGTAGCACCACCAATGCAAGCCAAGGTAATTAATGGATGCAAGAAGATTTGTTCATAATATACCTACCTAGTGTCTACTCGTCCAACATCCCCAGACTAGTTTCTAGTTTGTGACTTTTATCAGTGAGGAATCTTGGATCCGAGAACTCTGCTCCCTGATCCAAAGCTTCTTACTGATGAAAGCCACAAGCTAGAAATTAGTCTGAAGATATTGGATGAATAGGCACTACATAGGAATTTTATGCACAAACCTTTTTGCATCCATTGATTACTCTGTCTTGCACTGGTGGTGCTACTGTATGGAGAGTTTAAACTCTGTGTAAACAGCTTGTGTAAGCATAAGAAATGGTGATTATGTGCTGTTTAATATATAATTATAATTGTGACTGAATACAGTAATAGGTCACTGAATGTTCCTTAAAATTCTGAATACAATAAAAATGAATTATTTGTTAAAAAACAGTTAACCTGCTTTCTAAAGCCAAAACATTATATTTTGAAAATATTATAAGGCTGAAACTTTAATAATAAAATGTTTATTTTTTAAAGTTAAAACTAAAAATACAGCCAAATATAATGTAGTTGAAAATGATGATATAATATCCATAGATTCAAATAATAGTTGTCACTAGAATGCAACTACCAAACAAACACTACATTGAGAACAAAGAGAAAACGCTTTTTTTAATATGGAATTTCCATGAATTATTAACTCACAAGAAATTAATATGAAATATGTATATTGGTGATTATTTATCTTTTCAGCATATATGTGTTTAGGTGTATCAGTGTTATTAGATAGAGTGGAGAGAGGTGGGTGGTGTGAAAGTCTGTGCTCATATACCCTATATTACAGGTATATAACAAGCCTGTGTTTCAGTTATTATTATTATTATTATTATTATTATTATTATTATTATTATTATTATTATTATTATTATTATTATTATTATTATTATTATTATTATTATTATTAGTATTATTATTATTATTATTATTATTATTATTATTATTATTATTATTATTATTATTATTATTATTATTATTATTCATTTTCAAAAGGAACTTTATTGAGCTTCATGATTGTACAAACAGAAAAAAAAACAGAAATTTACATGAAAAATCGTGAGGAAAATATATATATATAAATTATACAGAAAAAGAAAGAAAAACAAAAAAACTATATCTTTACCATTAGAAAAATATTAATAACAAAAAAACCAAAACAAAAAAATATATCATTGTCCAACACTAAAGGATTTTAAGTATCCATTCTTTAACTCTATCTTTTACAGTTTGGTCATTTTATATAATCAAAAGTTCTTTTATCAGATTTCTTTGTCCACTTTTTCTTCTCTTTTTTATAGGCTTGAGCATAGTCATATTAGTGACCAAGTTGATATGTAAATATTTGTTGATGAAAGTTTTTCATCCCTTAGCCTTATTATTTCTATTTTGTTACAAAAGATATTTGGATGCCTTCTTGTTTTTGCATTATATGAAAATGTGCATCTGGTACTCATAGTGAAAATAGTACAAATGTACTGGCCTTAATGTGTGCAAAGTTACCTTTTGCATAGGGTAGAAGGAGTGTTTGAATAGTATACCTCCTATTTTTGAATACATTGGTAATTTCAGCCCAAATATTATCTCATGTAGGACAAGAAAACGATATATGTGAGTGAATTTCTGATTCTCTTTTGAAAAGCATGCACATATCATCTATGTTAATGCAGTTCCTTTTATAATGAAACAAGTTTAAAATTGGTAGTGCTTCTATGTTTAGTTTAAGTAGAAATTAATAGTATTTTAGTTCTAGCGACCAGTATTTAAATTTTTTTGTTAATTGTTTGTGGCTAGTATTTAAAAAAAATTTATTATTGTCATTTGAAGATAAATGATAGATTAGTATGTATATTTCTTAATACCTATACTTAGTTTTCTGTGTCCAGATCATTAAACTTGTAATATTTAGCAATGTGGAGTAAATAATGTGGTTTTATGGATAACTTCAAGATATGGAAAAAGTCTTATGCATAATGTAATTAAATTGATGGTTTTCTGAATTTGAAATATTTTTATTGCATGTAATCTTAATTCATTTTGCATCAGGAAGTTTTGAATTTATTTAATTGATAATGTAGACATCCTTTTTCCCCACAATAGCTTTCTATATAGGCTATAAATTTTTAATGTGAAGACTAAGACTTTGCTGTATAAAATTATTGAAGTATAGTATGAAATTTTAGTCATTACTAAAAGTTTAAAAAGTGCCATTTTTGCATATAGTGACATGGAGGATTTTGAGAGTGAATTGATTATTTTTGCAGTTTTATTTATTAGTTCTCTTTGAATTTGTAAGCACATTTCCATGTTGCTTTAAAAAAAGAAAAGTCACAAAAGGGCTCTGGTCCCTGTAAAATTTTATTTATGATAGTGTCCTGTATATATTGACCATGCACTTGACTTCACCATAATAAAATTCAAGCTTATATTTTTTTGTATAAGTTTAAATAATTTTTATTAATTTTGGAATTGTTTTTATCTTAAAAACACAGTACATCATCTATACATGTTACACATGGAATATTTGTTTTTAATTCTGATATAAGTATTTCTGCCAAATTGTTTTCTATTGCTTTGATCAATGGATTGATGTATAATGTGAATAGTAGTGCACCTAATGGTAATTCTTGTGGAATTAAACAAAAAGGATTAAAAGATGGTGAATATTTCCCATTGAGGCTAATGTGTATTTCCCTATTCAGAAGTAGATTTTAATAAAATATATTAGTGAGGTTGGTATTAATGCTTTTTATTAGTTCATTGACTAGTAGATCAATTGGTACTGGTCAAATGCAGATGTTATGTGTAATTACATTACAACCAGACCATATTTCTTATTAGTTCTGACTGAATCTAATACTGGTTTAAACAGAAATGCTGCTTAATTTGTTGAAGAGCCCTTAATGGTGAACTGAATAATCTCAAGAGTTGTGACAATATATAGGGTTAAATTTTTTTTTGATCACAGAATCTAATACCTTATTGTCACATGGACTCATTGATATTGGTTTGAGTTTTGTAAGTGTGGATATGTTTTCATTTTTTCATGAATAGCACCAGAGAGATTGGACAGAAACCTCAAATATATATTTGTTTTATTAAAAAAATTGTTAAGTATTTTGATATAAATTTGCTTAAATGATTATATAAAAAAAAGGTATACTATGTATCCCTAGATGGCATGTTTCTGGTACTGTTACAAGACGTTCAACAAATTCTCCCAGTGTAAATTTTTTTTTATCTTCTGGTACTCCCAAGAAGTTATATTTGGAAATAAATTTTAATTCCTTTTGAATTTTGTTTTAAAAATGTGATAATAGTGTTTGCATCATGTTGTTTGCTTGTAATGATTTCCTTATTCATATTTATTGTTGTGGGGAATTGATTTACTGGTTCTTGATTTAATGGCCATCTAACATATTGTCTTGACCAAGTATGGAGATGATTTAATTATATTTTCTTTTTTTATATAGCTATATATTCTATGAGTATTTCACATGCTGATTGATATGCTCTTCTCATTGCCATTACATTTTTGCATTTCTTCTACTATGGTAGAGCTGCACATGATTCTTTTATTAACATCGTTTGCAAAAGCTAGGACTTTTGATGGTGCTGGTTAATTCCTTGTTACATTGCCTATTGTACAAGATATAATATTTACAAATGTTATCCAGGTTTGAACTGGATCCATTTCAAGGTCTCAAATATTATATATTTTTGAAAATAGATGTCCAGTTGTGTTACTCAGCAGAAGTACTCTAATGGTTTACTGGTTGTTAATGGTTTGTGTATAAAGTCATTTTTAAGAGTTATTATGATTGCAGCATGGTCTGAAAAAGATGTGTTTATCAATGATAAGTTCATCATATAGTGCAGTGCTGGTGGGTAAAACACCAGGTTAATTATTGATGAGCATCTACCATTATTAAATAAGCAAAAGTTCTCTGGCAGAAAGCCTTCTCCTGTCATAAGTGGAAAAGCTAGTAAGTGTAACCATTTCATTATAAATTTGTTATATGTCATGCTGAATTCCCCAATAAGTATTATGGGATGAGTTGAGGATACAAATTTTGCATGTAATGTATTTATTAATGTATGAATTATTTTATGATCTTGTGGGATGTAAATGAATATAATATTGTGTTAAAGACTTATAATGTTATTAACAGCATGTGGGCATCTATATATATATATATGATCAATAGATGGCATTTTACCCAAAACATTGTCAAGCATAGGTTTGTTTACATAAACGTCAGAGTAAGCATTCACTATCTCTATCATTAATTCCACCTTCAGATCATGATTTCAAGCTGATTTGCTATCATCAGTGAAGGATAGGAATAAGAAACTGGATCTAAACACTAACTCTGAGCATTTATGAAACAATTTCTATTCAGCTTGCAAGCGTGAATTTTTTAGACATGTAATGTCTTCAAACTCAGCATAGCAAGCAAGATAGCTATATGGGTCTGATATCAGTTCAGTATCACCACATAGTAGAAGCCTCTGCAATATATATCATTGCAAAAAAACCTCAAAAAGTAGGTTAAACTTGCTAACACTTATATTTATGATCAATAGATGGCGTTTTACCAAAAACACCATCAAGTGTAGGTTTGTTTACATAAACGTCAAAATAAGCAGTCACTATCTCTATCATTACTTCCACCTTCATATCATAATTTCAAGCTGATTTGATTTCATCAGTGAAGGGTAGGAATAAGAAACTAGATCTAAACACTAACTCTGAGCATTTATGAAACAATTTCTATTCAGCTTGCAAGCGTGAATTTTTTAGACACGTAATGTCTTCAAACTCAGCATAGCAAGCAAGATAGCTATATGGGTCTGATATCAGTTCAGTATCACCACATAGTAGAAGCCTCTGCAATATATATCATTGCAAAAGAACCTCAAAAGGTAGGTTAAACTTGCTAATACTTATATTTATGATCAATAGATGGTGTTTTACCAAAAACACCATCAAGCGTAGGTTTGTTTACATAAACATCAGAATAAGCAGTCACTATCTCTAACATTACTTCCACCTTCATATCATGATTTCAAGCTGATTTTGCTTTCATCAGTGAAGGGTAGGAATAAGAAACTAGATCTAAACACTAACTCTGAGCATTTATGAAACAATTTCTATTCAGCTTGCAAGCGTGAATTTTTTAGACATGTAATGTCTTCAAACTCAGCATAGCAAGCCAGATAGCTATATGGATCTGATATCAGTTCAGTATCACCACATAGTGGAAGCCTCTGCAATATATATCATTGCAAGAAAATCTCAAAAGGTACATTTATGAAAAACAAAAAAACAAGTTAAACTTGCTAATGCTTGTATTTATGATCAATAGATGGTGTTTTACCAAAAACACCATCAAGCGTAGGTTTGTTTTTTTTTGTTTGTTAGCAAGTTTAACTTGTTTTTTTGTTTTTCATAAATGTACCTTTTGAGGTTTTTTTGCAATGATATATATTGCAGAGGCTTCTACTATGTGGTGATACTGAACTGATATCAGACCCATATAGCTATCTGGCTTGCTATGCTGAGTTTGAAGACATTACGTGTCTAAAAAATTCACGCTTGCAAGCTGAATAGAAATTGTTTCATAAATGCTCAGAGTTAGTGTTTAGATCTAGTTTCTTATTCCTACCCTTTACTGATGATAGCAAATCAGCTTGAAATCATGATCTGAAGGTGGAATTAATGATAGAGATAGTGAATGCTTACTCTGACATTTATGTAAACAAACCTATGCTTGACGGTGTTTTTGGTAAAACGCCATCTATTGATTATATATATATATAATTTTAAATGATCTAAAATGACAATTTTCATCGATTATAATTTTTATCCTTGCTGAGGGTGAAAAGGCTACTTTGGTGAAAGCAGTGCATTCATGACCACTAAAATATGTTGATGAATCTATCTGTGATCTATTATATATTTTGTGTCACTTAATCCCATTAATTGTGGCTGCATAGTATTCATCTATTTTTTTTAATTCATATTTTTTTATTGAGTTTAATTCTTGAACATTTAAAGAACTGATTTTTATCCTCATGTTTGTATTTATTTATTGTATCAAATTAAATCTTTTTCTTTGGCCAGTTTATTATATTTGTTTTATTTTTTTTGATAAATTAATCTGACTTCATTCTATTATTATCTGTTTATCTAATCTGACCTTATGCAACTTTTCAATCAAAAGATTGTCATATTTTAAACATGTTACACTTACCTTTTCTATTGTTTCAGACTTTTCATCCATTGTAGCTTCTGTATTAATGTCTGGGGACAGTCCTTTAGAATTGTTGCTTTAACTTTTTTGTTGTTGTCAACAAATGGTGATAAATCCTCTTCAGTTAATTCAGATTTTTCCCAATCATCTTTCCTACTACGTTTTTGAAGTGGTGGGCATCTGGGTTTACATTTACCTAGGTATTATTTATTTCTGAATCTTTTTGTTGAGGAGTCAATGTTAATGTGTTTAATAAATCCTCTAAGGTTTTACTGATAATTAGAATGAATTTTTTTATTATTTCCATTACTTCTATATGCTTTTAAGATACTTGTATTTGTTCATTTTGTGTGTATTTTGTTCTATCCACTTGCTCATTTATTTGAATATTTGTTTTTGTCTATTTCTTTTGTATTGAAACCCATACATTGAAGATTTTGTGTCACTCTCAGCTTACAGTATTGGCATTTTAGTTTTGGGCAATCACTGATTATGTGTCCTCTTTCTGTACAATTAAAGCATTGCAGTTTTCTTCCATAAATTATTAAAAGAAGAATTGTTTCTTGGTCTGTGATAAGCATTGGATTTGAGGCCTATGTTTTTATCTAAATGTACTTTAAATTGGTAGTTATTACTTAAAATCAGTATTGGGGTGTTTTTTAAATATATTTTTTGATACCAGATCACTTCTCCAAAAAGCTGCATTAGTTTTTTGAAATTGATCACATTGTAATTTAAATAAAAGTTTTTTATTATTCCATTAATAATATTTTCTCTGTCTGGATTTACTTTGATTAGTGCAAATTTACATAGTGTTTTGATTTTTTTTTTAAATCTCTCTTTTTGTTCTTCATTATAAAATTCCACTAAAATATATCTATGATTTCTATGCTTGCCAGTTCGAAATATGGAATCCCATAGGTTATTTACATTTATTGCTTCATATAATAGATCTTTGGGAAATTTATATAATGTGCAGTTCACATCTGTGATCGCTAAAACAATTGATCAGCTAGTAAAAAAACCAATTGAAAGAGAAAAATAAATCTCATGGAATAGTTGAGTTGAAAACTTCTGTTTTATTTAGGCTTTCTTCTGTCCAGTTTTCTTCCATAATATTAATTTGAATTCCTGAAGTTTATGAAAGCATATCTAATTTCATTATGTCATTAACCATCAATTTATGAAATCTTGGGCTCTGCCCTACCTTCTTACCATTATCATTATTTAAATTGTTTATGTTCTCATTGTCTTTCTTTTCCTGATTTTTTTTTTTGACTTGTTCTTGGAATTTTGATTGCTTATGCATATGATCATAAATTTGCCATGCTTGTTCTGTCTGTAGATTAGCAACTAAAAATCTCCTGTGGGGAGTTTTGAATTTTATATAAAAATTGATCTTTTTTAATCACTTGGCTTGTTTAGGGGAAAAACTAAAGTGAAATTTCATCGTAAATTGCGGCTCTCTTATTAGTTGGTGCATGTGTATTCCTACTATTATTATTATTTTATTATTATTATTATTATTATTATTATTATTATTATTATTATTATTATTATTATTATTATTATTATTATTATTATTATTATTATTATTATTATTATTATTATTATTATTATTATTATTATTACTATTATTATTATTATTATTATTATTATTATTATTATTATGTTTCAAAAGGCCTTTATTGTCTCAAAATAATACATTAATGGTTACATAGTAGATTATGTGCTACAAGTTTTCCAGTTACAACCAGGTTACAATTGTTATTACAATAATCAAGATAACATCTTTATATTATATTGTCTTAATTGAATGTTACAGATTTGTTCATTATCAAATAAAGTGTTCAGAATATTATAGACAGTTGCATTTAATAGTTATTAGATGCACAGATGTTACTGTAGCTATTACTGGATAGGGATGGGCTCTGTTCTTTTGTTTTATTTCCTGTTTTATTATTTATTTATTTTTGTTTTTTCCTTGCTGGTGCTCCATATTACTTAGTTATCATTTCCTTGATTATGTTACAACCTTGCTCTGTGTTTAAGCAGAGACCAGGTAGCTGCATAGATGTCTGGACTTGTTATCAATTTGTCCCAGATTTGTATTTGGATTAACTTGTGTTCAAAAGTTGATGGATGTCACCTTGTGTTATTTCCCATTAGGAATGTACATCTTGTGCACCATAGTGAATATAGAACAAAAGTTGTTGCCCTAATAAGTGGTATTGTTTTACTTTGGAAAGCCATCATTACTTGTTCCATTGTGGCTTTATTTTTCCTATATGTGTTGCAAAGTATAACTCTTACTTGTTCCAGACCTTTGCAGTGATACAGTAAGTGCTGGACAGTTTCTTCATTCTTATGGCATAAACTGCATAAAGGATCCATGTCTCTATGTAGTCTTCTATGTACCAGAAAGTATGTGGTTGGGAGGGCATCTAAGTTTATTTTAAGGATAAAATTGAAAATTTTTTGTTCTAACTCCCATTTCTTGTATTTTTTAATTAATACTTTATTGTTTATTTTTAATATTGGTAATATTTCGTTGGTGGTGGTATGGTTCTGCATTAGTTCATAGATATTAATATTGGGAAATCTATTATTATTATTATTATTATTATTATTATTATTATTATTATTATTATTATTATTATTATTATTATTATTATTATTATTATTATTATTATTATTATTATTATTATTATTATTATTATTATTATTATTATTATTATTATTATTATTATTATTATTATTATTATTATTATTATTATTATTATTATTATTATTATTATTATTATTATTATTATTATTATTATTATTATTATTATTATTATTATTATTAATTAGAGAAAATATAACTTACTATTAAAATTTTTCGGCTGAACGTTTTCGAGGAACCATGCCTCATACTCATAGCCTTCATGAAAAGTGTAATAAATATATGCAAATGTAAATATTCAAATAAGCTACTGTTACGTAGCCCATTTTTTCGAGATCTCGAAGCATGTGTTCTTTCTGTTAATGGCATGGATGTCTCTATTAATATAGAATGCCTCCTTTATTTTTCTCCTGTAATCATTTGGCTCTGAACATAAAATAATGGGGTTGGCAGGTATGAAGTTGTGCCCAGATTGTTTACTATGTTCGAAAAATACAGAGGATGTGCTGCTGTTCGTTTGAGCTCTGTTGAAAGTGTAACAATGTTGAGCCAATCTGGTATTAATTGTGGCTTTCATTTCCCCATAATATGTAGCGTGGCATCCAGCTTGAGGGCAGGAAATAGAGTACACCACGTGTGGGGTGAGCGATCTATCAATGTGGTATTTAGAGTTATTGATCAACCTATTGGAATTGGGTGGAGTTCTGAATATTATGTTGAATTTATTGTTTAAAGTTTTCGTTAGTTTGCTGAATATTTTAGGGATGTAGGGGATTGTTATTCTAGGTAGATTAGTGCGAGGTAATTTATTGTTTATTGTACTATTAAATTTCATGATTTTCTTTTTAATAGTAAGTTATACTTTCTCTAATTAATAATTACAATTAAGTATTTTTTGTTTTTTGTTTTTACATATAAGGAGAAATTAAAACCATATTTTTTATTATTATTATTATTATTATTATTAGTAGTAGTAGTAGTAGTAGTAGTAGTAGTAGTAGTAGTAGTAGTAGTAGTAGTAGTAGTAGTAGTAGTAGTAGTAGTAGTAGTAGTAGTAGTAGTAGTACTACTACTACTACTATTATTATTATTATTATTATTACTACTACTACTACTACTACTACTACTACTACCACTACTACTACCACTACTACTACTACTACTATTACCACTACTACTATCACCACTACTGCCAGCCACCAACTACCACCACCAGCATTACTATTATTATTACTACTATTAATACTACTACTATTATTATTATGATAATGATGATGTTTCAACAATAAACTTTATTGACTCATATGTGCAAATGTTTGCCTAGCATTGGTATATTAATTTTTCAGAATAAGGGTAGTCCAAATTCATTTTGCTTCACGTTACATGATGATTTACATATAAATTGTGTTGGGTATTATATTTCTCTGAAAAAGTTTTTGAATTAATATAGGGCCAATGTCTAAATAATTGTTTAAACATAATCCATTGTAATTTGTGTAAGGTGCTTCCATAGTCTATTAATATATCCATTCAAAAATATATGTGTGAGTTTTCTAATACATATTGTTCAACTCTTGATAAATAAGGATTATTGTAAAGACAAAGTTCATGTTCTTTAAAACAAGCAAAACTCACTATACATTCTTTCAATGAGATTTTTAGTTTTGTTCATCTAATAGGTTGACCTGGGTATCTTTTCCCAATGTTAAAGTTGTTGGGGTCATAGACATGAAGATTATTCCATATCCATTGAAAAATATTGTCAGTACCATCTACTAGGGAAAACCACTTCTGTTACTATTTATAAAATGGCCACTTTGCCAGATGGCTGCAATTATTGCTATTATCATCATCATCATTATTCTTTTAATTGCTTAAAATTAGCCAATTTTCTTGTCAAATTTATCCTTAATATTTTTTGCTTTCTTTTATAGTCATTTACTTGATATTACTTATATGGGCATCTTCAAATCAATTTTTAATGTCATTTATAAAAACAATAAATGTGTTCTCTAACTTATATTTAAAGTATTAGATAAGCTTTAGAGGTTTTTTAAATACTTATTTTAAATTTAGTTATGTGTAATTCATTATCTGTTCCAAGTTATTCCAGGCCATATTTTCATTATTAAAATTGATATATTTGATCACTGATAACAAAAATGTTTGGGTGAATAACTTAGCTTTTTAAAAGATACATTGAAAATAAAGTTATTAGAGCTTATTAGCCATTGTTATCTTTTACTTTTGATTTTAAGTTTTATTGATTATCTAGTGGTACATTTCTTCTTTTAATTTGCAACATTAGTCTTTTAATTACTGATTAATAGAAATATATTTTACATGCAAATTCTGTTAATCTCTGTTTAATTTTAAATTTTTTGACTGCATAATCTGTATTATAGTATTAATGAATAGGCATACATAAAATAAAATTGATATTAATTGATCATTTACAAAATTATATCCAATAGCAGTTATTATAACATACTTTCTAATAAAGAATCATTTTCTTCTTTGATGGTCATGATCTAAATAACTTATAACATGTTCTCGCGATTTAAAATCTCCAGTTCAGTTCATATACTTTCTTTATTGTTTAAAATTCAGTGTATAATAAATTCATCATTACCCATCAAGACTTTCTTGACTCATGATTTATATATTTTATACTATTTAATTGGTTTTCTTCTTATAGGTTCTACATAACAATATCACTAATTGATATATATTATTGGTATCATTTCAATCATATCATCAATTGATATACAATAACATCGATTGATATATGTATATTATTGGCGCCATTTCAATGATTTTTAATTAAATTCTAACATATAGTAAGAAATAATAGAAAAAAATTAGTTATAATAAACACCTCAATACTGCCCCATTCTTTTTAAATTCACTTAAATAAAGATATAATAAAAGACAAATGCCCCCCAAGATGCATTTCGTGCTGAACCAGCACTCATCAGTTGGCCCAAGTCACTATCTCTCATATATATCTTTATTATATGAAAAGTATTTTTCTAGAGTAAATTGTTACATTTTCATTTACTATTGTCAAACTTCCTCCACTAACAACTTTGATGTCATCCATTTCAGATAAATACAATAATGACTATTACTAACCATTATTGAATCTAGAGATTATCTCTAGCACAGATATAAACTTTAAAACTCATTTAAAGATCTATATATTTTATTTTTTATTTATTTTACACATACGGAGTTATTAACCTTTCTCTTTCCCGTGTGTAATATCTTATAGATATAATAAACACCTTCATATTTTCCCATTCTTTTTAAATTCACTTAAATAAAGATATACTAAAGGACAAATGACCGCCAAGATGCATTTCGTGCTTAATCAGCACTCATTAGTTGGCCCAGGTCACTATCTCTCATATATATCTGCATTATATGAAAAGCATTTATCTAAAGTAACTGAGCACATTTCTGACTTGAGGAGTACGTTGTACAACGTAACTCTCTTATTTATTGCAATTTAATTATTTGCTACTTAATTTTTTTTTTAAGTATATATATTTTTATTGAACTAATTACTATCTGGTTTCTAATGGTAATATATATGTTTGTGTGAATTTATATTTTAAAAAAGTAAGAAATCGTTAATGTAATAAAAAACAAAACACAATAAAAACACAATTTTCGATTAATAATTTTTATTAAAATAAGAAAAAATCAAACAATGTTATAGAAATATAAAGCAGGTAGTTGTAACAAAAATATGACCTTATTTAGTTAAGATTTATTTAGTTAAATATAAAGTTAAATAAAATGCAAACAAGTACAGTAAGTTCTCGCAAGATTTTCAATAATGACTTTTTATTCTGAGCTTATTATTGTACTTTCTAAGCTTTTTTATAAACTTAAACCAAATAGAAGGAATATTTTAACTACTGATTTTTTTTTTAAAGTTTAACAAGCCGAATTTTTAAACGAAAAATCTATAAAGACTATATAGACTATAAATATATAAGTAAATTTGTTACATAGGTTGATTTACTCTTTTTTTTATCTATAAAAGTATAGTATGAATTTATGAGACATTATTTTTTTACACTTGATCAGTATTATGTGTATTGATTGAAGTCTGATATCTGACTCCATAGACATTTAAGTGGATTTTTATTATGAAGTAAAAGAAATAAGCAATGAAACCTGTTCAATCTTTTTCAAACGCTTCTTCTCAACTGGACCCGCCTTCATTCCGTCCTCGGTCAACATCATCTGCATGAAAGGCAGCATGGCACATTGATAAAGACAAATCCATTATTAATACGAAAGAAACTTGTGTCCCCTTGTCTAAGAAATGGTAAATCCACCATATATATAATGCTATATGTAAATCATGTATAAATTAGCAAGAACAATATGTATATAAGAAATGGTGATCATGTGATGTTTAAGTAGTTTAATATATATATATATATACATTCATTTCCTATTACAACTATTGTTGTGTCTATAACTCATAACAGTCAAAAGCTAGCTAAGAAAACTAACCAAACTAATCATTAAAGCTTTGTTGTATACATGATGCATGTATTTATTGTTGTTACATTACAGTTTAGACAAATCTAATACTTCTAAATTACAATAGTTGTCAGTATCTTTCCATTTCATTTGACATAGGTAATTATTATTAATTTATATATTTATTTATGTTTTTACTTTGGATTAAACCCTTAATTTATGCATTTAAATGATAAAAATTTGAACAAAATTTCTCTGTGTATTTTTTTAAATATTTTTTTCATTATGATGTAAGAAAAAAAGTGTCAATCAAAATCAGGCATAAAAACAGGTTGAAATCATGGCATCAGATATAAACGTATTTATTTGAAATACTTTAATTTTTTCAGGGTCAGCCTAACCCCCAAATTTTTGAATAGATTCTAGCAATTAAAATTTTTATTGTGATGCCATGTTTGATTTTTTTTGCATGCAATTAAATTTTTTTTACATATATTGCAAAATTTATTTATAAGCTATATGATAAATATTTAAGCCTTCTAATAATTAAAATTCTGAAACATAAAAAAATTAATATTTTAAAATTGTGAAAATAAGCATCTAACTAACAGACTTACCATTAACAAAGGCAAACATTGTTATTGGCTTCACGATATCTATTCAAAGAAAGTTAAAAGAACAAAATATTAGAATTTTATTTTATTAAAAAATATATTTAGAATTAGTTATCATCAAAGAGACAAAAACAATCTAAAAGTTAATAAATTATTAATTGTTATTAAAATATTTCACTTACAGTTTGTACAAAAATAATTTCCTTTTTAGCTTTTAATGGCTTTTCTGTAATAATTTTCAGTTTTCATAACATACTTCATATACTTTCTAAGAGCTATCTTTTTAAAAATAAAATGTTTTCAAAGACAAATCTTCCTAGTGATGTAATTTTTTATTCAATAATAAGTCTCTTATAAAATATTGCATCATAGTCATTAACAATTACTGAAAATTATGTTATGTGTGACATTTAGCCACATGGGAAATAAATTTAAAGCATCATCCAATCACAAATTTCCCCCTCCTTTATAGCTTTGTTAGAACAATCAATCCCAGACAAAGGTCTGTAAAGATGCATATACTGCTGACATCTCTTGGAATTTTTTTTAAATTAATGCATTAAAAATGAAAACTTCTTAGAAAGAATCACTGCAGCCTGTCACAAACCATAATTTAGCAAATATAACACTTTAAAACAACATAGAAAAGTAGCAACCACCAGACCATCATGCAACCTAAAATGTCAAATATGATAGCATTACCATAGCTTATTTTTGAGAAACAGTTAAATAAAATATGAATTATGCTTTTAACTTATTAATCAAGTTTTATTAAGATTGTAAATCATATGGTAATACTGTACACATGTGAAATTAAAATATAACAACTTTTTAAATATCTTCATAATTAAAAAATTATAGATTTAAATGATAAAAATTTAAGATAGTATTTTTAAATAATTTTCAATTATGAAGTAATGAAGACAAGTATTGATTAAAACCATGCATTGTATATTTGAAATACTTGTGGTTTAAAGTATTTTAGGCAAATATATTTACTAGATAATATAATTTCAGCTTGCAGTGTCTATTTTGAGTTGCTACTTTATTTTATTACATTATAACATAAAAATTATCTTTAAAATATACAACAAAATCTTCTTGAATTTCTATAATTTCAGTCTATAATTCTGTGAAACTTTTTTATTTAAAAACTTATAACTTTTTATGAGATGAGTTTTTTCAATTTTGAAAGTATTTAGAAAATTATTATACTTTCAATATTTACACTTACACAATATTATTGTTTAGTTTAATAAAATCTTGACTATTAAACTAAAAGCAGAATTCACTTTTGGTTTAAAGTATTACAGACAAATATACTTAATATAAGGCTAATTTCTGTTTGCAATGCCTGTTTATACTTAATACTTTGCTTAATTATAACAAGGCTAAAAATTATTTTAAAAGATACACAGAAAAATATTCCATTTCAAATCTATAAACATATAAAAATATTATATCTAACAAAATAAACATTAGAAGATAATGTAAACAATGTGAAAATTATTTTATAAAAAAATGAACAACATATACTATATTTTAATATATTATTACATTAAATTATTATAATAAATTATTATATTATATTATAATATTAGCATATTATATTTTTAATATCATCTAGGGCTATTATTTGCATCAAAATGCTTACATTTTAGACTGATAAAATTATACGTCACTTGTCTATCTAAAAGAATATGTGGTCATTTCTCATAGAGAAAAGTTTTAATTTTTTCATCAGATATTAGTGGACAATACCAATCTTTTACTGATTGTTCAAAAATGTTTCACCGATGCTAAATAATTCTCAAATCAATTATCACCACTTTTCTGTTTGAACTTTATGAATTGGAATATGGGATGAACAGTCCAAAATGCATAGTCTGCATTTTGTTATAAGAGAATAATTTGGCTAAGAGAAAGTGATATTATGGTTGCTTAATTTATGAGTGCCATCACTATGTTCCGCATTTAGAAAATTTATATTAGTTAATAAGATTTCTATGAATTTTAATCGTAAAACTTTTTAAGTAATTAGGAAAAGTATAAAAATTACTGTGAAAAATGCAAAAGAGAGTAATGTATTTTATTTTATCATATAGAATTGCGCAATTAAAAGAAATGATATTAATTCATATTTATATTATTTGATTATAAAGTCTATGTTTGAATAAAAGAGTACTTTTATCTGGAGAAAGAATATTATTAATATTTAAGACATATATCTAATTCATTTAAATAAGATATTTATTTTTATATAGCGCGATGTTTTTAAACTGTAATTACTAATTCTTTTAAGTAAAACTAAATTTGAATTCATCTATATATACAAAATATTCGTACTCAAGCTAAATATTTATTACAAGTAATCCCTCCAGTGAAAAGTGAATTTATTAAACATAATCAAAGGGAAAATATATAATAAAAAAGGCTATTTTATTACATGATTCAAAGAACGTTTAAAATTTTGACAAAAAAGAATATAATTGAAGATTTTATTACAAAAATACGACCTTAAAAATTACTATTAAATTAGTAATATTATTATTTTTAAAAAATACTCCCCTGTCCCTATTTTTTCAATATTGTATATTTAAATCAAATCTCAATATTAATTTCTATTTACCTTCTTTTACGTACATTTCAATCTTTAAAAAAAAATCATTAAAAAAAAAAGAACGTTTTTTTAACTTTAGTTCTTCTTTTAAAGACTCCTTTTTATCTTTTCATTGTATAATATGCATTAAGCAGAGATTTTTGTATATGATAAGTAAAAATTTAAATGGAAATTTTAAATAGCTCTTACAATAACTTCAGTATGAAAAATATTCAAACACAAATTTCATTCAATGTTACTCTAACTTATATGAAATTTCTTTAATTTTATAAAACTTTTAAATCTTTGCACTAAGCAAATTTGATGTTAACGTTAATGAGAATATAATTTAATCTTATAAAAGGATTGTAACTAATCAGTTTTTACTTTTTATCAATATTTATTTTTACAAATTGACATTTTTTTTTGTAATAATTAAGATTTTAATTACTATGAGATAGCATACTTTTGTAGAAATAATTTTATTAATTACTATTTACTTTTTTAGGAGACTTAGTTATTATCGATTAATATTTTCATCTTTTAAAAAAATAATATCAATTTATCATTTATTTATCCATCCCTTACCTCCATTTTATTTAATATTAACTATTCAGAATTCATTTTAGGTCAATATAAAATTTTTAAAAATCATACAATTTTTGTTTCAAGTTTTCTACTAATATAACAACAATTTTATTATACAAATCGGATATAGTATTCTAATTTAAAATTCGCGCCTAATGGGTTAATTAAGCCTTTGAACCTTTTTTTTTTTATGAATTTTATATTTTTCAGTTCATATATATATATGAAATAATTACATCTACAAAATTTTAAATTGTTGGACTTCAGATTTTGAAGAAAATGCATGAAACAAATGTGTCCCACTAGGCATATAATTCACCCATACATACGAGGTTAAACAGAATCATCATCATCATCAACCATTATCAATCCACTGCAGGATGAAGGTCTCTCCAAGTTCAATCCATCTTTTTCTATCTTTAGCTTCTCTTCTCCACATCACCCCTGCACACTTTCTTATTTCATACATCCATCTCACATGTGGTCTGTTTCTGGGTCTTTTAAAATCTCTTGGAATCCAGTTTAAAATTTCAATTGTCCATCTATTATCATATTTTCTGACAATATGTCCAGCCCAACTCCACTTCAGTCTTTTAATTTTTTCAATGAGGTCAGTAACACCTGTTTGTTCTCTTACCCATACATTGCATTTTCGATCCCTTCTTGTTACTCCCAACATGCATCTCTCCATACTTTTTTGAGTGGTCTGAAGTCTCTATATTGCTCTTCTATTAAGTGTACAAGTCTCAGATACATAAGTAAGAACTGGCAAAACACATTTATTAAAAAGCTTCCTTTTCAAACACATAGGCATATTTCCTTTTAGTATCAAGTTATTTCTACCAAAAGCACTCCAACCAAGTTTGATTTTATGATTAATTTCATTCATTATATTTTCATCTGTATTAATAATCTGACCAAGGTATTTGTAACTGTTAACTTCTTATAACTCATCATAATCAATTTTTATTTTCATATTTTCAGAAAATCTATTACATATTACTTTAGTCTTTTTAATATTTATTTTTAGTTCTACTTTCCTACTTTCATCTGATAACTCCTGCAACATTTCCTATAGCTCTAAAGCATTATTTGCAAAAACAACTACATCATTTGAAAAATCTAAATGACTTAAATAATCTCCATTTACTTTCACTTCTTTAGCTTCCCATTTTAATCCACAAAATACTTCTTGCAGCACTAATGTAAAAAGTTTTGGAGATATGGAGTCACCCTGCCTTACACCCTTTTCAATGTTGATTTTCCTACTATCATTATGTAATCTAATTGTTGCTGTTGCATTTTTATAAATATTCTTTAAAATATGACAATATCCTGGATCTACACCTTGATGATCCAATGCTTTAATCACTGAAGAAATGTTTATAGAATCAAATGCCTTTTCATAGTCTACAAATCCTAAGCATAATGGCAACTCATATTCATTTGTCCTTTCTATAATTTCTTTCAATACCTGAATATGATCTACTGTACTAAAACCACTTTTAAATCAACCTTGTTTTCTTGGTTGATGGAAATCCAGTGATTTCTGTAGACGAGTTGTAATTATCTTAGTAAAAATTTTATATAAAACTGATAAAAGACTGATAAATCTGTAATTCCTAATATCTTCTTTATCACCTTTTTTAAATATTAATATTAATACTGCATTCTTCCAATCATCTGGTACATCTTTATCATTTAGATATTTGGTATATAACTTTGCTAAAAAAAAATTATATTTATTCACCTGCTTCTTTTAATATATCAATTATAATTTCATCATTACCGGAGCCTTCCCTTTCTTCATAAATTTAATTGCATGTCTCACTTCCTCATTTAAAATTCTGGGCAATTTGGAAGATATAATAGGTATAGGAGACACTTGTCCTTTATTACTATATAATTCTTGATAGAAGTCTTCTACATATTTCATGATGTCATCTCTCTTTTTAGTAATAATGCCATCTTTTTTTATTGCAGATATAAATTTCCTACCAATACCAAAATGTTGTTTTACACTCTTTAGACTTTTATTCTCTTTTACAGCTTTCCTTGCTAGTTCACAATTATACTTTCTTATATCATTTTCAACTCTTTTCTGCACCATTTTACAAAATTTGAGATATTCAATCTTTTTTAATGCATCATTGTTGTATATCCTCATATTCCTTCTTTTCTTTATAAATTCTCTAGTCTCAGTAAAAATTTTATTGACCAATTGCTGCTTTTTTCTACCAGCTATCTTTGTTGTAGTTTTTAAAAGTGTATCTTTTATTTTCCTATTAATGTCATTCAAATCTGAATCATGTTCAAAATCTATTAATACTTGAAACTGATTTGTAAATTCTAATTTAAATTCATTAGAATGTTTTTGAACATTAGGAATATCAATTGTAAATATTATTTTTCTTAATAATTTTTGTCTTTCTAGTTTTGCATTAACATGTATCGTACATCTCACTAATCGATGATCACTTCCTGTGTTAAATTTATTAAGAACATTACAATCTTGAAATATGTATTTTCTGTTAGTCAAAATATAATCCAATTCTGCTGTACCTTCATTTGGATGCTTCCATGTCCATTTCCTTTTAACATTTTTCTCAAAAAAAGAATTCATAATATAAAGTTTTTCTTTTTCTGCATACTTCACAAGTCTATGTCCTCTCTCATTTCTATTACCATAACCAAAATTACCTACAGCATTTTCATTTTTCATTTGTTTACCAATTCTTGCATTAAAGTCTCCCATAACAATTTTAAAATGTTGTTTAGTCTGATTAAAAGCCTTTTGTATATCCATATAAAAATCTTCTATAACTTCATAAACCTGAATTATCTGCATTTGGTATCTGCTATTAAGTTATAAAACTAATCTTACCCTCTATCTGATACACCATTAATTTTCACAATGTTATTCTTCCATTTTTTATTTATAATGAATCCTACTCCACTTGTATTTCCAATATTTGTGCTTTTGTAGTAGAGTATATGTCCACTTTTTAAATCAATTGTTTCTTCACCTTTTCTTCTAACTTCACAAAGTACAATAATGTCCCATTTAATATAAGAGAGTTCTTCTTCTAACTCTTGCAATCTTCCTTCACTTGAAAGTGATCTGCAGTTATAAGTACCTAAATAAAAAGTCATCATCAAATGGCAGCCTGAGTCCACAATCAGGGGACTTTTAGCACCCTCTGTTTTCAGCCACCAACTGCTTCCTTGGTTGGTGACTTTGCAGCCTCTTGGGAATAAGAGCCATGATTTATTTTTGTCTGTCATGATTGTATACATTGGAAAAAATTTTCTTAAACTTGGAGGTAAAAAGCCAATAAACTCACCATGCTGGCTAATGCATGTTGGTGAGCAGCCCACCATGTTCATATACTATATGAATAATCACATAGTAATAACAGTTGCAACAACAAGAACATATAGAGTGGACATTAGGAATTGCCCTGCTCGGTTCCAGGCCTCCATGGGAAACTTTTTATTGAAATTTGCTTTGAAAACAATCTAAACACAAAGCAGTATTACAAGAAGAACATCGTTGGAGTTTTTTCTTCCATTTTCTTTATGTGACAATTGTGATATCTCATTCAATACTGGTAGAATGCAAGTGTGCCGTCTGCAAATAAAACAGCAATTTTTAGGGGGAAAATACTAAAATTATTATACTGAAATTATTAATTATATTTTATAATTTTACCTGTTCATATTACACTAATTAAAACACTTATTTATTTAATTATTTTACAAATTGAATGCTTCAGTATCTTATGGAATATATTTAAGAAATAAATAACCTCTACTGAATATTGAATTTGCAATATTTTTTTAAAAAAATTATTCATACAACTAGGTTATTACTACTCAATCTAGAAAAAGTAAACTGATTAAAAGTATAATACTTCATTTGAATACTTTTTTTTATATGTCAAATGCATTGACTGGGAAGCGAACCCAGGCCAGCTGCTTGGAAGGCAGCTATGCTAACTGCTAGGCCACCAACACTTAACTTCTTCATTTGAATACTTACTTGTCAATTAAAATAACAAATGCAAAATAATTATCTTTTTATTATCCATTGAGTCATTCTGATACCTTTTTCTACCAAACATCAATCTTACAGCTATGTGAATTAGCAATAGAAATAATGACATTATGACAGAAATTAATCAACTTTTCTGTCTGTGATTAAAATTGCACTCACTTTAAATCCTATGAATAATAACATGTTTAATATGTGAATTAGAAGTTGTCAATTGGCTCTATTTAACATTTTAGTTAATTCATTGTTAAGCTAACCAAAATACATAAGATAAAATATAATTTTAATTATATTTAGATATATAGAAACATTTCTAAACTCAAAATTTTACACAAAGTTTTTTATAAAATGTAATTCTCTAAACCACTTTATTTAATATATTCATTAATATACTTCCTGAAATAAAATGCAAGAAATTTATTTTTTTTTGACAACAATTTCTTTGACTTTTGAAAGAGATACTTTACTGAAATAGAAATTTCTTATTGAAAATCTTTTTCAAAGTCTAATCTAGTGAATATAGTGTGCACAAATTTTATCTAAACAACAGGGAATCATTGCATAATCTGAATATAATCTTTTGCAATAATACACTGAAATGAAATCCTACTTCATATTATTTATATGTAACTTTGGATAAGTTAACTTATAATTCTGATTTGACTAGAGTTATACCAAAATTATTATCTAGGAATAATGATCTTGGAAAGCTAGCTGGGATTAATTGGGATAATGACTTAAGTATTTTATAGACAGTTTCATTAACATTATCAGAATAAAGCATATTCTTCTAGTGAATATTGGGCTCCTGATAGATAAAAAATTTCCACACTAAAATTCTGAATACTTAATTAGAAATTACTATGAGAAATAACACTGGTATACTTTTATTTTTTCACCAAATAGAAAAAATGAAGTTTATCTACAAAAAATGAATATAAAACTATTAAGCAGATATTTGCCTGTAATTCAATACATAGATTTACCATCTAAGGCTTGAATCAAATCAAGATCCTCTTCTTAGATATTCACTCAGGTATTTATAATAAAAAAATTATGGGATTAAAAATGGAATTCTTTTGAGGTTCCAGATGATTTTTTTTCCATATCCATTATTAAAGGTAGCTGGATTTAATTTTTCTGAACACAATTGGAGTCTTACTAACAGATTCAGAACAAACCATGGTTGTTGTGCTCATCTGTTTTATAAATGAGATATATCAGTCATTAATCTATATAAATGGGGAAAAAAATAAACTATGAACCACATAGTTAATGTTTTTAAATCTGTGTCTGCAATGAAAGAATTGAAGAACTTAATAAAACCATTAGTAAATCTCTGCAGGTACTTTTATGATTCAATATAAAATGCATATATTGGAATTATTTATCTTTTTCACATTTCTTTGATCATATGTTTCAAAAAATGTGTTGAACTAGATGCTTGAAATATAAATATATATATATAAAGTGTACCTAAAAATACGTATATGTACTTAAAGTTATAATATAATTTATATATGTCTTATTCACTTGAAAAAAGTGAACTGGGTGTTCAAAAATATATCCAGTATGGGAGAGAGATTGGTCTGACATTTGGGATGATGGATAGCTATGTTTTGTTTGAGATAAAGTGAAAGATATATTGCGATAAGTATAACTGTTGAATATATATATAATTAAGAGCATGCCAATTAGCTCTAAACAAGCTTTTTATTTATGATAAATGCTACTACAAGAGAAGGCATTCAAATCATTTTTATTTGGATTGTCCCCATCCCCAGACCGATTTCGACTTATGGGTCTCTTCAGTGAGGAGTTGGGACATTAGGTAAAAACCAGTCTGGGGATGGGAACAATCCAAGATAAAAATGATTTGAATGCCTTCTCTTGTAGTAGCATTTATCATAAAAAAAAAGCTTGTTTAGAGCTAATTAGCATGCTCTTAATTTTACATATTTGTAAGTGCAAGCTATATATAAGTCATGTGACATCTGACTTATATATATGTGTGTGTGTATTTAATTATTTATCTACAAAAAGTATAAATAAAAATTATAAACCATTAATAATGTGAGACAAAAGAATGTGTATTTGTATTTCAAAGTTAGTTATTAAATTTTATATAGTGAGTCTGAATAATAAATGAATATTGATTACTTTTGCCTATATTATCAAAATATCATAAACAACACTCTCACCATTATTTTATTTACGTGCTCCATGTTGCCAAAAATAATACTCGTGCACAAGGTTTAAGGATTGTTTTGTCCAATCTTCATATTGTAGTCTTAAATACACAGGCAAAATATTGATATTCAATGGATATTGTAGACTATTACTCTAAAAAATATGTACTTTCTTTCTTGAAAAAGGATTAAACTTTGACATAGCACTGTCTAATATTCCTTTATTAGATATAATGGCATCCACAGAGGAAGTCATTCAAAAATTGCCTTTAGAAGAAGCAGCAGAATTGCACTGGAGAATTAAAAAAACACTTGACAAGCAACAAAATTGAAGTCAAACATATTCTATGGGGAGAAGAAAGCAATTAAATCTCTCAAAGTATATAAATCTATAATTATTTTTCCTGCTAACAAAAACAATGCAATAGTTGTAATGGATACAACTGATTGTGGCAACAAAATACAAGAACTCCTCACAGCAGGCCAATATAGAAAAGGGCAAAAGCTCTGCTACCAAGTACAGAAACTAAGATACAAGCATTACTCAGAAAGCATCACAGGCACTTCACTGATTCAGAAAAAGAAAAATAACATCATATTTCAGCAAAATTTCTTATCTTTATGGTCTATCTAAAATCCATAAGGATCATGTTTCCATTAAGCGTATTGTTAGTTCTAGAGATTCACCTTGCCAAAATTTGGCAAGATTTCTTTTCAAAGTTCTTAAGTCCTTTGACATACAAAACCCAGTCCTTTGTCAGGGTTTCTATATACTTTGTAGAATTAATCAAGATCATAAAAATTGAAAGAACTGACTTATTGGTAATCTTTGATGTGGAAAGTTTATTCATGATTATACCATGTGAAGAAGCATTGTCTATTGTAAAGAAAATATTAAATGGTGATAACAGTTCACACACCAGAACAGTTTTTTCCTATTGATAGTATAATGGAACTATTAACATTTTGTATAAAAACAATGGACTTTCAATATAGCACAGAATTCTTCCAACAAAATCAAGGAATGGCTATGGGCTCACCACTGTCTCCCCTGATTAGCAATATTTACATGGAAAAACTTGAAACCACAGCCATAAAAACTACTTTGTATCCACCTAAAGTTTGGCTTTACTATGTGGATGATAAATTTGTTGTATGCCACATAGTGAAGAATTGCTACAAACTTTCTGGAAACACACCAACAACATATCCCCTTCAATTAAATTCACAATAGAATCAGAACAAGAGCAAAAATTGGCATTCTTATATGTTCTTCTGACAAGATTCCCTCATGGAGAAATCAAAACTACAGTTTACCTAAAACCTACACATACAGGAATATACCTAGCCTATACATCCATTCACACCAAAAACACAAACATGGAGTTATACTATCAGTATGGAACAGAGCAAAAAGTTTGTTTAGCAACCAGTTATTTGGAAAAGAAAAATCTATACAGAACAAACTCTTATGGAAAATGTTTATCCATCAGCTATTATTAATAAATCATTAAATAGACAACAAAAATAACCATCAAGAGAAAAGACAATTATTGGTACTGTAGTCTACCCATACATTCCAAAAATAGCAGACAAATTAAGAAAAATCTGCAATCAGTATAACATCAAAACAGCTTTCCAGAGCCATATCACCCTATGAGCATTTCTAACATCTACAAAGCCTAATCTTGAAATGCTGAAAAAAAACTGCATTTATAAAATACCATGCAAATATGGAAGAACATATATTGGTCAGACTAGTCATTCCATTGAAAAGTGCTTGCAAGAATATAAATTTGATGATTAGGAGACAGAAAACAGATGTGTCAATGATAGCAGACCATGTATGTACCAACGAAAATATGTTCAATTTGGGAAAATACAAAAATATTGGATAGAGAAAAAAGGGTAAAAAGAAGAAAATTTAAATAAGCTGCTCATGACAATGGCAAAAGATCTCACAAGCCAACCTAGTGTGATTATATATAATGTATGGAAACCACTAATTAAATTTGCTCTTATGAAAAAGTGGAGAAATTAAGAAGATGAATCTCATAGATAAGTATATGAAATTTCTCGTGATTGTTGCCTTTGATTGATAGGTTTAGTTGGTTAGAGTGTTACGCTAAAATTCAATAATTAAAAATCTAAGGGCCCAGGTGCAAATCCCCTGCATCTGGTCAGGCCAGCAACATCTAAAGAAGAGGGGAGAATAATACTTTTTTGAAATGTTGTGCATATAGTAACCTATTTGATGTGCTGTTACTAACACTGAAATGTATTGGAATATTTAAAAAAAGTTAAATTTTTCTACAGACATTCAATACACATAATAGATGATGAAAATAGACCAATATAAAAATACAACTAGAACACCATCATCACAAACCTTCAGAAAAACATATGTGTCACATAGCTTACTATATTGTAGCAGTCAAGATTGTATAATCAGTCAACAAGATCAAAAAACCAAAAAGGGACTCTCAAACAGCAGGACAAGCAAGGACTCTCAACCAGTAAACAGAGGGTGATGCCCAGGCCTCCTATTTTAAACCCCTACCTGGGTTTACTAGCCTTAACCATCTAATTAACATCCCTGATATGACATAGCTTCCTTTCTTCATACATCACAGCATAGATGAAGATTCAAACACAGATCTCTCAGGTTTCTCTATAACTTCCAACATTACACAATGCTAGTATCTCTTAAGTTTTACATAAATTTTATTTATATTACCATTGTTGGGGTGATTTAAGGGTTAGATCACTTCTAATGTTACAGAGCTAGTATATATTTATAAAATACAAACCATGGATGTGCTAGTTATGCTAGTAAATGATTTACTTAATGATATCTATAATATTTAATTAATAGTTCTGACTTGGAATAAAGATGTACAATGAATGAATAAAAATAATATAAGTTTTACTATAAAATTAAAATAATATATAGAGAAAGTAGCTTACAAATATTATATTAGGATGATCTACTGGCTTTTATGGTATTATAGAAGGTAATGATTGTTTGCAATGAGGATGTGTGCTTTATATCATTTAATTGGGAAAGGTCAATCTATCAGCCCATTCCAGATTTGAACATACAGTTAATGATATATTTATTTAATGGGACTACATGTGTATGGATTTGAGTTTGGATTGTCCAGGGTTCCTGATGTGCATAGATGAAGGCTAAAGATAAACAGTAATTGGAAATTGTGGACTACCTATGAGAGTGGAATCAATCATATGTAAAAGAAGGGTGATCAATTTAGTGATCTGATGGTGTGGTTCACCACTGAAGAGTGGATATTCCTGTTTTCAGAGGTGTGTCTGCTTCTAACCAAGGGTAAATACCAATGGAGAGAGTGTAGATGTGCTAAATATAGGATTTGTGGTGGCAGAGAGTATCCAGCTCCTGCAGCACCTAGTCTGACAATAATCATGGATTAGGAACCTGAGCATGTGATGTCTGGTTTGCCCTCATACAGTTTGATTATATGATGCATGAACCACTCAGACAATACATGAATTGGAAAAATAATAATAATATAACCATTGCCACACATATATGGAGGTATGAACACAAATATATATAGAAAATAAATTATTAGGCCTTCCATCCACATGAATAAACATTAAGAAACTTGTTTTATATATATAAACTATGAGCATCCCCAGTTAACTATATATAATTTATTTTGACAATAAGAGAAACCCATTCACAATAACTATTTTAATAATCTTAAAATTTGAAGCATAAGAATCAAATAATATTTAGGTCAAAGGGTTAGAATCAAATAATATTTAAGGCTAGGGGAAATTATTTACTACTAAAATAAACTGATTGCACAATTTATTACTTATTATATAGCTTATATGTGAATTGTGATTTTTCTTTATATAAATATTATATGGCATCAATGAGCAAATATATATATATATATATATATATATATATATATATATATATATATATATATATATATATATATATATATATATATATATATATATATATATATATATATATAAAGAGAGAGAAAGAGAACATTATGTATCTTACTTCTTACATAGTAAACTATTGAAATATAAATATTACCACATTTGCAATAGTTTGTTACAGAGAATCATCTTTTAATCAAAAGAGCATTATTCATTTAGCAGTATGTGACGTCACAATTTAAATTGAATCAATACATTATTTTATTATGAGTATTTTTAATAAAATTATTTTCTGTCACTTAGGTTAGATTACACATATATAAAACAATATAATACACAATAAAAATAATTTAGAACTTAATTGAAAAGAAATACAGTCATCACCCTTCATTTATTTCATACACCATTCTAAAAAGTAAATATAACTTTCCTTGATATGATGGGGGTGTAAGAAAAGAAATTTTAAGAAAACAATTTATATATGTCTAATTGTCACTTTTAAATTTAAAAGTTTTAACTTGGCATTCTTCTCTGCCCACTCCTTCCCTTGGGATTTTGAGAGCAGAGAAGCTTAAACACATTTAATGAATTAAAATATCTCCCTCCCCATTCAAGGTAATACATGAATAAATTTGAAAAATATAGGTTTCTAAATTATGTAAATAATTAAGCCAGCAGATTAAACATTAATAAATACAAGATATACAATTTACGAGGTTATGACTTGTTAATAATGTATGTTAAATAAAAATAAAGTTACAGTTAAAACTTAGGGTAAAATAAAAGCATTTTACCAGCAATAAATAATGACTTCAGGTTTTCTGGAAATATGTAGGTGGATTTATGATCTTCAGGCTTGCATTAATATGGTAGGATGTGGATGGATCTTCTACATTTTACTGAAACTTTTTGGGATGCCAACTCACCAATAACCATGGAGAAGCCAATGCCAACTTCTCATGCATCATGGAAGGTATGGTAAATATATCTGGTTCTTCTCCTCAATTCAGAATGGCAAATATGTCTTCTAAACTATATATTTTAGGTAATAATAATTATCAGATTTAAAATCATTTTAGGCTAAATAAGCATCATAATTCTTTTTTAATAAAAATCTCAAAGAAAATAATATCTTAATATCCTTTAAACAATGTCGCTTTCTATGTTTATATATGTTATGTTACACCTGGGGTTGTACCTCATGAGATTTCTTAATGGATTTCAAACCAATTTCTCTAATTGCTGTTCCATGAACTCTTGCTTCATTTGCTGTGATGCCCAATTGGTTTCCTGATTTTTGTTTCTTGCTTTCATTTAATACCTTAAAGCATCTAAAGGTGTTCAACTGTAACTATTACAGCTGATAGTATGTATAGAGAGAGAACTATGGCTCTTACACTCCCTTCCTTAATGTCTACCTACCTCTCTCCCATTGTATAAAATATTTAACATTTTTTTTCTTAATTGATTCAAATTTTTCATATCGTAATATTTAAACAATCAGCCTTTAACTTTAGGAAATGATGCAATATTGTACAAGCACACATGCAACTATTACTAATGTGTATGGATATTAATAAATACATTATATATGTATGATAGGAGATAGGTTAATTTAAGTAAGCATAAAGCAAGTATATCTGTGAGCACTGCTTCATATACACCAAGTTATCTTGCAAAAAAAATAACCAAAAAAAGAACAGACTTTTTCTCTGTTGTGAATGAGTGATCACAGATATGTTCTATTGCCAGAATGTTATTATGTATGATAGTTAGTTATGTTTTTTATTATATTATTCTCCCTCTATTGTGCTGATGCTATTTACAATTTAACTACTGACCTAAGTTTTCCCTTAATCTCTAAATCCAATTTAGCTTCTTAGTCATTATCTGAATGGTCTCTTTATCTTTTTATCAGGGTTCTTCTTCCAAGTCATGAGCTCTATGATAACACTTTCTATCTCTGGTGTATGGGCTTTCTCACACTGGAGTTGCTATTTGATTTTCCACCTTGAAATGGTGTTGACTTCTCAGTCTCATTTCCTCTATTTGTTTGTGTACACTCATCACTCATTTTCCTGTTATCACTTTCCTCCTGTTTCAACTGTTGAACTCTTTGAGTATTGATAAGTTTGTCCTTGTTAAGCCCTGCTTCTTTTTCCAATGTCTGTAATCTAACTCCCTTGGTATTAGTATCACTTTAAAGGAGTTCAAACCTTGATTATTGGCAGGTGATCTCCCTTCCTTCTAATCTTTGTCATTTACTATACTTATATGTGTTGTTATAGGAGTTAAATCTTGGTCATTAGGGTATGACTGCATTTCTTTGTGGTTCTTGTTGATTATTAGAGGTATATCTGTTATGGGAAAATTCAAATCTTGACCATCTGGATATGATTGCAATTCTTTGCACTTGTCCTGTCATCTTTTTTCTTGAGTGCATTTTATTACTATTAAAAGCTGCTTGACCATCTCAATCCATCTTGCAACTTCTGTATTCTCTGATCAATAGTTTTTCAGTGACTTGTCTTTATTGTCATATTCAACTTTTCCCCATTATCATTGGTAACTCTGATATGACTCTATTCATATCTTGACTATCAGCATATGGTTGTGCTTCTTCCTGGTCCTCATCATTTGTGAAGATTTCTTGATACTTGGGTGTTACATGAAGGTTTATAATTTTTATTAATTATTCCTGTGATATTGGGTACACTTGCCATACCCTTCATCTGGGGTATACTCTGCCATTCATTAGTTTTTTTTATTCAATCAGGTTCCATGCAGATATCTGCCTTTCATCAATCCAATGTGTTTGTGATACATATTCTCAGTACATTTTCAGAGTTCATGGTGTTTGGTAAAAGCACATCCACCAATATCTGGTAGCTCCCTCTAAAAGGTATTTGGCTAGTGCTACTTGGTGCTCCTCGTTCAATTTATATCTATGAAATGTTTCTTGTAGACTTTCAAAGTGTTTTTCAGGGATTTCTCTTGGGTCTACTTTAAAAATTAATATCTGTGGGCCTTGCCTTCTAGGGGTCCAAAATGTCTCAAGTAACATCTTGTGGTGCTGTTTGAAGGCCTGCAGTTGGTGCTGAATAATCCACCACCAATCTTTTTCCATGCCTCTTAAATAACCATTGGCAAAGTTCACTTTCCATTTCTCCATTACCTTGTGTGATGCAACTTATTTTTTAAACTTTATAGATGTGGCATTGTGTTTTCTCCTCTGTCCCCTCTCTCTGAGGTTAACTGATTTCCCAGTCCTCATCACACTTACTGTCATCCATTATTGGAATTATATATATACAAAAAAATTACATGAAATGATCTGCTCTCCTGGTCATCCGATTTAGCATTGTGCTTCATCCATCTTTATTTTATTATCCTGAAAAAAATTCTACCCTTTTCATTTTTATTTAATTATTCTGAAAAAAAAATTTCTATACTATCCATCTTTATTTATTTCCTAAAATTCCTACACTATCCATTTTTATTTTATTATTTATATATGTCTCTAATCCCTTACATATGTGTTGCTGGTAGAATCACTCACTCCATCTGCAAAAAAAGTGAATAAAATTATTTTATCATATTATTATTTTCATATTAGTGCCCCATTTGTCTATCCATGCTAGTCTTAACTTGCTACTCTCACAAAAAAAAATCTTGTTTTTCCAGTTAGAACATAAAGAATCTTTACATACACATTCATAGCCTTGTTCTTTCTATACCTTTAAAATTGCAATGATTACATTCTATGAACATCAACACCCAAAAAAACTCTGGGTTTATCCCCTTATGTGAACATGTTGCCTGAGTGGTGATTTGGCCACTTCTCTTTAACATTGACTTAAAGAGTGCTCCTATAATCACATAAAGACAGTTTTCAAAACCTCATATTGACAGTGTCATGTTGAATAAAAAAATCTTTAGCAGACAAGATTGTGTAATCAATCAACAAGACCAAAAGACCAAGTAGGGACTCTCAACCAGAAAACACAAGAAAACCCCATACCCCCTAATTTAAACCCCTACCTGGGTTTACTAGACTCCCTGATGTGACATAGCTTCCCTTCCTTATACACCACAATGTAGTTCAGGATTTGAACATAGACTCTCTCTCTCAGGGTTCTCCATAACTTCTAACATTACCTTATTATGCTAGCACTTCTTAAGCCTTACATAAGTTTATTTACATTACTATTGTTGGGGGGATTTAGGGGTTCAATCACTTCTAATGTTATACAGCTAGTATATATTTATAAACACAAAACCATGGATGCACTAGTTATGCTAGTAAATGACTTATTTAATGATATCTATAATATGTAATTAATAGTTCTGACTCACAATAAAGATGTACAATTAATGGATAAGAATAATATGTTTTATTATAAACATAATATAGAGAGAGTAGCTTACAAATATTATATTGTGATGATCTACTGGCTTTTACATGGTATTATAGAAAGTAGTGGAGGCTTACAATGAGGATGTCTGCTCTATATTGTTTAATTGGGAAAGTATAATCTATCAGCTCATTCCAGGTTTGAACTAACAATTAACAACATATTTATTTAATGAGACTACTTGTATACAGGTTTGAGTTTAGGTCAACTAGGATTGCTGATGAGCATAGGTGAAATCTAAAGATCAATAGTAATTGGGAATTGTGGTACTACCTAGGGGAAAGGATTCATTGGCATATAAGATGAGAATAATCTATTTAGTGATCTGATGGCATGGTTCACAACTGAAAAATGGATGTCCCTGGTCACAGAGATATCTGCTTCTAATCACGAGTGCATATCAGTGGAGAGAGCATAGATGTGCTAAATCTAGGATTTGGAGTTGCAGAGAGTCTCCAGCTTCTGCAGGGCCTAGACCAGTGACAAATTATGGATTAGAAACTTGGTCACAGAGAGTCTGGTCTGCCCTATGCAGTTTGACTGTATGGCACATGAACTACTTAGAAAATACATGAATTTGAATAATAATAATAATAATAATAATAATAATAATAATAATAATAATAAATCAACCATTGCCACATGTATATGGAGGTAGGAATGTGTGTATATATATATATATATATATATATGTAGGTAGGAATATATATATATATATATATATATATATATATTGTAACCCATGCACACAATGCCACTCACGTACATTATATGAGCAAATGCCGGGTTGCCAGTTCTATCAATGAATAGAATGATTTATCATTTTATCTGATTCATAATTAATGCTGAGACTCTTTTACTTATGTTTATTTTACAGCTTCGCTCGGTGGGAGGTTACGGAAAGTTCATAACATATAGAATATAAATAAATAAGGGAAGAAATACTATAAACTATCAAATAAAATATAAACATTATTTCTTAACCAACCAAATAATAAAGGCTAGCAGAGTTTTATTTATTTCATCTAACAAAATAAAATTTCAATTTGATCTCTTTCATCATCCAGTTACACTCTATGTTAGCTCAATACAACTCTGACAGAATAGAAAAGCATAACACTATATAATTCTATTGTTCAGCACATCCCAATCTAAATAGCTAAATTAATGTTAATCTGTGAATATAAAATCAAATCTCATGAAATCTATAACACAGTTAGACTAAAGAACTAAATTAGCCAGTAATTTATAACTCTAAATTAAAATAAAATATAATTTAATAAATTGAATAATGTTTTACTGGGCTAGCAATTAGATAATGAAGAAAATAGGGTGTCTTTTAATCTCACATCATCATCTAAATAATACACTGACTAGGCAATCTTTTCATAAGTCTATCAAGTAGTAAATATTTCATGTAATGTCTGGATCAAGAAAACAATATTATCAGACTTTAGCATATTTAATATCAAAGCTATAAAATAATATACTTATTTTTGTAATAGATGTATGAAATGTGGAGATGTGGAAACTAGAATATGAATGCACATAAGAATAACTCAAAACACAGTTTTTAATGAATAAACAAATTCTTTATTTACACTCAAGATTTAATTTAATGTAATTGGTTTACAATAAGTTTATTTGTCCCAATCTTTAAATTTACACCTAAATCCATAAACACAAGTTTGGGATTATCCCTCTGACATGTTACATCATTTATTAGCTACACACTTATGAATGCAAATTAACAAGCAAATAAGAACTTGAATATTCTGACTTTGAATATCTGAGCTAACTAAACTTTTTCATATGCAATACTGAATAAATAATATTTTATACTATGGGCACAATATACACTTTTGAGAGGTTATATTATTAATTGTTGGAATAAAGCAAATTAATACATTTGGCTATCAAGAGAGCAGCTTTTAATAACTTAATTAGATGATCACTTTAAATAACCACACTTTTCACACATAGCAATATAATCATACTCATTCTGATGATGTTGATGATCTCTAATGTGTGGCAAATTAATATGACATGTTTTAAAACATTTATTTCCTATTTTAAGTTTAACAGTCTTATACTTTATATATATATGATATTATTTCCATTATGCATGTGTGTCACATCCTATGCAATAATAAAAGAAAACAATCTTTACACATTATCAATTTATTTAGGAATTATTAAATAAATGTTTTATTTCGGACAATGTCATAAATCAGCCAACAAAATAGAACATTATATCTATTCTAATATTCAATAAAGAATTTAATTTAGCCATTTATCCAACCACTAACTGAATTACGCAGAGCTATATTTTTATGATAATACAAACTAAACATTCAAGAGAAATTCAAGTACAAGAGGAGCAAGTAAATTCTATAACTAATACTTCAACAACTTATTTAAATCTGAAATACACCATTGATGTGGAATTTGTCTCAACACCGGAACATTAAAGAAACATCACTTAACTTCGTAAATATCACTTCATAATATGTAGGTATACAATCTAGAATAGACTCTACTCATGGCAAAATAATTAAAATATACAAAAGGGGAAAAATCTCTCATCCCTACAAACATAGAATGTATCAAAAATAATTTCCTTTCCAACAGCTTCTCGACATATCTAACACTATATGCTGGTAGATAAATACATACAGATATAACACTCATCCCTTCAATTCTCTTAGAAAACAACAATATCCTAAATTTATATTGGAAATAGTTATGAAACTGAATGTTTACTAAGTAAATAAAATAATTGCATAAAATAGACACACCTATGCATAAATAAGAATATGAAAAATAATTCTGAGTTACGTAATATGCAAACAATACGGTAAGTAAATGATACATTAAAATATAAACTTTTAGTTTAAATAGACTTCCATTTGTTTCGAATTTAAATAGTAATAATTATTATGAATAAGGTTTCTTTGCTAATCTCTGATACGATATTTCTTTCATAGACTCGCTACTTTGAAAGCCAGAATTCTCACTTTGAAATAGAGAAAAATATATGTAACAAAGTAAACACCTCTCTTTAGCAATATACCCAAAAATATACATACTTCATCTTCACAATTCATATTTAAGTAATAATATTTTACCAGCATACTCACAATTTGCAAATACGCTACTCCGTGAAATTATAGAAGTTCATACAATAGCATAATAATACGAGCAAAATACAACAATAAATCTGTCTAACTATCTATGATATATACCATTAACAATAAATAAAAAAAAATAAAAGTCACTCTTCTTTTAAACAAAAGAAAAAAAGTTCACTTGCAAAGTTCCTTTTCCAAGCTTACTGAACAATACAGGGATAAATTCCAACATGAGTGCATGTTTAATACGAATATGAAACATAAAAATAAATTCTTGTAGGACAAAAACAGTTATAATTCAAACTTAATTTAGTAATCTCCAAGGTTCTTAGCAAAAGCTAATAGAGTTTACTTATATAGCATGTAAGTAATAAATTTTTATAATGATAATAATATGAAAAGATAGCTTAAGCTGGATTTGTACTATAATAATTATTGAATACATTCCGTAGTAATTTTTAACTTAGCAATAGATTTTAATAGATTTCCTGGAGAGCATTTGTTTTTCCTATAATTTGTAAGCTAGCATACACATAATTAACTTTAGTCATTACAAATTGTTCATATAAAATTTGCACTTCTTTAAGCAATAATATTTTGTTTTATAATACATACATTGAAGAGAACAGAAATATACAATATTAACATCCTTCTATCCGACTTAAGCATATGTCCATTCTATAAATAGTAGTAATTAATTAATCCTTTATAAGTCACATATTTATTCTTAAATAAAACATATTTTACTTTTATAAACACAGATAAAAGACAAAGTTGTCATTCCGTAATAATTTAAAGTATACCATAATAAAGTACATGCATTCTTTTATTTTAATCTGACTTTTATAAAAACAGAATATAGCTTGAGCAAAAAGTTTATAAATTTTGATAAATTGTTCTGCACAGTTTTCCACAAAATATTATAGAATTCACACACCTTAGTTAGCAGATTAGAGACTTCATGCACTTTAACTTTCTTCTTAATAATAATAATTACAAATAAATAAAGTAGCATAAATTTAATAATGTAGACAGACAGTTTAGAATGAAAATAAATATGAGAGTGTTAATTTAAATGTTTAAACTGAGCAAAGGAACGAAATTGATATACTTCTTTTTTTATACTTTAGCCAGACATTCTAGTTGAAGACTTTTTGGTAACTAGAATTTTCTTATGACCCTTTAAAATTTATTTTGGAGCTTTAAAATTGACTTGACTTCTGGAAGAGATATACAATTCAAACACAGGCAGAAGGAACTAAAGCAATGGTTACACTAATAATAATGAACAAATTTTATCAGTGACTATTAGTTAAATAGATATCACTTCCTTCCATCAAAAGGTCATTTTCACACTCCAAATGTCAACTCCATCCTTTGCAGTCAGGAGTTAATTAAATATTCAAGAAATCTTTTCTTGAAAAAAAAATCATTTTGACCTTCACAATTAAATCAAGTCAAATAAAAAAAAAATAACTTTTACAAACTTGAAACAAATGAATATTAATTAATTATTAAATAAAATGATTGATAATATTATTTAAATTGGTCAAATAATTTACTAATCCAAATATCCATTAATCACTTTAAAATATATAAATATATGCAAAATTATTAAAAATAATTACTGTAATTTAAGAGTTTTATTGTAAGTGTAATATTGTTTATTGTAATTAGAATATGAAAATGAAATGAAAATGAGAAAGGCATACATGCATGCACCTATACTGCAACATAAATGTTAAATTATCCTGATTATTTATAGTTGACATGGCTATGGGTCAAACATATTTCACTGACTTTAATATTAGTAAAAGGGATGGGTGTCAATGAATAATAAATCAGAAAACTGTTCAAACAAACACCAACACTATCTTATAAATAAATAAAACAACTTTGCATCAATCTAACTATTATAACAATACTTTTCTGTAATAATCCACACCCTCCTTGCATTAAACACTTTATCAAATATAATAATAACAATAAATGCTTGAAAAAATTGCTAACCAAAATGCACAGTTGGCCCACATATGAGTTTTTGGACCATTAATAGAAAAACTTTAAAAGTTTAAGGCTATTTCATTTTTTTTAATACAATGCAGTTATTCACTACTGATGCAACACAGTTTAATTACTTGTGCCCATTCAGAAGGTCACTATATATATATATATATATATATATATATATATATATATATATATATATATATATATATATATATATATATATATATATATATATATATATATAAATACGTCTTCCACCCACATGAATAAACATTAAGAAACTTGGTTTATATATAAAAACCATGAGCAACCCCAGTTAACCACATATAATTCATTTTTATAATAAGAGAAACATGTTCACAATAACTATTTTAATAATCTTAAAATTTGAAATATAATAATTAAATAATGTTTAGGTTCAAGGGAAAATTATTTACTACTGAAATAAACTGATAGTGCAATTGATTACTATATAGCTTATATGTGAATTGCAGTTTTACTTTATATAAATATTATATGGCATTGATGAGCAACACAATATATACATTCAGAGAACATTATTCATGTTACTTATTACATATTAAAATATTGAATTATAGATATTACCACATTTGCAATAGTTTGTTACAGAGAATCATTTTTTTATCAAAAGAGCATTATTCATTTAGCTGTACATAAAATAACAATTTACATTGAATCAATACATTGTTTTATTATAAGTATAGAACAAAAAAAATATTTTTTAACACTTAAGTTAGGTTACACATATATAGAGCAATATAATAAACAATGAAAATAATTTAGAACTTAAGTGAATAGAAATATGCTTGCCACTCTTCATTTATTCTGTACACAATTCTAAGAATTAAATATAAATACCCTTGATTTAATGGGGGAGAGGGGTGGTTGTAAAAAAAGAAACCTTAAGAAAACAATGTATATACATCTTATTATTACTTTTAAATTTAAAATATTTAAACTTGGCATTTTCTCTGTATGTTCCATCCCTTGGGATTTTGAGAGCAAAGATGCATAAACACATTTAATATATTGAAATTTCTTTTTCCACAATTCAAGGTAATACATAAATAAATTTGAAAAATATAGATTTTTAAATTATTAAATAATTAAGTCTGCAGATTGAACATTAATAAATATGAGATAGATAATTTACAAGGTTAAGACTTGTTAATAATATATGTTAAATAAAAATAAAGATACAATTAACACTTGGGATAAAATGAAAGCATTTTACTGGCAATAAATGATGACTTCAGGAATTCTTCAGATGTGTAGATGGATTTACAATCTTCACCTTGCATTAAGATAATATGATGTGGCTGGATCTTCCACATTTTACTTGAATTTCTTGGGATGCTGACTCCACCTATGGCCATGGAGAAGCAGGGTTGTGAATATGTCTTCTAGACTATATATTTTAGTTAATAATAATTATCAGAAGATTTAAAATATTTTTTAATTTTTCTTTTTTAATAAAAAATCTCAGAGAAAATAATATCTTAATATCTTTTAAACAATGCATCTTTCTATGTTAATGATAACAATAATACATATGTGCATCTCTTATTATGCTATTCTCATACATTAATCTTAAATTATTAACATATTTTTTGGTTTTCTTGTAGACTGCTAGAAAGACCCAGTAGTACAATACATACATTACTCTACTTTGCTATACACTATAAATAGAAAATTGTCTCTGAAGTGATTTACACTTCAAATTCTAACTATTACCATAACAATTTTAGCACATACATTGACTTCACTTCATCTGGTGGAATATAAACTTGATATCTTTATAAGTGAAAGGCTTCTCCGAAGCATAACTACACAACAGGGAAATAAGCAATTGCATATTCCAATACCTTTTTTCAGGTAAATATATGTGTGGACAAGGTCCTAACACATGGAAAATGGAGTATAAACCAAAGAAAAATCCTATCTAAGGATCTAGATATAGCACAAAAGACAATAATAAAATATCAAAATATAATCTTTTCATGAAACAAATACCAAACATTGGGGGAAGCAACTCTCAATTTTTCCTGTGGATAATATAATTAGTACACAATGTTAATAAAGCACATGCATTCATAATTATAAAACAGGATTAGCATATATTCTTGGCATAACTGAAACACTAGAGCAATATTTTTTTATCTCTAAAATACATACACTAAATAATGTACAAAACCAACAAATAAATACAAGTCAAAACAACTTTAAAATTACTTTAAATAACATAATAAAATTTCACAATTAATAAGAAATACACATCTGGATAATAGCAGCATAAAATTTTAAAACTAAAATAGCCATAAATAGCAATTGCTAAATTACTAAATATAATAATAAATACCTTGTCATATTAATAACCTCATAATAAAATTATTATATTATAATAGTTTTACGAGCTTCTAATAAACCAGATAATGACAGTTTACCCATAAATAGATAAATTGAGTTTTAATAAAATACTACAAGCAATGTAAATAAATATATATCTTTATCTGGACACATATATCATATATACTTTATGCCAAAATAAAAAATGCATAAATTTTACCTTAATTAATAAAAGAATAAAATGCTTAAATTCTACCATATAATTAAAAAACACTTTTGAAAAATATTAAAATAAAATTTAAAAAATAAAATTATTTTTTTAAACACCCATAGTTCTTTATCCAAGATCATTCATGGTGAGCTACTTGACATGGGAAATAATATTCTTTGGACAATGAATTATTTTTAGAAGCACTGCCCAATTTTGTCCATGTATATATCTATTTGATAGGGCTCACTATAGCTTGTTTTATTATTTTTATACTACAAGCAGATTTATTATTAGGGATATTTTCTTTAACATTTTCCCTAGACATATTTTGCAAATTAACCATTCATTTATTCTAAAGAGCATTTCATATTATTATTTAAGTTATTATTTTTATTTATCAAAGGTTAACTAATGATAGTAATTAATAAATTATTTTTCATTTTTAAAATAACCAGTTTGAATGGTTTTCACATCCATAATATATTTAAAATTAGAAGTTTTTCCTTCTATTTATTATTATTGAAGTAATATCTTTTTAAAGATTTAGTATCAATACATCAACTCATTCCACATTAAAAATATTCTCTTGGAAACATTAATATAATTAATTTCTCAAAGATTAACTGGAATAAAGTTCATTTCATTTTTGTGAAATACACAAATCAGCAATGAATACCATTATTCAAAGAATGTTTAAAACAAAATTATTATTACTCTAATTATCAAGAGTTAATATAATTTCTGAATTGGACAGAGTTAATTTCCATTGAAGCATTTCTTTTTTTAATTTTAACTTAAATCTTAAAAATTTGCCAATGGTAAGTAGTAATATTATTTCTCTGAAGGAAAAGAATAAGCAATAGAAATAATCCAGTACAATGTTATTTATATAGTTTTGAAAAGATAATGGAAAACATACTATCTTTCCTTTCTTGGGGTATCAGTTCATGCGCAGTTGGTTAGAATTATAATCTCAATGAATAACAAACATTTTTATTAGACATTTTGCTCATTTCCTTAAAGATTTCCTGATTAGGCTAAAGCATTAAAAAACTTACTATCATCTTGTTTTCTACTCGCACATAATTACTTAATAAATAATAAGAGTTTCTAAAAAAGTTATCACTATTTTTTTAAAATAAAAATTGAAATTAAATTTTAATGACTTTTTGTTGAGGATTCTTTGGTTAAAATGAAGAGCAAAAACATGAAGAGAGAGAAAAGATGAGCTGAGTTGAGAGTACCGAAACACACCAAAAATTCCCTATTTATACATTTCCTATTTTACAGGCATTTTAATTAGTCACACTCTCTTATAAATATCAACTTTTCCACATTATAGAAGTATAATCAATAAAATCTTACTTTTATACAGAAAAAATAATTTTAAATATTTAAATCTAAAACAACATATAAAATAAATAATTTTAAATACTTGATACTTCATTAATATTATAGTCAATTTAAATAAAATAATACAAATAGGAAGTTTTCAATTCCTTGAAATATATAAAAAAATCACAACACTTAGTTGGGAGTATGGTTTTTCTGATGACATCAATGACCAACTGGTGCTTGAAAGAAGATAAATGTCTTTCCTTTTTTTTCTTCTCTCCATGCTCTTCATCATTACTTATATCATAATTTGAAAATATAAATAAAGATCCATATTAGAATTATTTATCAATAATAATAGATTCTTGTAGCATAAGTTCATTCTTTCCATCTATGTCATTTATACAATTACTTCCCTATTTATTAAATATATTTTACTATATCTTTTTTACAAATATTCATTTCTTTCTTTACATTCATATACTTGTAGAATTAGAAATTCTAATATTGTTCCTTTGAATAATCAATATTTAAAATAGTTGATAAATTATAAATATCTAAATTATATTAAAGATAGTAACTATTAGCTTTTCAATAAGTTTTAATCTGCATCATCTTCTTCTCTTTTACAATTATCATCTTAACAATGTCATAAATAAATTCATATCTTTAAATATTAATAATCTTAATGAATATAAGTAATTACCTTTATCACTAATAAATATAAGATTTAGTAGAAAATGTTTCCTATCGTATGACATATAAAAATTATTTAAAAATAATTTTCTTACATATTTCTTTGGTATAAGCAGCAAAAATGTTTAACTAAGATGCAGTTTCTTTTGTTGAAGTACATTTAATCCAAATGAATAAAGTTATATTCCAATCTTTATCATAAATTTGTACTCAGCATATGTAGAGCACCAATGAAGACAATTTACTTTTCACTCCATGAAATTTATTATCAAACTTTTTAAAATTATTTCTTACATATTTATAATTATTATTTAACTTTTACTACTAAAAAAATCATAAAATTTTAATAAATTTATATTTAAATTTTAGAAAAAAAAATACAGTTTCCTTCACCAATGATTCCTTGATTTTTATTCTCCTGCTTATCCCTATTATAGGTAACATTTTACAATATCTGATTGATTAATTAATTACCTTCAGATGTCTAATTAAAATGAATTAAAACTAATATTATTAAATCAATATTTAGTGATTTTAATAATGCAAAATTTAAATTATATTTTAATAAAAATATATAGTCTTTATTTAAAAGCAAATTTTAACACCCAAGTTTTATAATTTACACTTTTATTCTAATTATTGATTTTATAAACTTTTATAACATTTATATTACTAAAAGTAATATTTATTATTTATATAATTAACAAATTGACTACTTTAACAGGAAGTAAATTTCTTTATTATTAAACACATATCTCATCCCCATTTATTTTATCATTAATTAAATAAAATAACAAACAAGTAATAATCTTCAAATTTATTATTAACAACTATAAGAAATATTAATTTTAATCATCGTAATTACTGATTAAAGATACTTTACATTATTTTAACTAATTATTTACTTTTTTATTTTAAAAATAGATAGTACAATTTATAACTCAAAATTATAACTTATCTAGATTATAATTATTTAAAGAAAGTTAATTTAAATTTAAGACTTATGAAACAATTATTTAACTCAATAAATATAAGAATTTTTTTCTACAGTACAGGCTTTTTCATACCTGCACTCCAATATATAATATATAGGGTGTTTGGACTCAGATTTTTACATGACTCTCAACTATCCATGCTATTTTATACTGCTGACACACTTGATCACACACATGTTGAAAAGATAAATAATCACCAACAAACATATTTTATGCCAAACCAGCACTAGTCATTTGGTCCAGATTATCATCTCCACACATATATATAATCAATACTCAGCTTATATTAAGATAGCCAATCTTCATACCTTAATGGACAGGCTTCAATCCACTAGTAAATAATAGATTTTTTATTTGTCATTACATAAAATTTAATTTTTTTACTAAAAGTGGCCTTTAACAACATCCATACAATAATGTAACAAATAGAAAGGCTAATATATATATATATAAAATTTAAATTTGCATACGTTTGTTCATCTTCACAATAAAGTGATTTCTTTCCTCTTTATAACCTAAAGCTGTGTGCATTTTTGATGAAGTTATACATATAATTTATATTTCTTATTTTCACAGTTATATAATGAAAATAAAGTCTTACTTGGTTTATACCAGATATTATTTTGCTTAAATTTCCAATGTTCAATAAAATAACTTTCATCCTTGATAGGTCAATGTCTTAATAAAAACTGTTATAGCTTAAGTAATGAAAAGATTATGAAATAAAGAACAATCATTCTTACATATATTTGATGGTTGATTATTCTGAATAGGTGGATTAAGGGAAAAAAATTTACTTTATGTTTTACAATTAATTGTTTCCAAATTGATTTTAGAAAAAGGAAATAAAATATGTGGTTTCCACAAGGTTGGAATACATTTTGCTTTATCTGATTTATTTAAATCACTTGGTCTTTTCAATATTTCAATGAACTCTCTTATAGTTCTTACATGATACCTTTCCAAATTACCTAGTATTTGATATTATCAAAGAGAGATGTGTAACCAATTTTTTAAAAATGCAAAATAAAAGCTGACATAATCAATCTTTGATTGAAGGCATTTTTTTTTGCTCCCTAACTCTGATACTTATATGCCTATTTGATTAACCTAATAGCTTCTTAGGTATTGTGAACATGGAATTTTATAGACAACTTGGTATTCTAAAAGTACTCAGTCTTTATATTTATAGAAAAGATCATTTTTGCTAGTGTAAAAAGTAATCAACATTAAATTTAGATAGTCTTCTACTAATTTTGTGACTCCAATTTCAATATCAAGATTATTTTTTGCATTAGGGAAAAAAAATTGGTGATTTTTTTTCATAAAACTAAAGATTGAGTACTTTTAGAATACCGAAGTGTTTATAAAATTTCATGTTCATGGTGCACAAGAACCTATGTAAATCAATCATATTGACATATTAGTATGAGAGTTAGGAAGCATAAAAATGTCTTCAATCAAAAGTTGAATACATTAGCTTTTACTTTGCATTTTTCTTAAAATTGGTCACATACCTGACTGTGATAATATTAAGATACTAGCTTATTTGGAAAAATATAAATTAAGAACGATGATAGAGTCTATTAAAATACACCTGGGTCTCATTTTACACGATAGATAGGTTCCTCAGAAAACACACACAAAAATAGACGTAATTTACATTGAAAAAAAGGGGATGCAGTCTGTGATTTTTCAAAATTTGCTTAAAAGCAAAGCACCAATGTAAAATTACTTTAAAATTCACACAAAAAAAAATAAGAAAATAAAATATGACTAATAAAAAATTTCAAATTTGAAAAAAATTGATACAAGACAAACTTTTTTTAACTATAATATTTAATTTTATTCAAAATAATATATTTTTATGCATAATTTACAGTACAGTAATTTACATTTTTATACACATTTTAATTATTATCGCTACTTGCCGAAAAACACGTTCATTTGCAAACTGGTAAAAAATCAATTTTTCACAAGAGGAAATACAACTAGCGCCAACTTCACACTCATGTTGTGTCAATGGCTTTCTGGTGACAACGTAATTAGTAATTAATCTTTGAGATGATGATTTTATTAATTGTTTATGAAACTAACAACTAAAAATTAAATTCTTATTTTTGTCTTTAATTTTTTAATTTTCAATTCCGTTTAAAAATCAAATTTCACATCACATTAATTTCAAGTCACTGTAAGTAATTTTTAAATTATTAATTACAATTAAAAATCAGATTTTAATTTTTAATAGTCAAATTTAATTGTGCCCACTGCTATTACTCACCTTTTAAAAATAAACTTGCGGACACTAAATGATTAATAATTGAGTACGTTCTTTTTTAAAAAGCAAAAACAGAATGTGATTTAAAATTCAAAATTAACATGCAGAATGTTTGAACAAATTTACATTATAATCTTGTAAAATTTAATGTGTGTATATATAAAATGTGGAAATCATGATTTTAATTTCATTATTGCATAAAATCTTACTATTATAAAGCACTGAAAATATTGAAATTACTAAGATGAAAGTCAAATTCCAATAATGTGCTATTACTTTCAATATAATGTAAGTGTGCGAAATTTATTATTTAAAGTAATAGTGCATTATCGGAGTTTGACTTCTGGTGAAACATGAATTGCATAACTTCAAAATCGTGTTAAATAAGTCTGCGTAAAAAGAGACCCAGGTATATTGAGAAAATGGGGTAGTTTAAACAAATCTGATGAAGTACAATTTATTCTAACCATCTTTTTTTTTACAATCAATTTGGAATCAATTAATTGTAAAACAGAAGAGTAGAAAAATGTTTGCTAATCCACTTATTCTGAATGATCAACCATCAAATAAATATATAAATGACTGTTCATTGTTTATGCTCAATCTTGTTATTACTTAAGATATAACAGTTCTTTCTTAAGGCCTTGACCTTGAAAGGGATGAATTGGAAATTAAAACAAAATAACACATAGTATTATCAAATAAGATTTTGTGTATATATATATATATATATATATATATATATATATATATATATATATATATATATATATATATATATCTGATTGGTCATCTATTTTCAGACAATTACAATAACTATTGTCAAGCAATCATTTTATAGATAATTTGATTAATAAATATCAGAAAGCTATTAAATAGAATTTAAAATTTTTCTGAACTGTGATTATTGGTTATATGCCATTTTTTTCATTTACTGCTTGATAGTTGTCATTAAGCCGAATAAGATTTAATGATTTAGTTATTTAATGTAATGGCAATTCAAAACGTCTTTACTATATTGATTAAATATTTTAAAAGTAAGGTTCTGCCATAGCTACCAAAATGGTGCTGATACAAAGTTGAAGAAGTCAGTTCGGACAGAAATTTAAATCTTATGTGAAAGTTCATTGTTATTTTTCAATTTAATTAACTATAAAATTGTTGCTTGATAACATTAAAAATGGCTCTTCTCATTATACGTTAGTGATGCTCTATTCCTACGTATGACTTATATTCTCATTTAAATATGTAAAGATATATGAGGTAAATTCTATTTTTAAAATATTTTTTTGTAGAACAACAAGAAAAAAGCATTTGTCTAATTTAAAATATACAATATTGATTTAAAGTACTTACAATATTAATAACAATTAGTTTGTTTATATATAAAAACTAAATAAAAATTGAAAGCTTTCAATAAATATATAAATATCAAAAATAACCTACAAGGTTGAATATAAGTAATCATAGATTTACATGTGAGAAGTAAAAAGCAGGAAAAGAATAGGAATAAGTGCTCAAATTATTATTAGAAAAATTATAAAGCTTATCTAATAAATTACAATAAACTCAGAAAAGAATGTGGTCGTTATATATAAACGCGCACGTGTGTGTGTGCGAGTGTAATATTTTGTTTTCTTTTCGAGATAACAATATTCTGACATTAAAAAAAAGAACTGACTTTTGAGAAACACCTGATAAATTAACTATAAATGATGTTATTAAAATTAATTATAAGAAAAGCATACATCAATAGTTTTCTTATTTTTGTTTTGTTTTTAAATTATAGTTTTAAAAAACTATAAATAAAAGAAATATTTTAATAATAAGTAAAATAAAAAATTCATATAATTAAGAAAAATTAACTTTCATGCAATTAACAAATATTGGACACTAATGATCATATAAAGCTATTAAGTAAATGATGACAGTTATTAGCTATCACATAATAAATAAATTTATCTTTTAATCAGAAATAATAAATTTTTTGTTAGGAAAAAATAAATACATATATTTATTTATTACTTTTTTTATTCAAATAATATATATATATATTATTTCAACTTACCTGTGAAAAAATCCTGAGGTTTTTCTTTTTATATAAACCACATAGAAGTTTATATTTTTATAAGCCTTAGTGCGAAGTTAGCAGATTTTAAAAGAATAAATATTCCAAAAGCAATGTGACAGCTGTAGTAATCAATGAAATTGGAATAAGGCTACAATCTTTCTACCAAAAAAACTATAGTGTGTGAGAGAGGGAGAGATGAAATAATGAGTAGGACGAAAGGGTTATCCCAGAGTAATCCAAAACGGTCGCTAATGCAGTAATAGCAAGAGAGCTTGTTTAGAATAAAGCACAGAGAAAGGAAGCAAAACTATTCAAAGCAAAATAAGAGCTGTGATACCATTCTACTATAATGTAGAAATTATAAGGAGTATTCCATGATGCTATGAAAGGGGAGTACAGGTTAAAAAGATAATCACGGATAACTTTTCTGTTTTAATAAAAATATCAAAAATGTGTAATTTCAATAATTTTAAATCGATTTTTATTTAAAATTGTTAAGAAGATAAAAGTTTCAAATAAGTAATCTTACCAAATAAAATAATTAAAGCTGTGAAAATTATTTTCGCAACTTTAAATATTTCATGCATATTTGTTTAAATAATAATTATTGATTAAGTTTTTACGTTTTCTAATTTATTTATTACTTAAAAGGCGTTAAAATATTTATGCATAATTCAGGTATATGTGTGCGCACATACGCGTGTATATACTACATACGCAATGCAAAATTGGTTTACTTACTAATGTTAGCTTTGAATAATTAATATAATATAAATTAAATATTATTTCTTTTTTAAATGACATAATTTATCTTTTAAATTATAATACATATATATATTCTAGACTACTGTTATTAATCTTTTCTATATATATATATGAGTGTATGTACGTGAACACAGTTTTCATTCTTGATTGTTTGTGAGATTACCTCTTAGCATTATTATACTGACGTCTTATTCAAATCTCATCTGCCATCATTTGGGTAATATGGGGGAGTCAGTTACAATTGTTATTAAGGGTATAGTAATGAAACTGAATAACGATCATCTGTCATTTGATCTAATTGTTAATTGTTTCATCCAATCAGAAATTTAGAAGTTGATTAATTTCAGATTAGATTTAAAAAGATAATCTGAAATTTAGAAGTCGTACTTGGGAGTACAATTTAAAATTAAAATGCAGATTTAAAATATATATATCCGTGTGATTTTCTTTTTATATAAAATTCAGTAATGATTTAACCAGGTAAATATTTTTCATTGCAATTACTATTTCCAAAATTTTTTTTTAAGTTTTACTTCCAGAATCCATCAGATAATCAATTAACCTCAATTGACATTACCATGTATTAAATAGCAAATATAAAAAACTTATATGAATAACTAAATAACTAAAATTAGTTTTGATTCATCAAGATATCTTATAAGAAAAGGCTTTATAAAGATTTTTAACTTTCAACATCAAAGACAACCCCCATTTAAAATTAATCATAAACTGGTCATACCAATAAATATTCATTATAACATTATTTATAAATATTCAACATTTAAATACAAGTGTAGTATATATTTAAGATGGGATTTGAACCCAGACTATCAAGCTTCTTTCAATCATATGTATCAGTTGTGTAAGATGAAGTGGATGACTGAAGGGAGGTTGAAAATCTGGATTCAAATCCCCTCTAAATATTCGACCTTTATTTATTAATAAATTAATTTACTCTTCCTATTAATAATATTAACTATAAAAGTATTTATCTCATCTAGTTAATATATAATATAACAGCTGCTTTGAAGGTTACATCATGTTCAGGAACCAGAAGCAATCCAAGAATATTTCGATTTTGAGGCCATCACTCTATCACTACATTAAATGCCATTGAAGATACGAATTAATGAATATGAATCTTAAATAGCAAATGAGAAATTATTGCCAAAGTAAAATTATGAATATAATATCATTTGATACCATAGAATATAATAGATCCTTTCATTAAACATTAAATTTTAAAAAGATTATTTATTACCATAATATTAAAAGCCTTATTCAACAAAATTGAAATGATAATACTAACAAATTATTCCTGACATACTCACAAGCTATATAATTCTAAATAAAGACAATACTATCTTTATTTTCTTTTTATTATATATATATCTCTTTTTTCCCCACCCCTTTGTTTCATCTTCTCCCCCGTCGTTCGTTTCCCGTGGGTGTGCGTCACCCCGTTTGCAACTTCTTCGTTGCGATACGGGTTTCTGTTTTGTTTCATAATGCACCTATAAAGTTTTCTTGCATGTATATATTGCGTGTTTGGTGTTCTGACGTCGCCCTTATCGGCAGGCGTTTGAAGTTACGCTAATCTCCATGTGGGTTAGTGTTCCCTCCCCACTGAGGGGCAACAGTTGAATCGTCGGGGTGAGCAAATGAAGGGTGTTTTTCGCCTTTTTCGTTTTGTAAACCTCCTGTGGTTTTGGTGCCTTTGACTAATAAGTGGCGGTTCGTGTTCTTGTTTTGTTTTTCTAATGCCCTTTGTCTTGCAGTTTTGCAGGCTTGTTTGTGTTCTGAACGAGTCGCCCTCTGGTTGCAGGCTGTTTGAAGCTCGGTCTAAATCCTGCAATCTGATGTTTTGCATAAACCTGGGTCGGTTGTCTAGTTTTTCCTACCCTCACTGAGAGGCAAACCAGCTTGAACAGCTGTCGGGGGTGAGCAATGAAGGGTGTTTTTCTGCTCTTTTTCGTTTATGTAAACATCTTACACTTGTTCGGTGGTTTTGGTGGCGCCTCTTTTGAACATAATAACAAGTGTAGCAGTTACTGTTCTTGTTTTGTTTTTCATAAGCCCTTTAAGTTTTCTTGCAATGTTTTGCAGGTTTGTTATAGTGTTCTGAACTGATCAGCCCTATAAATCGGCTTGCTAGGCTGAGTTTGAAGCTTACGGTCTGAAATCGCTGCAACTGATAGTTTTGCTAACCTTGAGTCAGTGTTTAGTCTAGTTTCTTCCTACCCCCACTGAGGAGCAACCAGCTTGAATCAGCTCGGGGTGAGCAAAAAAAGTAGTTTTTCTGACTCTTTTTGTTTATGTAAACAATCTTCACTTGTTGGTGGTTTTGGTGACGCCTCTTTTGAACATAAATAACAAGTGTAGCAGGTTACGTGTTACTTGTTTTGTTTTTCATAAATGCCTTTAAAGTTTTCTTGCAATGATTTTTGCAGGCTTTGATTTATGGTGTTCTGAACGGTCAGACCCTATAAATCTCTGCTAGGCTAGTTTGAGCTTACCGGTCTGAAAATCCGCTGCAATCTGATGAAACGTTTTGCATAAACACTTGAGAGTCAGTGTTTAGTCTAGTTTCTTCCTACCCCACTGAGGAGAGCAAACCAGCTTGAAATCAGCTGATCGGGGGTGAGCAAATGAAGGGTGTTATTTCTGTTTTTTCGTTTATGTAAACAAATCTTACACTTGTTGGTGGTTTTGGTGAAGCGCCTCTTTTGAACATAAATAACAAGTGATAGCAGGTTCGTGATTAACTTGTTTTTGTTTTTCATAAATGCCCTTTAAAGTTTTCTTGCAATGATATTTGCAAGCTTGTATAGGTGTTCTGAACGAGTCAGACCCTATAACTGGCTGCTAGCTGAGTTTGAAGCTTTACCGGTCTGAAAAATCACCTTGCAATCTGATAGAAACTTTGCATAAACACTTGAGTCAGTGTTTAGTCTAGTTTCTATACTCTATCCCCCACGGAGGAGAGCAAACCAGCTTGAATCAGCGATCGGGGTGAGCAAATGAAGGGTGTTATTTCTGACCTTTTGTTTATGTAAACAAATCTTACACTTGTTGGTGGTTTTGGTGACCCTCTTTTGAACATAAATAACAAGTGATGCAGGTTACGTGATTAACTTGTTTTGTTTTTCATAAGCCCTTTAAAGTTTTCTTGCAATGTATATATTGCAGAGCTTTGTTATATGGTGATTCGGAACTGAGTCAGACCCATATAAATCGGTTGCTAGGCTGAGTTTGAAGCTTTACCAGTCTGAAAAATTCACGCTGCAATCTGATAGAAACGTTTTGCATAAACACTTGAGAGTCAGTGTTTAGATCTAGTTTCTATACTCTATCCCACACTGAGGAGAGCAAACCAGCTGAAATCAGCTGATCTGTGGGTGAGCAAATGAAAGGGTGTTATTTCTGCTCTTTTTCCTTTATGTAACAATCCGTTCAGTGGTTTTGGTGAGGCTTGAACATAAATAACAAGTGTAGCGTTCGTGTTACTTTTTTGTTTTTCTAAATCTTTAAAGTTTTCTTGCATGATATTTTGCAGAGCTTGTTATGGTGTTCTGAACTGAGTCAGATATAAATATCGGTTGCTGCTGTTTGAAGTTTACGCTAAAATTCGCATCATAGAATTTTGCAAAACGAGGTCAGTGTTTAGTCTAGTTTCTTCTCTATCCCCCTGAGGAGAGCAACAGTTGAATCAGGTCGGGGGTGAGCAAGAAAGAGGTAGTTATTTCTGATTTTTTCGTTTATGTAAACAAATCTTACACTTGTTCGGTGGTTTTGGTGAGCGCCTCTTTTGAACATAAATAACAAGGAGCAGGTCGTGTTAACTTGTTTTGTTTTCATAAATGCCCTTTAAAGTTTTCTTGCAGATATATTGCAGAGCTTGATTATATGGTGATTCTGAACGAGTCAGATATAAATATCTGGCTTGCTAGGAGTTTGAAGTTTCCGGTCTGAAAATTCATGCATCTGATAGAAATTGCATAAACATTGAGAGTCAGTGTTTAGTCAGTTTCTATACTCTATCCCCCACTGAGGAGAGCAACCAGTTGAAATCAGCTGATCTGGGGGTGAGCAAATGAAAGAGGTAGTTATTTCTGACTCTTTTTTCGTTTATGTAAACAAATCTTACACTTGTTCGGTGGTTTTGGTAAAGCGCCATCTTTTGAACATAAATAACAAGTGATAGCAGGTTACATGATTACTTGTTTTTGTTTTTCATAAATGCCTTTAAAGTTTTCTTGCAATGATATATATTGCAGAGACTTTGATTATATGGTGATTCTGAACAGATCAGCTATAAATATCTGGTTGCAGGTAGTTTGAAGATTTCCGGTCTGAAAAATTCACGCTTGCAATCTGATAGAAACGTTTTGCATAAGCCTTGAGAGTCAGTGTTTAGATCTAGTTTCTATACTCTATCCCCCACTGAGGGGGACCAGTTGAAATCAGCTGATCTGGGGGTTAGCAAATGAAAGAGGTAGTTAATTTCTGTCTCTTTTTTCGTTTATGTAAACAAATCTTACACTTGTTCGGTGGTTTTGGTGAAGCGCCATCTTTTGAACATAAATAACAAGTGATAGCAGGTTACGTGATTAACTTGTTTTTGTTTTTCATAAATGCACTTTAAAGTTTTCTTGCAATGATATATATTGCAGAGACTTTGATTATATGGTGATTCTGAACTGAGATCAGACCCATATAAATATCTGGCTTGCTAGGCTGAGTTTGAAGACTTTACCGGTCTGAAAAATTCACGCTTGCAATCTGATAGAAACGTTTTGCATAAACACTTGAGAGTCAGTGTTTAGATCTAGTTTCTATACTCTATCCCCCACTGAGGAGAGCAAACCAGCTTGAAATCAGCTGATCTGGGGGTGAGCAAATGAAAGAGGTAGTTAATTTCTGACTCTTTTTTCGTTTATGTAAACAAATCTTACACTTGTTCAGTGGTTTTGGTGAAGCGCCATCTTTTGAACATATATATATATATATATATATATATATATATATATATATAAACATTATCATAATCATGTGAAAAAATATATAATGCTAAAACATTTACAGAGTTTGCCAAATTTATTTAAATATAGGTATAGTTTAGACATTTTTGATACATTTTATTCATGATCTAATCAAAATCATTCTATTGGATTTTATTATATTACAAATTATTTTTTCTGGAAAGCTTACAGTTTATACTGAAAGAAACACTAGGTTTATCAGAAGTCATTGGGCCTATTCCATGATAAATTTATACTAGTTTCCCTTTTCTATGTACCATTTTATCTTTTTCAATCACAAAACTCAATTTTTAAACTTATAAAATTATACCTGCTTCAGTACAAGAAATTATTTTAATAATTGTATTCAATTGAAAAGTTGTCATACAAAGTTCTACCCAATGTGTATATAGAAATCAATATAGGATGAATACCAAACTAATACCTTATCAGCTTTCTGCATTAACATAAAAACAACATGTAAGGAAATACAATATTTATGATATCTAGGCCCTAATATATATTTTATGTAAGTTTAATGATATTTTGAAATTAAATCAATCTATAATATTAAGTTTATTTATTAAAACCATAATCAAAGTATTTAATATTTTTCAATTTTATTGTGATTTAAATAATCATATCAAAAATACTAAGACTCAACATATTTCTATTTCTTTATAAATTATCCAAATTCTTAATTAATATAAACAATCATATAATTTTTGTCAAGTAATAATAATCTTAGGCATTTAAAAATTCTATAATAAATCCAAGATATTCCATAATAAAAGACCCATACGCCTTTGTAATACATGTAAAACAAACAGAAATGAAGATTGATACCTAATAATATTTTTTCTAACTTTTTGCTAAGAAAGAGATAGTGAAATCAAATTTTTTGTAAGAATAATACTTACTGCACAGAAGGTTGAAAAACATAAGCTTTTTTATGAGCCTTTTTATGAACTAGTACCTCTAGAAATAAATCAATAAGTTAAAAATGGTACATTTTACCAATATCAATCATTCATATTGATGACTTGTTTCACAATACTGGAACTCTGCTTTTAGGACAAATCTGTTTTTTAAATGCCAAAAACCATCTTTCAAACATGCAGAAATTATGACTTTTTAAACAGTTTTAATTATCTTGAATAATTTACTATAAACTTTAATATAAATTTATTTACAAAACAATTCCTATCAATTGTTTTGAAATCATGAAAAACAATGACAAACAAATGAAGTTAGATGTAGCTATATTGAAAATAATGTTATTATATTATAGATAATAAGTGTTCATCTTGAGGAGATTCTTTGTAGATTATCTAGTAGGACCATGGGTTATTGGTAGATCATTCTTTAATGTATTTATGAAAATCTAATGTGACAATAATCTTCTTAGACTTTAGTATAGTAAATGTAAGACTTTCCTCTAAAAGACTGTAATATATTGATACTAAATTAGATTTTAGAGTTAGGTTTAAAATTTTGAAGCAGCATTTTTGCCCTTACTTTTGAAAACAAATCATTAAGCTAAGAAACTTTATCAACAAATGACTTTACTATGCTGTTATATTTTTAGCTATAAAAATGATTTATTTATTTACTTAATTAAACTCTACTTATCTTATATAAATTTAGTAATTACTTCTGCTATACATTATTCAACAATATTGAAATGTTTATCATACATTCATTAATAATAGCATAAGCAAAATATAGTTTTCGGTATTTGTTACATATCTTATTTATAAATCACTCTGAAAAGGTATAACCCTATAGATATATTCTCATTAGAAGCATAGTGCAAAATTAATTAACTGATGGGTCAGGAGCAAGATGAATATATAGTTTATAAAATATGCAAATTATAGCATATATCTTATTATATGTGATTTTGTATTGAAATAAAAGTTTTAAAAAAAGTTAATATTTATAATTAAGTGATTTATTAGAATCAATAAGCCCAATATAATTTGACACATTCAATCTAACATTTTTTTTAATGTTAACAAATATCTTCAACTCTTGTTTACTCAAAAAAAATCAAAAAATAATTTAATACCCTCAATAGATTAACAAAATTATCCATTACACATTTTCATTTTAGTAAAATATATCATTGGGCAATTATAACAACATTACAGTGTGTGTGCTTAAGGTATAAATATGTTCTGTTTAAGTTATATACAATCACTTCACTAGTAAATAAAATTGAATATTACATAGTTTTTGTAGTAAATTGAAAAATTTCATAAACATTAATCTATAAAAAGAAATTAATGAATGTAAAATGAATAAAGAAACATCTTCATTCTCTCAAAGTAAGACACTTTAGGTTGGCCTATATAACTAAATTTAGGTACAAAAGGTAAGATGGCCACTCTAATCTTTTCAAAAGCCTCTATCTTGTGCTTGGCTTTAAACTATTCTCAATATTTAACAAGATATAATTTAGCTGTTATAACAACCTTACAGTACATGTGCTTAGAAAGTAAATTCCTTCTGTTTAAATTTAAAGTGAATATATAAATGAACATTAAAGTTATAAAAACCAACAATTTATTACTATTTTTTCAAACAATTTAAATTCTTAAAAAATAAGAAAACACAGGTCAAAACAGGCAAAAACCATATTATGTGCCATTACTGAAACAGTAAGGTCTGCTTTGCAGATCTTTGTTTCACCTTTTCTCACCTACTTCCTACCCTCATACCTTAGTTTGAACCCCAATCTATCGTAGTGTGTCTGCAATACACTTATATACCGAAAATCCCGCCTAATTTTAAACCACGAGCACAATGCTCATATTATATATATAACTTATTCCCAAATAAAATAAAATATTATGAATTATGTATTTGTTCACATAATTTACATTTATTAAAAAGTAAGTTATATAAGTCGTAATTGCGCACACACTATGATATCCATTTTAAAACATATCAAAATTATAAATTGTTAGTTATTTTGTTTGGATCTATTTACAAATATATTACCGTCGTAAATTATTTTGATTTAAAATAAAATTCATTTAGTAAATATTCGTTTAGTAGATAGATTCAAATATTACAATTTAAAATAAGATAATTTTCGTTTTATTTAATAAAAATCATCCCAAATATTTCTGTTAAAATAAATGAGGGACAATAGTTTAATTATATAAGTTTATCTAAAAACAGCAGCTGTCCACTTAAGTTTTCTTTAATTAGTAGCAGTAATTTTAATTAAATCTAGTTTTGTAATTCGAATGTCGACGGGGAAGTTAACAAAAGAAATTAATTAATGTTGAATTCCTTTAGACATTCGGATAGATTTAATTACAGCAGATAATTCCAATAATTTTGTACGCTCCAGGGCAAGTCTATTGTTAAATTTTACTATAAAAAGGATGGTTTTCTTTTGTTCTCCATTCTAAGCTTCTAAAGAATTCGGAGTTGTAAAAAGGTTTCTGAGGATTCTAAGCTTTTAAAGAATTCTAAGCTTCTAAAGAATTCTGAGTTGTTCTAAAATTCTAATAATTTGCTAACCTTGACATGTCCGAGTAGAGGCGTTTACGATGGCTATGTCCCCTCGGAATAGCCAGCCGCTGCTCCATACCATCAGAAATTATCACACGGATCCCAGAACTGCTGCTGCCGCTGCCAAAATATGAACATTCCAGATTTTGCTGCTGAATTATAAAACCTGCCGAACATCTACCTGCAAATGCTTCTCCAGAGGTAACCTAAATTAACCCAAGAGCTCTTGTGATCACTAACTAACATGCTATAGCTATTTAACATTGTTTTCTTATATTTCACAACTTCATTGTGTATTTATTTTGTGTGTTTAAATATGCTCAACATTTTGCTCTCTATCCTTGGGTTAATATTTTCTATTTATAAAGCTTTCTTTTATTTTATTATGATAATGTGTCAGAATCGTCTTTGACCGAGTGAACTATTCCCTCTATTGAAAATAAGACGCCGCTATTAAGGCATATTTTAAATTTATAATTTTCCAATTTTATTGTCTTGCAAATCACTCGTTTGAGGGCGATTCTTTTCTTTAAGGTAATATAATCACATAGTTTAAAATCTACATGTTATTGATTTTAATCTAATATAAGAGTATGTGCGAAGTCCATGATTAAATGTGTCCCCAAATGCATGATTGGGTATATAAATCTATACTTACTTTTCAAACCCACAAGCATGCATTTTCCTATTTTAATTACCGTGTTCTACTTTCATTATAAAGTTCATCATTGACGTCGAGAATGTGCGGACCCTTTTAAATGAATTTCGGGAATTTGATTGGGCATTTCTCTTAATCCGAGTAAAACCCATTTAGTATGTTTTTATATACACTAGTCTTGTATTGCTGGTACATGAATTGGTTGTTGAGACTGCTTTGTTTTATTTTCCAAGGATTCTTTACACGGCTAAGGCCGTTCTCTCCATGCTTGTGGTTTTCCAGGCAGAGGGTGTCCCAAATGACACCCCTGGGAATTAAACGCAATCATCACACAGTCGCTAAGTTTCGGCTGTTCGTCAAAATACTTTCCTATGGGTTAGCGGCGAGATGCCCTCCGTAATTATTCCGGATCTTCAATATTGTTTCATTTTATATTTATTTTACAAAGCATCCATGACTTAAACGAGTCACAACCTCCAACTTTATAAATTCACTATCAGCAATACTGACCTCCCAATACAAATCTATTATTATTCTCAAATAAATGCTTTGATCCCATTCCCACATTTGCTTAGTAAGCTTTAGTCCATTACTATTCTCGAAATCAATAAATATTTTAGAACATTTAATTTCAAATATTGTCTTAAACTTGTCTATTTACTCAAAGCACCTCGCACATGTTCCTATCTTGTCAAGCACATTATCGTAACGCTATTAGCCCGAGGAATAGAATATATCACTCTGTTTTAAAACCTTTTGTCATTACTGAAATATAAATGTCAACAATTATTTAATACGTGTCCCTGTCTCATATAAGCAGACAGTGGCGTTTTATATATATATATAAATAAATTGTGTGAAATTATTTAAAACTAAATTTTATCTCTTATTTTATTTGATTCCTATCACTGTCTCGGTCTATATATATATATTTTCTGCATTTCTTTTATAAATCCATAGACGTTAATTAGCCACCCAAACTTATCTTAGTATAGAGTCTTTTGTTTCTCCCTGGCCACCAGGCACCGGTAAAAGGTTCTACTAGTTGTAGCATCAGATGCATTATCACGTAGGTGGCGCTGTGAAATTTGGACTTTAGATTCGAACTTAGTATATCTAGAAGGCAACCCCTCCTAGAATGTTCAGTTTAGTGTCTGGGGTTTGAATTATGCAGTGTGTTAGCGAGATAGACGATTCTGACCGTTACATTACCTTTGCACCCATTGTCTCATACTTTTTTTTCAGTAATCATAATTATATCAGTTGCATAATAACCCTTATAACATTATTTCCAATGCTACTTACTCTAAAATACATACAATCAGCTACTCGTGATTGAAATATTACAATATACAGTACTTGTAATATATGACAACAAATCACCAGACTCCCAACTTAACGAACTTGATAAAACAAGAACAATCTTCATTCTAGTACCATATAGCATTAGCTTGAGTAATGCATATACAATTCTAGGCTTAGTATTTAAATCTCCATTGTCACTTCAGTTTCTGGATTTTGCCTTTATCAGTGAATTCTGAAATTCAAAGTTGAAAGAATGAAATATGTATCCATAAATTACCTATGATTTTATTTCACCTTATTTTAATACAGAAACTGAATTGTCTGAAAAAATCTACCTTTTCATCACTATCAAATTCAAATTCCAAGTGCATTAATCTTAACAAAATACTCTACAGATTTACATTATTACTTTCCAATAAAATAGCTATATTTTTTATATCTCTTTTTTTACAATTCAACATCAATACTACTTTATGTATATAGAAAAATCTGCAGTCATAAAAAAAACCATTGAAAAAATTGTAATAAAAATTAAAATAAATATTAAGTACCGGTTGAAAAACGTCCACCACCTAAACTGCAAGTCGGATCCAAACTCAGCTGAACCAAACTAAATTCAAACCCAACACACCAGCTTAGATCAATGGATGATTTAAATCGACAGCACAGTGCTATGCACCAAGAAACTAGCTCAATGGTTGGTGAGAATTAGAGACCCCTGAACTGACATTAATATCGGATGATAAAATAACTAAAGATAATTTTAAATCGTGTCATATGTATATGTTTGGGTTGCCAACACAGACAGCGAGCCTTAGCATTAAATAATTATTGAATAAAAGACTTAAGAAACCAAGTGTGTTAATAAAATATTTAATAATACTAGTAATAGTTTTGTTCAATTTTAAATGATGATATTATTGATCACTTCTAGCCTTAAACCGAGTTTATAATTATAATAAGGATGGCAGTTCCTATTATATACCAATGAGTATTTCGCAATATTAGGAATTCTATGTCTATGCCCCCAACAAGAAACTAAAGGCAGATAAAGATATTCAGTTGTAAAGGAAATTATGATTCTTATTTTACACAGAAGAATGTGAGATTTATTTTCACATTTGCAAATCCATTCATGAAGAGCAAGATACGTATTTAGGGCATAACTTTAACCTTTATTAGAAAACCTATTTAATTTGAGATAACTATGAATTTGTTTGACTTTAATTGAAATCACTTCATCATGAATTACGAGCATCAGAGCAGGCTTTACTGGAACAAAAAGGTAATGGTGCTGACGAATTATGAGCTATAAATGAAAAGGAAAGATAATCGCTGGTCGGTGGTTTAAGTAGTATGGCAGCTTGTGTAACACAAGTCTTACTGCCCTTTAAATAGACAAGGAACATGAGAAAAGCCAGGCTGAGATATAACTACGAACCTTGTTCTGAATATAATATAAGTGGAGGAGGAAGTGCTTTCTTCCTCTATAATTAAAATATCAGTAATATCACTACTGACAAGCCTACAGAGTGAAAAGATTGCCCTATGTCAGCAACGTTCGAAGATGATGATTTGATAGTCACCATTTGAATAATAAAACCCAATTTATTATAGAATGCTCTACATAATGACTTGATCAAATTAATTAAAGTCAAACGAGCTTTTAATTAAAACTATTTTAAAGTATTAATAAATTATAGTAATTATGCCCCAAACATTGTGCCCTTCCTGAATATTGATAGATAGTAAAAACAATTTGAATTAGAATGTATTTAGTTGATTCCTTTATCGACCCTTTTGCAAAAAACATTTTAACATTATATATGACTAAATACACATTGGTGAATACACATTGGGGCACAGATTAGAAACGGAGCTAATAATTTATTATTACCCAATTATAAAAATAGTAAACCTTTAATAATTTCTTTCAACTCGATGATTAATAGAATGTATAAATTTAGTTCTAATGGGTGAGAATTACTATTAGACTTAATATTATATTATTTGCATAAAACAAATGGAACAAAGGAACTCATCGAGTTGAAGGATTATTGGCATATAATTAAAAATAAACAACATTAATAAATCACACAATAAATATATATAATATAATATAATAAATGAACCGCCATTGTAAGAAAGGAAAGTTAAAGACTAGAGATTGAGAGAATTACTATGAATTTAAAAAGCATAAATAAAAGAAAATTTTGTACAGATTTACATTAAAGAATGAAAAGAGCTCTTAAAGGGAGTGTAAAGTAAAGTTTGAAACTGGCCAGAAAGTTACAGCTCATTATGAAAATATATTACCATTTCTTCCAGGGCTGGTTCCTTAATTTACACATCCGGGTTGGTAAAACATAGGCATGCATTTGGTCAATTACTTGAGCAGTATTTTAATGGATTTTCATGATTTTAGCAGCATGATTGGTCTGGAAAGGATTTAGCAGCTTCATTGAAGATTTTCAGGGCACTTCAGGCACAGTAGCCAGATTCCTGACGTTTTAGCCCTTCACCATGCTAGGAACACTATTTGAATTCATGATTTTAAGATGTACAGAATTTAATGGCACTTCTCTACAACAAAGATGGCTTCTCCCTTCTCCAAACTTTTCAGAGCTATTTATACTGTATCTGATGCCTTCGGGCTAGTGCTTCTTTCATTATCAATCTTACAAAATTTACTAGTTGTTTTTAGATACATTCCTTCAATAAGGCTTTCAAACTCATTAACTTGAATTCATTTTCTAATTAGAAAATGAATTCTTAAAATCAGAAAAATGATTTTAATTAGAAAATCCTTACATTTTAAATACTTATCTTTTTTTCTAATTAATAAAACTTTAACTATTGTTTTGGAAAGGGAAAATCTGAAAGCTTATCAAAGAATGTAGCTTTTAATCACTAAAATTTTAACAAAATTATTTAAAACTAAAATCAAAACATTCTTGACACAATGAAACTTTTGAACAATTATATATATTTAAATATTTATAAATATATACGCACAATCCACGCATTTTAATATATATAAATTCATGAATAATTTTATCATGAATTTATTAATAGCATTGATTAATTTAAACTCAAACGAATTAATTTTAACACACATTTATGTAATAGTTTTTCTTTATGGAAATTAGTGTGGATTGAATGTATAAAGCCCCATTGCATTGGAAATTTAAGGTTAGTACTAGGGTTTGAAGTGGGCTTATGGCTAGATGTCATAAAGCTTGGATCAAACTCAGATCCGACTGCTTCAATATGAAAAGGCCATACATATTTTTATTTAAGATAATAAAACTTATTTATCTCAAAATAAAATTGATTTATAAATGAAATCATAGGAAAGTATCCCACACTTATCAACATTGAAATTTTTCAATTTGATGTCAAGGCAATCTTTTTATTTATGAGAAAAAAAATACCAGCTTTTTTTATATTCTAAGATGTCGATATATATCCTAAAAATTGACATTTGAGTTATAACAGTCAAAATGTCAAACTATTGCAATCCAGGTATCAATCTTTAATATTTATATTAACATCTTAAATCAGAGAAAAAGGTAGTATCAGCTTTTCCTTATAAATAAAAAGGTTACCTTAAGAGCAGATTGAAGATTCTTGATGTAGGTAGGTAGGTAAGTAGGTAGATAGGTAGGTAGGTAGAATGGTAGGTAGGTAGGTAGGTAGGTAGGTAGGCAGGCAGGCAGGTAGGCAGGTAGGCAGGCAGGCAGACAGGCAGGTAAGTTAGGTAGGTAGGTAGGTATATATGTAGGTAAGTAGGTAGGTAGGTAGGTTGGTCGGTCAGTAGGTAGGTAGGTAGGTAGACAGACAGATAGACAGACAGATAGATAGATAGATAGATAGATAGATAGATAGATAGATAGATAGATAGATAGATAGATAGATAGATGGATGGATGGATGGATGGATGGATGGATGGATGGATGGATGGATGGATGGATAGATAGATAGATAGATAGATAGATAGATAGATAGATAGATAGATAGATAGACAGACAGACAGACAGACAGATAGATAGATAGATAGATAGATAGATAGATAGATGAGATGAGATAGATAGATGAGATAGATAGATAGATAGATAGATAGATAGATAGATAGATGAGATAGATAGATAGATAGATAGATAGATGAGATAGATAGATAGATAGATAGATAGATAGATAGATAGATGATCAGACAGAGTAGATAGATAGATATATAGATAGATAGATAGATAGACAGACACAGAAGATGGATAGATAGATAGATAGATAGATAGATAGATAGATAGATAGATAGATAGATAGATAGATAGATAGATAGATAGATAGATAGATAGATAGATAGATAGATAGATAGATAGATAGATAGATAGATAGATAGATAGATAGATAGATAGATAGATGAGATAGATAGATAGATAGATAGATAGATAGATAGATAGATAGATAGATAGATAGATAGATAGATAGATAGATAGATAGATAGATAGATAGATAGATAGATAGATAGATAGATAGATAGATAGATAGATAGATAGATAGATAGATAGATAGATAGATAGATAGATAGATAGATAGATAGATAGATAGATAGATAGATAGATAGATAGATAGATAGATAGACAGATAGATAGGTAGTCAGACAGACTAGAAAGGTAATTTGTTTTTTTCAAAAAAAAATAAGATAAAATAAATACATATAGAATAAACTAATTTATGTTTGAAAATGAAGTTCAATAACATTTATACATACTATACCATCATCCAAATAAATGTATGGAATATAATATATACCAAAACAAAAAAACCTATCAACTAAGTTAGCAAGTTTTTGTCTATTAGTAATGCATTTTTATCTTTAGATCATTACTATGATGACCATTCAGCATCCCAGAAGTCATACCACTCTCTCACACAGTTCATACACTTTTTTAAATAATCCATATAGTACCTTACAATTTAACTTTACTTATAAAATTTTTTAAGATATTTATTTTTATATAATATGATTTTAAAAATATATCCAAACTTCTATCCCATCACACATTATTAAAACATATGGTCAAAGACATATGAAAAATGATGTAATTCCCACGATGTGCATTTTGAAATAAACCAACACTCATCATTTGGCTCAGATCACAATCCCTTAAAACATGTCTTCATTATTTGTTCAGAATATGTATAGATAGTTTAATTAACAGATTTCAAATGTTCCACTTTATATACAAACCATTTTATTTAAATATATTAATAACTTTTACTAATCATTTATTAAGGCTAGATATTATACCTATCCCAAATATATACTATGTCTCACATAATGAATATGTCTGCAGTGTTATAGAGATATTAACACTTGATTTTTTTGTCCATGTTGACAGTTTACACTACTCTTATGCAATTGTAGGGATTGGTTTCTATCCATTTTTAAGATGTTGTGGAGGGGTGCATATACATTGCACTATATATATATATATATATATATATGCAAGATTTTTTTTGTTTATTTATTATTGTATCTTTCACCTTTAACTCATTCCTATTATAACCATTCATCAGACCATAATTCAGACCAACCTCTCACACTATAGATATATTCAAAACATACATTTTTTCAAGTAATCCATACAGTATATTAACAATTTAACTTCAAAATATACATTATTTTAAAGATATTTAAAACCCTCCTGCATCCATTGATTACTTTTTCTTGCACTGAGTGGCGCTACTATATGGAGAGTTTTTGCTTCTGTAAAAAATATTTCAAACTTCTATTTCATCACACATTGCTGAAATATATGATCAAAGACCTGTGGAAAACACATCTTTTCCAAGATGTGCATTATGAACTGAACCAGCATTCACCAGTTGGGCAGATCTTTTACCATATCTTCATCATTTATTTTCAGTATATATAAAGATAACAAATTGCTATAATTTAATGGACAGGTTTCAAATGTTCTGCTTTATACTTTGATACTAACTATTTATGAAAATGTATTAACAACTTTTTATTAATTACTTATTAAGATAAATATTATCCGTAGCCCAAATATATACTTTAAAACATCAACTAAATTACTTTAACACTTTATATTGATAGTGAGTAAATTCAATGAATAAAGTTAAAAATTTTTACTTATTTGGAAACTAACACAAAATTATATTTAAAAATATAAAACAAGTTTAAATTATTTAATAAATTATTGAAATTATCTATACTTGAAATGAACATTGGATTTGAGTGAAAGAAAATATTTTTTTTTCTATTATTTATTGCTTATGTTTGCTGCCAACAAGGAGAGAAAAAAAAATTTGATTGTCCACACAAAAATATAAAATGACAGGCCGAGACAGTTATAGAAATTGACTTAACGTACCAATCTATTAAAGACTTTTTTATTATGTGAAATGATCCTTAAAAGAAATATTAATATTATTTGTAAGAAATAGAAATGTACAGAATTAATCCCGTGACATTAATTTAACGGAAGGAAGCCATCCAAAAAAGATTAACATCGCATTAAATAATTTAGTAACCATTGATCTGTAAAGTACTATTGTTATATTTATTAAAAAAAGAACTGGCTTTTTATTTTTTTTAAATTATCTTAAATCTTATATTGTTTATATGGGTTTGTGATTATCTTTTTTTTTAAAGAAAAAAAAAGATTTGGTTAACTTTTACTAAATAAATTGATAAAATGATTTTTATAAATAATATTTATGTAGGGTTATTTTTAGTTACTTTGTTCTTAAATGCTAATGGCTTAATTTTCCTATAAATACAAAGTAAAATCATTTAAGTGTGTGTATCCATTACTAAATTCTCTTAGATATAGCCTGTGGTAGGATAAATTTCAAATGAATAAAAATGAGAAGAAAAATTGAATTATTTACTCAAATATATCATTGAAATATTTCCCCAAATATAACATGAAAGGAAATAAAAATAACAACATGTACGCTTTTCTCATCAAATCTGATAGGATTAATGTAATCTATTGTGATGATTACATTTTCTGAACTAATGGTTACATAATGAAATCTTATTTAAAAAAAAAAAAAAGACAAGTAAAGATCTAATTTTAATGTACCGTGTTTATTTTGATTATTTGTTTATGTTCGCCGAGGGTTATATACATATATGGTTTTATCTATGAATATATGTATAGAATTAAAATGACTTCGAATAAGAGAGGTTTAAGATAAAATATGCTTCTGTGCGCATATATTTAACCTCAGTAGAAAAAAAGTTAAATTTTATATTAATAATAAAATTTCTATGACATTAACCTTCAAAAACAGGTACATAAATATTAACATCATAGCGTAATATAAATGTAATTAATAACTTTGGTTATACTTTATCATGCACAGATTCTACACATTATTTATATTCAAAAACAATTAGTATAAGAGTTCTTTTTTTTACAATTTTTCAATCAATGTATTGCAACAATATTTAGCAAGAGAATAATAAAATTATCATCAGTACTATACCCCATTATGGCCCACTAAATGTAATTTTGTGAAGTAAAATAGAGTTGTGTATAATTTTATGATAATAACTTACTACCATGTAATTTAATAAGCTTTTATATTGAGGCAATCATTTGGCACATTTAAGACAAAAAAATGATAAATATAATATTTTAAGGAGTTCTTACTTTTGATATCTTCTTGACTATATTTTAATATGCTCAAATAAAAATACATTCCTTATATATATATATATATATATATATCTGGGTCTCATTTTATATATATATATATACACATACATATCTGGGTCTCATTTTATGTGGTAGATAGGTTCCACAGATAACCCGCATTAAAAAAAATCGCTCAAAAATAGACTTAATTTACCTTGAAAAATGGGGGATAGGGTCTGTAATTTTCAGAATTCGCATAAAAGCAAAGCAACAAAGAAAAATTACTTTAAAATTCACATTAAAAAAATAAGAAATAAAGTATGACTAATAAAAAATTTCAAATATTTGAAAAAAATTAATACAAGACAAACTTTTTTTACTTTTTTTATGAACTACAGTATTTAATTTTACATTTTTCATACATATTTTAATCATTACCACTAGCATTCGTTTGTAAACTGGAAAGAAATCAGACTCGATGTGATGTGATGTATTGTAGCTTTTCCTTAAACGAAGTCAAGAATCTCTCAGCAATTATGCCCAGAGAAACCTGTTAGCCACTTTATTTTTATTCGTGATGTGATGTACAACTAGTGCCATTTTTAGTCTTGTGCTGTGTTAATGGTTTTCTGCTTCTATATTAAAAAATGAGATCGTATTCAAAACAAAAAAATTATACATTATCATTAGAAAGAGTATTTTCAGTTTATAAAATCTTCATTTTTTATTTTAAAAATCTAAAAGATTATTTATTTCTGTTATATATAACAAAATATACATTTTAAAAGTTTAATTTTTTTGAATATTTATTGTGATATTTTTATATGTAAGTATAAATCTATTATTATTATTTACTCATTAGTATAAATAGGTTATTTACATAGAAGCTAAAATTCTAAATACAGCTTCAGGACATATTCATGTTAACTGCCAATATAACGTTATATTTTTGAAAAGGAAAAAAGTATTTCAAGTGAAAATAAGTTATTAATAATTTAAATTTCTTGATATCTAATAAATATAGTGAAATATAAAAGATATTAAGAAGAAACATAAATCGCATAACTTCAAAATTGCATTAAAATAATCCACATAAAACGAGACCCAGGTGTGTATATATATACATATATATATTAACGATTAAATTAGTAAATCATCTCTCTAAAGGTCAAGTAAAAAATTAATTCAATGATGATGGCTTAAATTTATAATTAATGATGATGTCATTAGAATAGTACCAATAATCCTAGTTATTAGATCATATGAATTTATAATTACTTTATTGTAATTTTTTTTTGTTGTTTTTTTATAACTACTTTATTCTAATGCATATATAACCATCTTACATAATTGTCTTTTCACATAATATTAGTCTCATAAAATATACCTTTTCACTGAGAAAATATATTAGTATCTAATTATCACACATATTTATTAAAATATATATCCCAGGTGCCAAATGAAATGAAGAATTAAGATTACTTTAAACTTAACAAATAAATAATTTAATAAAACATTAAGTAATAAATTTTAATTCAATACAAATAAGCATTCCTAAATTAAGGAATGTAAATAGTATAATAATTATTTATAAAATGTTCACATGTGTTCTATCAATCAGCTCTTGTCAATTTTTCTATTAGGAGTCAAAATATTAACCTTAAAAATAAACTACAACCTTATTATTAAATGTTCTGATTAATGCTTGTAATTTCTTTTGGCATATCTTAACTAAAACGTATATGTAAAATATCATCTTGCAGGAACAATATAAAAGAAAAAAGATTTTAAGATTCAAATGTTCTTTCTCTTTCATTTAGTCAAATTGTAATCACATATTCCTGCAAAGTGTAAATGTTAAAATGTATATAAAAATAATCATTTTAAACGATTATAAAAATTAATAATTATGAATAAAATGTAAAAAAAAATTAAATGTATAATTTAATTATATTTACAAATCAGTTTAAGTAGCCAAAGTTAATAGCAATAAGTTATTAAATTTTAAAAAAAAAAAAATTTACAAAGTGTTCATGTATTGAGAATTCTATAGTTTCAATATTTCAGTTGCATCTGTTATTAATTTGTATAATTTATAATTGTTCTTGCTTTCTTATAGGTTTTTTTTAATAAAAGATTTTTATGTAACTTGGTTTTATATATATTTTATGCAGAAACATTACCGGTCACCACTTTCTATCCAAGTTAATTTTAATATGTCAAATATTTCAAAGGTCTAAAGGCAATTTCTAAAGAGAATAGACAAAGCTATATTTTAACTGTTCAGAAAATGATGCAATTAAATTGTTCAGCTGATCCTGTTATTTATTGTTATGTAATGCCTAACTTCAGTTTTGCAGTACTAATCAGGCTTTTTTTTTTGTTTCATGTAATGGCTTTAAAATGTGGGTTGGCTTCCTGCTTGAATACCAAATAATTCTATTTATTTAAATCCAACCTTTATATATCTTCCCATCTAATGATGCAGTCAATGTCAAATATAAACTTCTTTATTATAAAATCCACATTGTTTTTAATTTACTGTTATATCTAAACCATAAATAAGTCTCTATTATCTTTTTTATATTTATTTTTTATCAATTTATTACTTTATAAAAGTTTATTATGATTTAGTCCTACATGAAATTATTTAAGTTTTACAGTTTTTTTCCAATTAAATCTATTTTAGATATTACAAATATTAATTTTTGTCACATAATTATATATATTTCAAATAAAATCATTGAACAATTAAAACTTTTACATATTGTAAGATATTTTTCAACTTTTTTTAGTAAATTTTTATAAACATCATATAATTTTACATATTATTTTATTGAATCTTTATAATGGATTACTCAACATTTGATAATAACTTCAAAGGAAAACAAAATAATTTCTGTGTTTTTTTATGTTACATAACACTAAATATTATTTTATTGACTAATTATAATGGATTACCAATTTTTGAATGGAACATCAGAGAGTAACAAAATAAGTTCTGATTCTCTCATTTTCTAAATTTTCTTTTAAACAAGTAACTCAATTTTGAGCTGTGGCCCCTTAATATTTTTACTTAAGATTAAATTAAAATAAATATTCAGTTATTTCACCAATTCTTCATTATTATTCATTCACTAATTTCTAATCCTTATTTTAAATTTTTGAGGGATTGTGAAGAAAAATGCTCATCTAGTATTTTACTAAATTTAAATTATATATGTGATTCAACATTTTCCATATTATCCTAATAGAACATTATAGTCATCTATACATAAGATTATTCAAAGGCATTGTTGATTTTCTAGAAATGGTTTAGGAATTGCACCCATATTTCTAATAATCTATAAACTACATAACATATGAGAGAATGCAAATATGCAAATAAAGATAGGCATTTAGATATTATCAGATACTACCAGAGTTGTTATTTTTATATTCATATTATGTGTTGGATAAATTTCATTTTATATAGAAAACTACATATCTATTATTTCCATTATATAATTTCTATTACTGACACTATCATATTACTTATAAATATTTTTTCATCAATTTGTGCATTTAAATATAGCAAGTTGTACAGGTAATGTTTATTTATTGATTTGATTTTATTACACCTTTTTGCCAATTTCATTTGGATAAGAACATACAATAAATTATTTCATATTTTATTTAAAATATAGTGTTTTGTTCATTATTTAGTTTTAAAGTTTATTGTTTATTTTGAAAATATTTTTATGCTCTATATGCCTAAATAATGTTTACTTCCTTTGTTGCAATAAATACTCAATAACTAATAAAATGAAGAATATTTGCGTGTGATAAGGAGAAATGTGAGTACTTATTACTGGAGTGCTTATTAAAAATGCTCACTTGTGACCAAAAATAATAATAAAGGTATGAGAAAACATAGAATTCATGACTTTAATTTTGTTTAGCATGTATTTCCAGATGATTATGTTTTGTACACTAGAGAATATGATATATAAATATTTGCAAGCATAGATATAATTACATGCACTGTTATCAAAATCTCCATTATAATTATCCTATTACAATCATTACATTAATAAATGTTTTAAGCATTTGTAAAATCAATGCATTGTTATCTATTATCAAATTATTGTGCTTGCAAAAAATGAACTCAGTTTCTGTTTATAATCGTAGTTCATAATTAAATACATGCAAAGCCTATTTTAATACAATCCATAATTTAATACAAATCAGAGTTAATTACCATTCATTTTAATACCTTTCAGAAGGAATAACTGAATAAGATATTTATAAATATCAACTAAACAGTGCTTATAATTATCAATAAAGCAAATCATATATAATGTGACATTGCTTTTATAAACTTGTATTTACAAAAATGTAATAGAGAGAGAATACCAATAGCTCAAACAAGCTCTTAATTGATAAGTGTGGTAGAAGAAAATACTTAAAATCTCTATCCAAAACACTCTTATTCCCAGACCAATTGTTTTTGAGCTTATGGTTTACTTCAGTGAGGAACTAGAATTTTCAGACACTAGATCTAAAATATGAATTCAAAACCCAGCACTTATTTCATAAGTAATATTTAAGTAGAAACTCTGAATTTTTCAGACATAAAAATGTCTTTTACTCCAGCTATTTAACTTAAATGGCTAAATGGGACTGAACCAAATTCAGATCACAGTGCTTATGTAATGAGATCAAAACAGAAATTTGGATTCATACTTTATTTGGGCAGTAATTCTGAAAACCAACAACAATGCTTTGTTTTAGCCACTACTTAAAAATTTATCAACTCAACAATTACCTATTATCAGTGTTATATTAGTTGACATATATACTGTATAAATAAATTACATTTATTATCTAATTATTCCTAGTTGTATTATAAGAAAATTGATATATGTCTCTTAAAGAGTAGATAGATTCAGAAAAAGTGCAACTCCAAAACTAAATACTAGAATTAGCATACTATTTTTGTTTATGGTATTAAATCAAAAACCATGTTTTAAAATTATTTTTATGTTATATATTTACTTATATAGAAAATAAATAATAAAAATAATATATTTTAATGATTGTATAATAAGTGAAAAAACGCATCTACGAAAACAACATATATATATATATACACACACACCAAAATGTTTTAGAGCATATGGCTTATCAGTATAAATGTTTTCCCTGAATAGTTGCTAGGCATCTTTAAAGATCATACTTTAATAAGTCTCCGTAGAAATATACTATAATTAAATATAATTATTGTTATCTTTTAGATCACTTAACATCTTTTTCTTTTAATATCTCTGTTATCTTATTCAATTTTTAATATATCTCAAAAAATATTTTCTTTTAGGAATGCTAAATTCATTAAATACGTACATAAATATAACTCTTTATCTATAAAATTTTGCAGAACAAAAGACTTTTATTGAAAAAAAAATAGATCAGTGTTATTTCAAGCTTGCAAACTGGATTAAAATGATTTTTAAAAAATAAAAACACCTAGTATTAGTTTTTTCAATCCATTGTCATTTAATATATACGCAGGCAGCTTTTGCTTACACTATCAATATAAAAATGACTAATATACTATATAAGAAAAACAGTAATAATTGAACAAATATCTATTTATATCTGTGTATAAGAGAATAATAAATTTTGAAATCAAATGATATAATAATTTTTGTTAATGGAAAACAATAAACATGTTTATTGCTTGATTTTAGTGATATTAATAAGAGAATCTTTAATTTCAGAAAATAATTATTTTTAAAATCGCTCTAAATATATGCAATTATTGAATATATATATATATGTTAAAAAATAATCAATTTAAAACCAAGTTGTCTGTTTTAATTCGGTTTAAATTTGAATATTTTTAATTTTATATATAAAAGGCAACATTATGGATAAATTTTATTATTGAAATTTGATCATTTAGAGTATATATATATATGCACTTAGAATTTACAGCCTCTATTCATTATCCACACCATCTTAAACAATCGATACACGTGACCACACATGTGAAAAAAATTAATGATCCCTAATATAATATTTTGTGCAGAACCAGCACGCATCAATTGAACCAGATCATAATCTTCCACACATTTATATAATCAGTGCTTGGTTTATATTAAGATAGCAATTTTTTAAATTTTAATGGATAGGTTTCAATCTTCTCAACCTTCCAACAATTCAACCACCCATTTCTTTGAAAAATCAATAATGTAATGTTCAAGACTCTTAGTGGATTTGATATTGTAGTCATACCAATGTAGATATTATGTCAATCTAATCCCTCATATTATTGTCATAAAAAAAGACTATTCAAAGAGAAAATAACTTTTGAGATAAATATCAAAAACATATATATAATAATCCCAGTGCATAACGCTATACTGAAATAAATATACAAATATTAAGCAATTAAATCATCCCACATGATTAAGAAATCCAGTACTGCTCTCTGTGAACTAATATATAAATACATTAGAGTTCGTGTGTCAAAATAGCCAGGTCAAAATGGTATACCATTTTGACCTGGCTATTTTGAAATACGAACTCTAATGTTCACAGAGGGCAGTACTTGATTTCTTAATCATGTGAGATGATTTAATTGCTTAATATATATATATATATTGCGGGTTCATCCGTGTAAACACGGATGAACCGCAAAATATGTATTTTATATATTTAACCCGTGCAAATCTTCGTTTTAACATATATATATATATATCACGTAATCCCCTCTGCTAACATTTAATATTTGAATAAAATTCACTCTATTTGTTTTCTTGCAGCCACCTATTACATCATAACCACATGCTTCAAGTAGTATCTGGTTATTAATATCTTCAATGAGAAAAGAATCTATATATCCAGAAGTCTTTAACTTCAAATTTGTTTATACCACTGGGCTTAGATAGTATAAAAAAAATAAAAATAATGGCAATATTAATGAGTCCAAATTATTATTCTTCACTAAAGATGGCCAACAGTCTGATATCAATTGATAATTCAAGCATATGGTAGACGTATCTGGAGTAAAGTAAATAGAATGAATTGACACTTTTAATCTGATGTACATATATATATATTATTTGTTGTTTCAATGTTTATTATTCTCTTATAAATATCATCATTTTAATATTACTGATATTTTTATTATTTAGGTGTTCAACGTTATGATTAAATGGTAGAATATACTTTTTAAAATTCCTAGTATTGTTTATTTTTTCAAATATAATTTATTCAAAAAATTTTAAATAATAGCAAAAAAGCAGAAAATGAGATATGTTCGTAGCATTAATTGAACCTTTCCAGTAGATATCTAATTAATAGAATAAGGGAAAACGTAATAATGAATTCCAAACAGAACTACTTCAGTAGAAATCATTGTTTGATGAAATCTAATTATTCATTCCAAATTTTTCGCAATTTTCTTTTTTAATTTTCTGCAAGAATATTTCTTAGCAAATGAAGCTTTTCTGCTAAAATAAATAACAATATGGACTGGGAAAAACAAAATAACCCTCTGCTGTTGACTGTTACTTCTTTAATATATAAATTTAAACAAAATAATTAAATATTTTCAATGGTTGAGTAACTCATATATATTAGTGTTATGTGAATAAATATACGTATTAGTCATGAATCATATCTAACAAATCATTTTAGAATATTTTTATTTATCTTTATTCTTTAAATATTTGAAAAATTTTCCTTTTTTTTTTATCATTCTTTACAGTTTATTAACTACCAATATTCTTTAATATATAGAAAGAGGCAAAACTCTCTATACAGTAAAGCCACTCAGTGCAAGCCAGAGTAATCAATGGATGCAGGAAGGTTTGTGTATAAAATCCCTATCTTGTGCCAACTCATCCAATATCCCAAGATTAGTTTCTAGCTTGTGGCTTTCATCAATGAGAAGTCTTGGATTCTGCATCCATTGATTACTCTGGTTTGCACTGAGTGGTGCTACTGTATGGAGAGTTTTGCCTTTGTGTAAACAACTTGTGAAAGCATAAACAGTGGTAATCATGTGATGTTTAGTGGTTTAATATGTCTTAATATCCAATAGCACTATTTGTTTCAAATTTAAACTTTGATATTATTAATTGCTACCTAAAAAAAATAAACACATTGTCTTATTACTACACATATACTTCAGCGGCAGTGTATTTTCATTAGGTAATCTAGAGATTTAAACATATATTCACATCATCATCATGGATAAATAGCTTCTTATGATATATTTATTTTAAACCATGAATATAATAGTAGATCATAATTTTATACTGCATTTCAAGAGATCATGTAATAATAATCACATTCAATTTTTATATGCTTTGAAAATTAAAACAGGCAAAACTCTTCATACAGTATTGCTACTCAGTGCAAGTCAGAGTAATTAATAGATGCCAGAAGGTTTGTGCATAAAATCCCCATCTGATGCCTGCTCATCCAATATCCCCAGACTAATGATGAAGGCCACAAGCCAGAAACTAATCTGGGGATATTGGATGAGTAGGCACCAGATGGAGATTTTATGCACAAGCCTCTCTCAGATTCAAAGCTTCTCACTGATGAAGGCCACAAGCCAGAAATTAGTCTGGGGATATTGGATGAGTAGGCACTAGATGGAGATGTTATGCACAAGCCTTCTGGCATCCATTGATTACTCTGATTGGCACTGAGTGGCACTACTGTATGGAGAGGGTTGTTTGTTTTAATACCAGTAATGTGCTAGCATAAAAAATAGTGATCATGTGATGTTTAGTGCTTTGAAAATTATTATAAATGCTTAATTAAATGCACTGATAATAATTGTAATAAACAAAAGTATATTTTAGCCCTGTTTTAAAGCTAATTTAAGTTTCTCATTTATTATAATTACAATGAGTGCATTTACTAATATTATATAATTAATGTAGCATTTATAATCATTATCAATTTATGTAAGTTTGAAATATGACAAATTGTGCCAACCTGCTCAATTGTTTCTATTAATGCAGGATCTTAAATATAATATTAAAATGTTATCATGCATATTTACATTTTTGAAAAAAGATAATAAAAATATTATTTATATATATAGTTCTAGTTATTATTACAGCATATTAAACAGAGATATAAGTTTCTAATATATTGTATGAGGCTAAGTTATAAATGAAATGCAAATAGTATTAGAGATTGGTCTGTTTCTTTTGTTAGGTAACAGATAACAATATTAGAGATTAAATTTGTATTATAGATTACTAAAATGTATTTTTCATATAATATAAAATTGTCTATTTTAAAATATATGTTTCTATTGTGAATAACCCTTATTAATCCTATTAATAAAAATTTATTTAATATTAATGATAATATACATTATTTTGCATAAAATGCCTTTATTTAAATAAACATTTCATGAAATTAATATGCAACTTTAATTTGTAAATGTGATCATGTTATTTCTAAAAATTAAATTGCTGTTTTACTTGTAAAAAATTTAAGTACTGCTATCTGAATGTTGATTTGAAAATGCTATAATGGTTATATTTTACATTAAAAAGTTAAAAGGAAAAAAGTAAATGTTGCTTGTATAATGTATTCAAACAAAAATTGAACTGAATTAAAATATTTATTAACAAATATCATGTATTTTTACTGAAATTAATAATTAAAAAAGATAGAAAATAAATTGACTATGAGCCACATTTTCCTTAATTTCATTAAACAAATTATCTATTGAATATTATATTTTCTGTAGTATAAAGTGCCAAAGATCTATTCTAATACTTGATTGCAACAAAAAAAAAAAGAAATATTAATAAAACTTAATATGATTTTTATTAAAATGTGTTAAAATAAATTTATTTAAATGCACATTGATTACGTAATATTTACTAAGGCCGTAAAACTTCAAGACTGTGCATGTGAAAATGTGAAGATAGGGACCTCTACAGGTCTTAACCACAAGCTTACACATTGGAAGAAAAGAGGGGAATCCTTCTTTACTTCAACCTACTTTCTATATGAATCGGTGAAGCTGAAGCAGTTAGATCTGAGAGTGTGAAGCTATTCAATACTTCATTGATTAAGTCCACAATTCCTATTACACATTAGTACTCACAAAATCTTTCAATTTGCAATGAGTCAATGGAAAGATCTTATAGTTAGAAATCTATTATGATAATTTAAATTGTAATTACAAATTTATTTAAATGCACATTGATTATGTAATATTTACAAAGGCTGTAAAACCTCAAGAGTGTGTGCATGAAAATGTGAAGGTAGGGACCTCTACAAGTCTTAACCACAAGCTTATGCTTTGAAAGAAAAGTGGGGAACCCTTCTTTACTTCAACCTACTTTCTATATGAATAGGTGAAGCTGAAGCAGTTAGATCTGAGAGCATGAAGCTATTCAATACTTCACTGATTAAGTCCACAATTCCTATTACACATTAGTACTCACAAAATCTTTCAATTTACAATGAGTCAATGGAAAGATCTTATAGTTACCAATCTATTATGATAATTTAAAGTTGTAATTGTAAATTTATTTAAATGCACATTGATTATGTAAGTAATATTTACTAAGGCTGTAAAACCTCAAGAGTGTGTGTGTGAAAATGCGAAGGTAGGGACCTCTACAGGTCTTAACCATAAGCTTACATAAAATAATACTCTATATGGAATAAAGATTTATACTATAGTTGTAAACAATAACTAAAAAGAAACACTATCTCTGCACATTTCATTCTTTGAAGGTGATTATAATTTTTTATGGAAGTTAAATTTAATTTCATTTACTACAAATGAAAAGACTTATGAGACAAAAGCGCTGTGTTTGGATTTTCTTTATATTTTATCTTTAAACTACTAAAGGCTATTTTAGACCATGGAGAATAGATCTGATAATTATGATTGAATTTATATGAGGAAATATAGCACTTCTCTGTGCTGAAAAATTTATCTGATCAATAATAAATGAATTCTATTTAAAGGCATCAAAAAAAAATCCTATATTGATTAAAGTTCTTAAAAAGTTAAAACAGGCAAAACTCCCCATACAATAGTGCTGCTCAGTGCAAGCCAGAGTTATGAGACAAGCATAAAAAATGGTGATCATGTGATTTTCTTAAAAAGTTCTGATTCACAAACACAAAAACATTCTCCACTGAATTAAGTTGGTAATATTGCCATGAGTTTCCATTCATTCTTTTCAAGACTTCTATTTAATCTATTTCTCTAAGCTGATTGTTATTAAACAACTAAAGTTATTATACTACATTGGTTATTTTAATGTATCATAATTACAACTAATTTTGTGATACAATAACTTTAGTTAAGTCAAAGTTACTATAAATAATATTTGAGGATTAAGCTTATAACTTGCTTCCCAAATAAATTATGATGGAATGTCTTGAAGTATATTTTATTGACTTAGTGATATGTATTGGATTTATGTGTTTATTTTTATTAATAAACATAATTTATTAAAATAAAAATTTGAATAATCTTATTATTGATCTTTAATAGCACATATTTTATCTGAAATTATAAATATATTATTTAGTGAACAACTCTATTCTTTTGAACCTTATCAATATATACATCTTTTATATCCTATTACAACATATATAAAATAATTTTAAATAATAAATTAAAATCAGTTAAGAGGCTGTCAGGAATAGCAAGCTACCATATATTGTTCAAAAAGTTATTATTCCAAATAATGTTTGGATTTTCCAATCATATCCAGCCACTGAATATATGTGATAAATCAAATTTTCAAATTACTATATAATAATAAAATTCGGCCAATTATGGGAAAATAATATATTTTTTGTTATATGGGCAATTGTTGAGCTCCTATATCACAACCTTATAAACACCAAATTAAATATTCAATAATTTTAAAGCACGAATATTACAATAAATATTCTAAGTATAGAATTGAAGTAACTCAAGATTATTAACACCCTATAAAGTGTAAAATTAATATTCCATTTGTTTTTATTTAAAGTGGGATATCAATGTTAATATCACTAAAATGCATTTTAAATAAATAAACTACTTTCCCAAATAACTTTAAACAATAAAACTAATAAATTTGTAGATTCATATTATATAAATATAATGTCATGTTAAATTTAGCAAGTTTATTTAAAATAATAAATGAACTGCTCTCCATCTGTCATGTTTAATAACTTTTTACAGTAATGTAGATCTTTTTATTTAGAGTTATCTACAACAGTAACAACTAGAGGGCAGTTCATTTATTATTTAAAATCGATGGTGATATAGGAGCTATGTCAAAAAAATATTTAAATATACTGTTAACTGTCAAGAACATTTGCCATTTGAGATAAAGTTAGGAAGATAAGAATGGGTGGTGACTATAGTGTATATAGACACTGGAGATAGTCAAACTATAATGAAGTGAAACAATATAATATATGAATGCCTAGTTAAGGATATAAAGAGTTTCAAAGAAAGGGGAAGAAAATAATGGCTATAGGGTATATGAATGGGCATATTGATGACATGGATAACAGGAATGGACAGCTTTTAAACATTTTTGTCAGAGTGAATTTGAGCATAAGAAATGTAACAAATATTTATGAGGGACAAGCACATGGTCTAGAATAATATATTTTACACAATAGATTATGCATTAATAGAGAAATAGGGAATTAATAAAGTACAGAAAATTTAAGTGTTTGATAATGAAGAGAGTGTATGTAATAGTGATCATAATTTCTTTATAATAGAAATAGTTAGTAATGTGATGGAAAATAGTAATAAAAGTAGAAAGGATAGTGAAAGATGTGGATGGTGAATGAAAGATAAAAATAAGTTAGAAGAATATAAAGTAAAAAAAATATTGGAAGAGTTTATTGGGAGTAAAGTAGAAAAAGTGGCAAATAGGATTTTAAGTAAAAATATTCAGAAGCATAAAAGTAATAGAAAAGTGAAAATTAGTAAAAGTGTAAAAGAGAGAGAGAAGCATGCAAAGAATATAAATGTGCTATTAGTTTCAAAAAGAACCTTATTATTGATAAAAATAAATTACATTTACTCTTCTGAGTCACTCTGCATATACATGTTTACATTGTAAGTAAAAGGAGATAATATGGTTACATACATATAGAAAAACAGGAAGGAGGCAATAGTTGGCCAGTGTTTTTTTTATTCCAAATTAACTTTATTAGAAAAGGCTCTGAGTGTGAATTATGTAGTACATTTGGAACATTGGTTTATTGTTGTTTTTTGTTCAAGAAGATCAACTGCTTTAGTAACAGGATCTCTATTTCCTATGAGTGATTATAGGGATGTTTGGATACTGTAGATTTTGAACAGACTCCAAGTGTTCTCATAAAGGAATTTTGTTGATAGAATTTCATCTTTTTTTAATCTTCTTTAGAGTACTGATGAATATTGCCTTTGCATTCGGCAGTGAGATATTGAGGGTGATCTTACATCTAATTATCCACAGTGAGTATATAATAAAAAAAGTTGACATTCTTATGTGAAGGAAGTTCCAGTCCTTCATGCAATCCTTAATAGATAGAATCCTATAATAGTCCATTGAGTTATATTGGGCTATCATTATCCTTATTGATGTCAGGCCTATACAGGATAGAATCATATGCTTAAATGTCTCTTCCTGTCTGTTACAGACAGAACAGGAAGGATCTATGTTTTTTAGAAATCTTCTGTAATGAAGGATATAGTTTGTTGGAATTGAGTTCAAGTTAGCTTTAATTAAAAAGTCTAAGAATTTTGACTCCATCAATAAAAACTTGAATAGTGTAGTGATTTTGTGATTTGTTACTCCAAACCTTGGTCTTAATTGTAAAGGTTGGGGGTTCCTTAATGAGTGGGTGATCCATATGGAGATTTTGGTATGAAAGCACTTGGAGAAGTTGCCATTGAATTTGTAAAGATGGTAGAGAACTTGGTATATCCAAGAGAACTTCTCAGGAGGAGGCATATCAGTGGGAGTTATTGTTTCTGTTGCAAAGATGCTATCATATTTTTGTGTCATGTTGACTATCACTGTGAATGCTTTTTGATAGAATATTGCCTGAATAGAATGAAAGGACATTCCATTCAGTTTCCTATGGAATTGCATTTTTGCTGTGCTGGTGGAAGAAGTGCAACCCTTCAGTAAAGCACATAGCCTGTAAACTTTGGATAGGAATGTCTTGGTGATGGTAATGAACAGAAGATAGTAGGCAATCTTGGCCATTACTTTCACATTTAACAGAGGTATGTTACCCTACAGAGATAAACAGACTTTCAAAAGCCCCTGTGTAAGGTGGTCAGCTTGTTTAATAATGGTATTCTGAATATTTTTGGTCATGGCAAGTTGAGACTTATATATAGGGAACCCCAAGTAATTTTGGGGCTCGGCAAAAAATTTGGAAAGAATTCTCTTCCTGTTTAATATTCGCCATGTAGAGGACTTGCTGTGGCTAATGCGTAGTTGAGATGAGCTAGAAAATTTGTCAAGTAAAAGGTAAAGCGGTTTGAGATACTTATGTGCTGGGATGAATATTATAACATCATCCATATATGCAATGCAAAAAAGTGGAAAAGATGTTAATATTAAATGGGAAAAGTATTTTTTAAAAAAAAAAGTTGACTAATATAGATAATTAAAGGGAGAATGAAATTAAATAGTAAATTATTGGAGAATATTAATAAAAGTGGAAGAGATGGGAATAAAAAATTTTGGAAATATATTAAAAGAATGAACATAGGGGAGAGAAATAGTATTATAGATAATGAAAAAAAGAGTGTAACTCTAGAGAAGAAATAGAAACAATCTCAAATAAATATGTAATGTATATATAAAAGATGTTAGATGTGAAGAGCTGAATGATAACAAACATAAATGCATATAGTAATGAAAATATTAGGTTTACAGAAAGTGAATTAAATGAGGTAGGGAAGAAAGTGGAAAGGCGAGAGATTTAGATGAATGGCTAGAAGAGATGGTCATGAATTTAGGAAGTTGGACAAAAATTAAATCTTTTATCATATTTTAATAAGATGGTACAGAAGAGAGAATTTCCAGATAGCTGCAACAATTCTTTTCCTTCCCCTAATAACTGAATCTTAATTATTAGAATCACCACCGAGGGCGCCACCAAGGATTTCTCTCTTGGAACCTGGCCACGAAGCTTTACGTAAACCTGGTCTTATTTATTTTCGAACGGCGATTCACCGATTACAAATTTTGTTTATAATCTGACAGGGGTTTTCACTTAAGGACACTAACTAATTATTATAAATAATTAAAGAATTCGAATATACGTTGGATACAAAAAAAACTTTCCTTTATTATTATTATTATTAATAACATTATATTTCTGCCCGATCCAGAGAGAACTGACTTACAATTTCTGATTTTCATACTTTTAACTTTCTAAGTATTCTTCCCAAATATCTACCATGGATTTACTCGCACCGACAATAACACTGCGGATTCTAGCAGGCATGTATACAAAGGCGACTTATAGTATATAATCTTTCCTGAAGTTTATTTTTAAACCCCACTTTATTTGGTAAATAAATAACTTGCAAAAACTTAAAATGAACGTATAAGTGTCTTTCATTTTCTTATACTTTCTACACTTCCCTTATTTTCTGCTAACAAGCAAGTAACGCCCTAAGGTTCTCTGTTGCTTGGCAGTGCACTTTTATACCCCCACCCTGTTGTTACCCTCTAGATCGAACAGATATTAAATAATTTAATATACAGTCATACCAATATTTTATAAAATATTTAACGAGAATTAACATAAATAGTTTACAATATTGAATAAATTTATTTCCCCACCTCTATTGTTGAAACATTCATAACAAATATAATAAACAAAAAATAAATCAAAAATAAAGTTCTATTACGCTTTAACTAAAGTTCCCATTAATTGAAAAGTTTATAATTACCCTGATCGATCAGAGCGAAGTGGTCTGACTTTCATAGATTCACATTCCATTTGTCATGCCTTTGTCCTTGTATATGAGAATTCTGGTGTGTCCATGGATGTTCCTTTGGTTGTCCAGCTAGCGATATACATTTCTTTCCCTTCCTTGACTCTTTCGGTAGCTTCATTCAGATGGAGTGGTGGCCAATTCCCCAAAGGGGAAGATTTTGATAGCTTTAGCCACTATGCATTTGAAAAGAGTCCGCAAAATAAATTTCTATAATAATTTCTGATTCGGAGCACAGTTTCTCTCTTTTTTTTTCTTTATTGTCCTTGCTGGTCTCTCAAGTCAACTGACCTACTCTAAAAAGTGATTTTATCTCTCTTTCTCTTATCTTTTTTTTTCTTTTTAATTAGCGTAACAGCAATTATTAACCAAATACTTTTAGTTTGTGAAAGTTTCAACAATAGAGTCTAATTACTACCAACAATCTAATTTTGTTTTCTTTCCCCCACCCTTTTATCTCTCGAGTTTTCTCCCTTTTAATTAAACACTTTTAACATTTTTGACAATAAATTATATTTTATCTTTTTTTTCTTTTTTTTTAAAAAAATTTTTGCTTAAATCTATAGCAAAAATAAAAGTTTAAGATTTTACCCTTCCCATTAAATTAAAATCATTTGTTAATTTTTATTTTACAAACTATTTAACTTCGGAAAATATCTATGACGAAATTATAAATATGTGAGCTTATATATATATGAGCTGACTTAAAATATCAGCTCAGTGTCTTGAAGGTTTCCAAAGTGAATGGAAAAAATAATATACTGAGAGAAATGCAAGAGGGTTTTTAATTGGATAGGCAAATAGGAGATAGTTTATTTGTAGTCACACAATTTATAGATATGAATAGGAATACAGGTGGACAGTTATATATAGTATTTATAAATACAGAGAAGGCATATGATAGAGTAAATAGAAATATATTGTGGAAAATATTTGAAATATAGGCATTCTTCATATATCTTGAGATTATTTGTAAATATAGGAGATTTGAACATATACTTTCAAGCACCCTTGCCACACTATCTCATACCACTAATACACATAACCACACACATGTAGAAAAGATAAGTAATCACCAATATATGTATTTGGTGCTGAACCAGCTCTCATCAGTTGGTCCAGATTATCATTTCCCACACATATATATAATCAATGCTCAGTTAATATTAAGATAGCAAATCTTTATACTTTAATGGTCAGGCTTCAATCTCCTCCAACTCTTCAGCCATCCATACCATCGAAAATCTGATAATGGAATGCCCAAATCCTATGCTGATACCATTATTATTGCCACACCTATGTTGACCTCAAGTCACTCTGACTCCTCATGTATAGGACCTTATCTATTTAAATACCAAGGAGATGGATGAAAAAAATGTAGGTTTAATATATAATATTTGAAATACAGACATTCTTCATGTACCTGGACCTTAACTGTAAATATAGGGGATTTAAACACTGCTTTTATATATATATATGTTTGGGAAATGATAATTTGGGTCAATTGATGAGTGCTGGTTCAGCACGAAATATGTATTTTGGTAATTATTTATCTTTTCTACATGTGTGTGGTTATGTGTATCAGTGAGATGAGATAGTGTAGAAATTTTATTACATTTAACAATTATAATGTTTATTTTTAAAGAAATGAAAATTTACTTTGACTTATATATATATATATATATATATATATATATATATATATATATATATATATATAAATCATTTACTTATATTTATATATATATATATATATATATATATATATAATTCTATAATTAAACAGAAGTAAATGGATAATATATAAACTTTAGTCAGAACGGAAATTAAAATTTAAAATCTTATTAATTTTAACTCAAATACATAACAAATAAATTATTTACCTTAATATTTAAAAATATAAATGAACTAAATATAGATATTTATGGACTTTCAAAAACAATAGAAAGTATAGGCTGTCCAATTTTAATAAATATTATTCACGTCCTTTAGAATTTGGAGTTCCTTTAATCTCATTAAAATTCTAATAATATAAACCACTTCAATTAATTTATTAACCACCAATAAAATTAAACCAGAAACAAATAACGCTTATTTATATTTCTAGGTCCAAACTGAACATAGTTTCCATATGAGTCAATAATTAGATTACATTGGTTTATCCATTTATCCTTATAATATTTATTTTCTTTATTCAAAGAAATATAGTATCTTGATACATAAAACCAATTTTCTTATAATCACTACTACCCAATATACAGTAATTCTAAGGATTCACCACTATATTCTTTTTTACTTTGGAATCCAATAAGAAACATGTATTCACAGATAAAACTGCCATATGCAGGACTTTATACTTCATGATAGCAAAAACATTTCCTTTTATTACACTTGCTTTCACTTACAAACTCCAATATTTATCTATATGAAGTTTCACAAAAGTTTAAGACCAAATTTTATTATGCCTGGTATTATTAAATACTTCTGAATCATTCAATATTTCTGCCTGCACCTTTTTATATTTATTCTTTCAAAACACAATTTCTGTAACTACTTCAAAATCCATTGCCATACTTGCAAATTTTTTTGACTATTCTAACATTTTCATATCAATATCACAATTATCTATAATTTCTCCATTAATTTTAAAATTTCTTATAATTTCCTTATCACATCTCCATTTATCAATTTGCACATCTACCTATTTTAAATTCTTCAATATTCATTACATTATTTTTACAAAAGTTTTCCATTTCATCGTCAATTTTGAATTCTCCTGTATGGACTAAATTATCTTTAGCTGATTTTGTGGTACCTGTTTTAAGTTTACATTCATCAACAGAAACTCTATTATTTTCAGACTCTTTAATTATATTTGTATAATCAATTATTTCTTCTACAGAAATATCTATGTTAATTTTTTTTCCTCAAAATCTTTTGGTATTATATTCATTCTTTCTTCTACTTTGTCAATCTTTTTTCTACTTTTTGAACTTTATGAATTAATTCTATCCTAAATTTCTCTAATGATTCTTTCATTTCAAACTGAACTTTTCCTATTTCTTCTTTTATTGCTTTAAAACCATCCATTATTCTCTGATTTTCATTTATTTTCTCTTGCAAGTTTTCATTCATTTTGTCCATTTTTTGATTCCAGTCTCTGCATATTTTGATTTATTTCAGCCATACTCTGCTGATCCTCTTGCATATTTTCATTTATTTGACTCATATTCTCATCAATTTTTTGTTGCAAATTTTTATTCATTTGATCCATTCTTTGCTCTATTTTTTGCATGTTTTACTTATTTCAATTGCCATTCTCTGCAACATTTGACTAAATATTTCCACATTCAACATGCCACAATCTTTTTTTTACCTATTTTTATAGGCTTATTTTTTCAAATTACAATCTGAGGCTCCTTAAAGATTATCTCAGGGTTTTTTGATTCTATTACTTCAACTTGTGGTCAGGACTAACACCCCTAACCTTTTTTTTTGACCACTATCTTTTTCTTTATCTCCAACTAAATTTCATTTCATTCATATAAATGAAATATTAATTAGGTCTCTCCCAAGAATGAAAATAAAACCAAATGAATTTTCTTCATTCTATTTTTATCAAAACCATCAACTAAAATTTTAATTTGCTGCTTAATTTTAAAGTTTTAAATTAACACAAAATATATTTTATAATAAAGAAAAATATATCTGGTTTTATAATATTCAAACATATATCTTTTAAAAATAAAAAAAATCATTAAATTGTATTAACTATCTCAAAGTTTTTCCTTTTATTTTAAATTCATCAAATTGAGAAGCCAAAATTTATGTAAAAAAATTATATTCTTCAATACCTCAAGATGTTTGACTTTTATCAAATTAAAGTTAAAGACAATTTATTAATCCCAAGTAGTAAAATTTATCAGTCCTCAAACATTGAATAAGTGATGTCTTAAAAAAATCCTATATTTTTAAATATTTCAGAGTGTTTTATATTATCAAGCTCTACATATTAATGCTAAATTAAAAATAAAAATTCTCTAATAAATAAGAGCTGTGATCTTACTAACAGTTAGTGCATATACTAATCTATTTGCTGTGATATTATTAACATTTGTTTGCTGTGATATTACTAACAGTTGGTGCATATACTAACCTGTTTGCTGTGATATTACTAACAGTTGAATGCATTTGGAATATTTAACTAAAAATTAAACTTTTCTAAAGACATTCAACACACATATTAGATGATGGAAATAGTCCAATATAAAAATACAGCTAGAACACCATCATCACAAACCTTCAGAAAAACACATGTTAATATTATCTTTAATTGTATAACTTTATCAAAATCCCTAAAATTAAAATGTCAAATCTTAAACAAAAATACTATTTTTTCTCAAGTATGAGTTCATAATAGTTCCAAAATTTATGTGACCAAACTGATAAAAAAACAATACAAATAACTATCTTTTTTTTTTCTCAGCATATAAGTTTATCAAAGCCCTACCAATTGGATTATCAACATCATAAAAAATATATGTAATTACTACTTTTCTTTTTCAGGGTCTAAGTTTATTGTTACTTCAACATTGGGAAAGTCAAAATATTTTTTTTTAAACTACCCCTGTAATGGATAAATAGTCCCATACACAACATTACTAGAAGGCACTACTAGATAATAAATCTACACTTTTTTTCCAAAAACCAATGTAATTTAATATTGATATTTAATATAAGAAAAGACCAAAGAAAGAAGTTATGTTTATTACCAAAGTCACAATTACAAACAAATATTGGAAAGTTATGGTTTATAAAATAAAACTATTCCAACTAATAATATATCTTAAAATAAAAGATAACTTTTGAGAACGTATTAATTTGGCATATCAATATTTTGTATGTTATAATTCAAGTAATAGTCAGAAATACAAGAAACAAAATAATTTATTATTAAACAAAATAATGTATTTAAAAAATAAAATAACAATAATGCCATTGTAATAATTACCAATATCTAAATTAATACACAAAAATCACTAACATATGTATGATCAGCATTCTGAGACATTGTAAAACAAACCAGTTATCCTTATCTCACTAGCCTAGCATTACAGTAACCTATACACTGAGGGCTACTAAATTAAGCAATGGGTGAAATGCTTGTTATATATAAGCTGAAATCTCTACTAAAATATTCTAGATAATGACATAAAAATAACTATTCCTAAGACTTCATATATAAAATATTTAAATATTAATTCTTCATTATTGCTATATTATTTATAAAAATATAAACATTACTCGTGCTTAAGAAAGTATTCACTACAAAAACGAAATCATTACAAAATAAAGCCATAAAAATTTATAACTGGAATTAACAAATAATATTAAGCTAAATATATCAATAATATCTCAGTTACCAATACATACAGTATCAATCAAATCCCATATATACAAAATAAATATTTATCACTATTTAAACAATTATTATTTAAAATTATAAATATCATTAAAAATTAAAAACTGTAAAAATTTTATTGACTTTATTTTTTATAGCTAAACAACTATATTCATCGCGGTCATGGTTGTATAGCATATAATATAATTAATATCATGTTTAAAAGTTTCTCACACTAATGTTTAGAAAATATAATTTTATAAAGCTTTGTCTTTTTGTAAAAATGGCTTCCCAAGCAGATTTGGTGATCAACGTTTGTATTAATTAAAATATGTACGCTATGTTTTTGACATTATTCTTATTAAGGAATAAAGTTATTGAATTTTATAAATAAACAAAGGTGATCACACACATAAAACAAATAATTTAATATAGAAATATAGAATAGAATTATAGATCTAATACTACAACATTAAGATATTTTAAATAAAAGTAATTATATTTAAAATTTCATTTTAACTTAAGGGATAGAACAAGTAGTTCTTACACGTTATATTTTGTGTGTGTGTGTGTGGGTGTGAAAGCTTACATATTTAGATTTAGATTTAACAAAAACTGGTTTAGCTTACAAAGATATTTATTAAATAATATTATTTATTAAAAGGTCAATTTAAATTTAATTAAAATACATATCTGAGATCTTCATAGTTTCATGATTTATTTATTTTAAATAAAGGTTTGTAATATTATTTTACAACCCAGAAATAAAAGTTAAGCAATTCAGAAAGATTAAAACTATTTTCTTTTTCTTCATTTTGAAACGTCGTTCATAAAGTTTTGCCACATTGATTTAAAAATTTTAGCTTCTATCATTTTGCCTGACAGTAATCTCGACGACTTCTTCCCAATTTTCATAGAAAAACCAAGAAATCCCAATGCATAATGGGAAATATATTGAATCCAGACATCAGCTGATTAAATAGGTATAAAAGCCGAATTTTGGAAAAACCAGACAGTCTTCACAAATTTTTATTGCAGTCAGGGCTTAAACAGGTTAAAACTTTTAAATAGATGTTTTGCTTGTCTTTAATATGGTTGAGTAGGCCAACTAGACTTGGCATTTTGCCTTTGCTAGATGAAATGACTTTTTTTCATTGAACTAGGAAAATATAAATAGCAACATATAAACCAAAACCCACCATTGATTAATTAATTCTTTATTTCAAAAAATCTTATTTGTTACAATCACTTGTTAGTGAAAAATGGATAACTGACTTATGGAATGCTGTCTCACTCCTTGAACAATAAATCACTGGACTTTTTCAATTGGAATAGTAAATAGCTGATATATTTGAAAAAGTTATACTTAATACTTCAAATAAGTTACTGATGTTTATTTTGAAAATATTGCAAAATAATTGTTGTCTTCACTTCAAGAAAATGTGTATATTAAGTCTCAATATTGTGAATTTATCTCCTTTTTAATTGTGGAAAGAAAAACCTTAAATAATAATTTTTCAAATCAAATATGCCTCCATAAACTTTGTCACCACTTGAAGACACGCTTAACTTTAATTTAAAAAATTAATGGAAAATCACACTGATTATGAATGATAAACTATTCGCTTTATCAGATATATGATCAGAATTAATATCAATATGAATTCTTCATCATCATCATCAACCATTATCAATCCACTGCATGATGAAGGTCTCTCCAAATTCAAATCATCTCCCAATCTTCAGCTTCTCTTCTCCACATCATCCCTGCACACTTTCTTATTTCATCCATCCATCTCACATGTAGTCTCTTTCTGGGTCTTTTAAAATCTTTTGGAATCCAGTTTAAGTTTTCAATTGTCCATCTATTATATCTCTTCTAGCAATATGTCCAGCCCAATTCCACTTCAGTTTTTTAATTTTTTCAATGAGGTCAATAACACCTGTTTGTTCTCTCACTCATATATTACATTTTTGATCTCTTCTTGTTACTCCTAACATGCATCTCTCCATACTTCTTTGAGTGGTATGAAGTCTCTGTATTACTCTTCTATTAAGTGGCCAAGTCTTAGATCGATAAGTAAGGACTGGTAAAACAGATTTATTAAAAACTTTTCTTTTCAAACACATGGGCATATTTTCTTTTAGTATCAAGTTATTTCTACCAAAAGCACTCAAACCAAGTTTAATTCTATGATTAATTTAATCCATTATATTTCCATCCATATTAATAATCTGACCAAGATATTTGTAGCTGTTAACTTCTTCTAACTCATCATAGTCAATCTTTATTTTCTTATTTTGAGACAATTTATTGAACATGATTTTGGTCTTTTTAACAGTTATCTTTAGTCCTACTTTCATCTGATAACTCCTGCAACATTTCCTGTAGCTCTAAAGCATTATTTTCAAAAACAACTACATCATCTGCAAAATCTAAATGACTTAAATAATCTCCATTTACTTTCACTCCTTTATTTTCCCATTTTAATATACAAAATACTTCTTGCAGCACTGCTGTAAAAAGTTTTGGAGATATGGAGTCACCCTGTCTAACACCCTTCTCAATGTTGACTTTCCTAGTATCATTATGTAATCTAATTGTTGCTGCTGCATTTTTATAAATATTCTTGAAAATATGATCATATCCTGGATCTATACCTTGATGATCCAATGTTTTAATCACTGAAGAAATATTTATAGAATCAAATGCCTTTTCATGATCTACAAATCTAAAGCATAATGGCAACTCATATTCATTTGTTCTTTCTATAACTTCTCTCAATACTTGGATATGATCTACTGTAGGAAAACCACTTTTAAATCCAGCTTGTTCTCTTGGTTGGTGAAAATCCAATGTTCTCCGTAGATGAGTTGTAATTATCTTGGTAAAAATTTTGTATAAAACTGATAAAAGGCTGATAGGTCTGTGATTTCTAAAACCTTCTTTATCACATTTTTTAAATATGAATATTAATACTGCATTCCTCCAATCATCTGGTACTTCTTTATCATTTAGACATTTGGTATGTAACTTTGCTAAAAAAAAACTTTCTATTTATTCCTCTGCTCTTTTAATATGTCAATTATAATTCCATCATTACCTGGAGCCTTTCCTGTCTTCATAAATTTAATTGCATGTCTCACTTCTTTATTTAAAATTCTGAGCAATTCAAAAGATATAATAGATACAGGAGGTACTTGTTATTTATTACTATATAATTCTTGATAGACATCTTCTACCCATTTCATGATATCATTTCTTTTTTTAGTAATAGTTCCATCTTTTTCCTTATTGCAGATATAAATTTTCTAACAATACCAACATGTTGTTTTACAGTCTTGAGACTTTTATTCTCTTCTAGAGCTTTCCTTGCTATTTCATAGTTATACTTTCTTATATCATTTTCAACTCTTTTCCACACCATTTTACAGAATTTGAGGTATTTAATCCTTTTTAATGCATCATTTTTGTATATCTTTATATTCCTTCTTTTTTTCATAAATTCTCTAGTCTCAGTAGAAATTTTATTGGTCAATTGCTGCTTTTTTCTACCAGCTATCTTTGTTGCAGTTTTTAAAAGTGTATCAGTTATTTTTTTATTAATTTCATTCAAATCTGAATCACGTTCAAAATATATTAATATTTGAAACCAATTTGTAAGTTCTAATTTAAATTCATTAGAGTGTTTCTGAAGATTAAGAATATCAACTGTAAATATTGTTTTCCTTAATAAGTTTTGTCTCTCTAGTTTTGCATTAATATGTATCTTACATCTTACTAATTGATGATCACTTCCTGTATTAAATTTATTAAGAACATTATAATCTTGAAATATGTATTTTCTGTTAGTCAAAATATAATCCAATTCTGCTATGCCTTCATTTGGATGCTTCCATGTCCATTTCCTTTTAACATTTTTTTTTCAAAAAAAAGAATTCATAATATAAAGTTTTTCTTTTTCTGCAAACTCCACAAGACTATGACCTCTCTCATTTCTATTACTGTAATCAAAATTACCTACAGCACTTTCATATTTCATTTGTTTACCAATTCTAGCATTAAAAACTCCCATAACAATTTTAAAATATTGTTTACTCTGATCAAAAACCTTTTGTACGTCCATATAAAAATATTCTACTACTTCATCACTATGAGAACTTGTTGAGGCATAAACCTGAATTATCTGCATTTGGTATCTGCTATTAAGTTCTGTAACTAATCTTTCCAATCTGTCTGATACACCATCAATCTCCACAATGTTGTTCTTCCACTTTTTTATTTACAATGAATCCTACTCCACTTGTATTTCCAATATTTGTGCCTTTATAATGCACGTTGATGAACATCCCATCTATATTCACATACTATATGAATAATCACATATGAACTAAAGATCTATAAATGAATGCTAACTATTTGGATAAAATCATAACATCTTTTCAGATGGATTAAATTGCTGTGTGTAATAAATTATGAATTTCTCTTCAATATTTAAAAAATTGCAATTGCGGATTATCAACACTAAATATTCAATACCATTAAATGGATAATAAATTGTAAAAGCTTAATATTTAAATACCACTCCTGAATTATGGATTATTAAAACAAATATTGAATATGATAAACATCGAAGTTAAAGTAATCTTTAAACAATTGCAATATATTAATCATTATGCTGTATCCAGAAAGGATTACATTACATAAATGAATTTATGAAATAAACTAATAGATTATTTGCACTTTCTCATAATTGCTTTTTTTTAGTCAATTTTTATTGTTATTCTTAATGTAATAAAGTTTTCTCAGATATTATTATGCTAGTGTACAGATAATATTTTTATTTAATATTATTATTGGTGATATTGAATGAGATTAAACAGGTTTAGGTTGTGTAAATGTAAGTAACTATTCAACTTATATAAAACTGTGCTATATTGCAATTATTATGTGTTTTATTGGTTCTTAAGTTTCAAACTCAAAGTTAAATAGAGTTCATCATCCTTATTTTGATGAGTAGATCTGAAAGGAATATTTTATGCATCACTCTTATATGTTAGTATTACTATTTTGTATTATATAGTATATGTAACAAGGCATCCAGTACAGTATTTAAACCTGCAAATAAATCCACTAAAGGATCTTGAGCTGAAATAAATGTTTTTTGTTGGAAATATCATTTAATTATGCTAAGCAATAATTGCACATGCTTCTTTTAAAAGATTGAAAATTTTTCCAGTGTTATTATGTGAGGTTGATTAATAATTGATTAGTTAATAAAATAAATTAATTAAGGACAACATAGAACATTTATCAAAGATTGTTGTGATGATGATTATTATCCTCCAGCATTTGAATTGAGGATTTTTTTAATAATAAACAACCTATTCCTATTCAATGTTACTGTACTTGCAACACTGTCCAATGGTACACTTTTCATATCCCAATTTCAAATTAGATTTAGGAGTCAAATATTAATATTTATGAGACATTTCATATAATTTTTTATTGTTATTATTTATTTTTATCATTCATTTTATATTATGTAATAAAGAAATTGTTAATTTTTAATGCTTCTCTTTTGTCATCCTTGCATATTTATGAAATAAAGGTCATATTTAAGATATTAAATCACACATAAATTTATTTTGATTAAATACATTATTATTGTATTGATGCCATCTGAGATACAAAACTATTGGGTAAGATGATATATATATATATATATATATATATATATATATATATCATCTTACCCAATAGTCTTGTATAAAGGGGTTATATATATATATATATATATATATATATATAACCCCTTTTACATTGTCATATCCTAAAATGCATAAACGCACTTTTCATCCATACATTTATTTTTTTTATTTTATATAACCCTGAGATAAATTATGATTCAACTTTATATACTATTTAAATTTTCTAACCTTAGTTTTAAACACTGATTAAGTTATTCTTGATTAATTCTTATAGTAAAAAACATTATATTTGCAAAAGATTATTCATTAAGTATAGTAAGATTAAGAGTACATGTACCATTATTGAATAACCCTGAGAAATTTATTTGTTATTTTATTAAATGTGAATCTATTATTAAAGTATGGAATAGTTCTTATGTGGAAATAAATAAAACTTGTATGCATTGTGAAAGACAAGTCGCACTTTTCCACATTATTGATACGCATGCCATTGCAACCAGCCTTCTCCTTATGGTTTCAATATATGTAAAATGAAAATAAAACCAAAAGTAAATGATGATGAAGATCATTAAAAAGATTCTTTTTTTAAACTATTTAACTATATTTATAATGTTTATAAAAAAATCTTTTATTGTTAAATGAAATAAAGTCATAATTTAATTAATATACTTATACTGGTATACAATCAAAATATAATAAGAAACTCTAGTGCATTAAGATTACTATATATTTATATATATGATAAACAAAAATGCAAGTTAAAAAACTTGCTAACGCTTGTATTTATGTCCACAGATGGCTTTCTACCAAAAACGCCCATCAAGCGTATGTTTTGTTTACATAAACGTCAGAGTAGATAGTATTCACTATCTCTAACTATAATTCCACTTTCAGATCATGATTTCAAGCTATTTGCTATCGTCAGTGAAAGACAGGAATAAAGAAACTAGATCTAAATACAAACTCTGAGCGTTTATGAAACAATTTCTATTCAGCTTGCAAGCGTGACTTTTTTAGACACGTAATGTCTTCAAACTCAGCATAGCAAACCAGATAGCTATATGGGTCTGATCTCAGTTCAGCATCACCACATAGTAGAAGCCTCTGCAATCTATATCATTGCAAGAAAGACCTCAAAGGTACATTTATGATAAACAAAAATGCAAGTTAAAAAACTTGCTAACGCTTCTATTTATGTCCACAGATGGCATTCTACCAAAAACGCCCATCAAGCGTGTGTTTTGTTTACATAAACGTCAGAGTAGTTAATATTCACTATCTCTAACTATAATTCCACTTTCAGATCATGATTTCAAGCTATTTTCTACCGTCAGTGAAAGACAGGAATAAAGAAACTAGATCTAAATACAAACTCTGAGCGTTTATGAAACAATTTCTATTCAGCTTGCAAGCGTGAATTTTTTAGACACGTAATGTCTTCAAACTCAGCATAGCAAACCAGATAGCTATATGGGTCTGATCTCAGTTCAGCATCAACACATAGTAGAAGCCTCTGCAATCTATATCATTGCAAGAAAGACCTCAAAGGTACATTTATGATAAACAAAAATGCAAGTTAAAAAACTTGCTAACGCTTGTATTTATGTCCACAGATGGCGTTCTACCAAAAACGCCCATCAAGCGTATGTTTTGTTTACATAAACGTCAGAGTAGTTAGTATTCACTATCTCTAACTATAATTCCACTTTCAGATCATGATTTCAAGCTATTTGCTATCGTCAGTGAAAGACAGGAATAAAGAAACTAGATCTAAATACAAACTCTGAGGGTTTATGAAACAATTTCTATTCAGCTTGCAAGCGTGAATTTTTTAGACACGTAATGTCTTCAAACTCAGCATAGCAAACCAGATAGCTATATGGGTCTGATCTCAGTTCAGCATCACCACATAGTAGAAGCCTCTGCAATCTATATCATTGCAAGAAAGACCTCAAAAGTACATTTATGATAAACAAAAATGCAAATTAAAAAACTTGCTAACGCTTGTATTTATGTCCACAGATGGCGTTCAAATAGCTTGAAATCATGATCTGAAAGTGGAATTATAGTTAGAGATAGTGAATACTAACTACTCTGACGTTTATGTAAACAAAACATACGCTTGATGGGCGTTTTTGGTAGAACGCCATCTGTGGACATAAATACAAGCGTTAGCAAGTTTTTTAACTTGCATTTTTGTTTATCATAAATGTACCTTTGAGGTTTTTCTTGCAATGATATAGATTGCAGAGGCTTCTACTATGTGGTGATGCTGAACTGAGATCAGACCCATATAGCTATCTGGTTTGCTATGCTGAGTTTGAAGACATTACATGTCTAAAAAATTCACGCTTGCAAGCTGAATAGAAATTGTTTCATAAACGCTCAGAGTTTGTATTTAGATCTAGTTTCTTTATTCCTGTCTTTCACTGACGATAGCAAATAGCTTGAAATCATGATCTGAAAGTGGAATTATAGTTAGAGATAGTGAATACTAACTACTCTGACGTTTATGTAAACAAAACATACGCTTGATGGACGTCTTTGGTACACGACGCTCTTCCGACATAAATACAAGCGTTAGCAAGTTTTTTAACTTGCATTTTTGTTTATCATAAATGTACCTTTGAGGTCTTTCTTGCAATGATATAGATTGCAGAGGCTTCTACTATGTGGTGATGCTGAACTGAGATCAGACCCATATAGCTATCTGGTTTGCTATGCTGAGTTTGAAGACATTACGTGTCTCTAAATTCACGCTTGCAAGCTGAATAGAAATTGTTTCATAAACGCTCAGAGTTTGTATTTAGATCTAGTTTCTTTATTCCTGTCTTTCACTGACGATAGCAAATAGCTTGAAATCATGATCTGAAAGTGGAATTATAGTTAGAGATAGTGAATACTAACTACTCTGACCTTTATGTAAACAAAACATACGCTTGATGGGCGTTTTGGTAGAAGCCATCTGTGGACATAAATACAAGCATTAGCAAGTTTTTTAACTTGCATTTTTGTTTATCATAAATGTACCTTTGAGGTCTTTCTTGCAATAATATAGATTGCAGAGGCTTCTACTATGTGGTGATGCTGAACTGAGATCAGACCCATATAGCTATCTGTTTTGCTATGCTGAGTTTGAAGACATTACGTGTTTAAAAAATTCACGCTTGCAAGCTGAATAGAAATTGTTTCATAAACGCTCAGAGTTTGTATTTAGATCTAGTTTCTTTATTCCTGTCTTTCACTGACGATAGCAAATAGCTTGAAATCATGATCTGAAAGTGGAATTATAGTTAAAGATAGTGAATACTAACTACTCTGACGTTTATGTAAACAAAACATACGGTTGATGGGCGTTTTTGGTAGAACGCCATCTGTGGACATAAATACAAGCGTTAGCAAGTTTTTTAACTTGCATTTTTGTTTATCATAAATGTACCTTTGAGGTTTTTCTTGCAATGATATAGATTGCAGAGGCTTCTACTATGTGGTGATGCTGAACTGAGATCAGACCCATATAGCTATCTGGTTTGCTATGCTGAGTTTGAAGACATTACATGTCTAAAAAATTCACGCTTGCAAGCTGAATAGAAATTGTTTCATAAACGCTCAGAGTTTGTATTTAGATCTAGTTTCTTTATTCCTGTCTTTCACTGACGATAGCAAATAGCTTGAAATCATGATCTGAAAGTGGAATTATAGTTAGAGATAGTGAATACTAACTACTCTGACGTTTATGTAAACAAAACATACGCTTGATGGGCGTCTTTGGTAGAACGCCATCTGTGGACATAAATACAAGCGTTAGCAAGTTTTTTAACTTGCATTTTTGTTTATCATAAATGTACCTTTGAGGTCTTTCTTGCAATGATATAGATTGCAGAGGCTTCTACTATGTGGTGATGCTGAACTGAGATCAGACCCATATAGCTATCTGGTTTGCTATGCTGAGTTTGAAGACATTACGTGTCTAAAAAATTCACGCTTGCAAGCTGAATAGAAATTGTTTCATAAACGCTCAGAGTTTGTATTTAGATCTAGTTTCTTTATTCCTGTCTTTCACTGACGATAGCAAATAGCTTGAAATCATGATCTGAAAGTGGAATTATAGTTAGAGATAGTGAATACTAACTACTCTGACCTTTATGTAAACAAAACATATGCTTGATGGGCGTTTTTGGTAGAACGCCATCTGTGGACATAAATACAAGCATTAGCAAGTTTTTTAACTTGCATTTTTGTTTATCATAAATGTACCTTTGAGGTCTTTCTTGTAATAATATAGATTGCAGAGGCTTCTACTATGTGGTGATGCTGAACTGAGATCAGACCCATATAGCTATCTGTTTTGCTATGCTGAGTTTGAAGACATTACGTGTTTAAAAAATTCACGCTTGCAAGCTGAATAGAAATTGTTTCATAAACGCTCAGAGTTTGTATTTAGATCTAGTTTCTTTATTCCTGTCTTTCACTGACGATAGCAAATAGCTTGAAATCATGATCTGAAAGTGGAATTATAGTTAGAGATAGTGAATACTAACTACTCTGACGTTTATGTAAACAAAACATACGCTTGATGGGCGTTTTTGGTAGAACGCCATCTGTGGACATAAATACAAGCGTTAGCAAGTTTTTTAACTTGCATTTTTGTTTATCATAAATGTACCTTTGAGGTCTTTCTTGCAATGATATAGATTGCAGAGGCTTCTACTATGTGGTGATGCTGAACTGAGATCAGACCCATATAGCTATCTGGTTTGCTATGCTGAGTTTGAAGACATTACGTGTCTAAAAAATTCACGCTTGCAAGCTGAATAGAAATTGTTTCATAAACGCTCAGAGTTTGTATTTAGATCTAGTTTCTTTATTCCTGTCTTTCACTGACGATAGCAAATAGCTTGAAATCATGATCTGAAAGTGGAATTATAGTTAAAGATAGTGAATACTAACTACTCTGACGTTTATGTAAACAAAACATACGCTTGATGGGCGTTTTTGGTAGAACACCATCTGTGGACATAAATACAAGCGTTAGCAAGTTTTTTAACTTGCATTTTTGTTTATCATAAATGTACCTTTGAGGTCTTTCTTGCAATGATATAGATTGCAGAGGCTTCTACTATGTGGTGATGCTGAACTGAGATCAGACCCATATAGCTATCTGGTTTGCTATGCTGAGTTTGAAGACATTACGTGTCTAAAAATTCACGCTTGCAAGCTGAATAGAAATTGTTTCATAAACGCTCAGAGTTTGTATTTAGATCTAGTTTCTTTATTCCTGTCTTTCACTGACGATAGCAAATAGCTTGAAATCATGATCTGAAAGTGGAATTATAGTTAGAGATAGTGAATACTAACTACTCTGACGTTTATGTAAACAAAACATATGCTTGATGGGCGTTTTTGGTAGAAGCATCTGTGGACATAAATACAAGCGTTAGCAAGTTTTTTAACTTGCATTTTTGTTTATCATAAATGTACCTTTGAGGTCTTTCTTGCAATGATATAGATTGCAGAGGCTTCTACTATGTGGTGATGCTGAACTGAGATCAGACCCATATAGCTATCTGGTTTGCTATGCTGAGTTTGAAGACATTACGTGTCTAAAAAATTCACGCTTGCAAGCTGAATAGAAATTGTTTCATAAACGCTCAGAGTTTGTATTTAGATCTAGTTTCTTTATTCCTGTCTTTCACTGACGATAGCAAATAGCTTGAAATCATGATCTGAAAGTGGAATTATAGTTAGAGATAGTGAAAACTAACTACTCTGACGTTTATGTAAACAAAACATACGCTTGATGGGCGTTTTTGGTAGAACGCCATCTGTGGACATAAATACAAGCGTTAGCAAGTTTTTTAACTTGCATTTTTGTTTATCATAAATGTACCTTTGAGGTCTTTCTTGCAATGATATAGATTGCAGAGGCTTCTACTATGTGGTGATGCTGAACTGAGATCAGACCCATATAGCTATCTGGTTTGCTATGCTGAGTTTGAAGACATTACGTGTCTAAAAATTCAGCTTGCAAGCTGAATAGAAATTGTTTCATAAACGCTCAGAGTTTGTATTTAGATCTAGTTTCTTTATTCCTGTCTTTCACTGACGATAGCAAATAGCTTGAAATCATGATCTGAAAGTGGAATTATAGTTAGAGATAGTGAATACTAACTATTCTGACGTTTATGTAAACAAAACATACGCTTGATTGGCAGTCTTGGTAGGACGCCATCTGTGGACATATATATATATATATATATATATAAATAACTATATTATATATATATATATATATATATATATATATATATATTATAACCTACACTCCCAACACTGCTCTTATACATTACATGAGCGAAATGCCCAGGCGCCAGTTCTATTAATGAATAGAACAATATAACAAGATGTATGATACAAAACTATTACTAAGACTCTATATTTAAGTTTATGTTCAGCTCAGCTCAGTGGGAGGCTATAGGAAGTTTATAAGGTATATGATAATAAATGAATAAAAAAAGAAATATTACTAAACATTTAATATAATGTAAATTCCTTTGTTAATTAATTGTATGATAAAGAATCATAATGTTTATTTGGTACAGTTTATTAAAATATACTTTAAACTTAATTTCTTCTTTCAGCCAAGTATAACATATATCAGCTTGCTATAATTATATTCTTAAATAATTCTATGACTTGGCATATCATAATCTAAACATCTACTTTAATGCCAATCAAGAAATAAACAATAAGATCTCAGGGAATTTTAACAAACACAGTTGAATTAAATAAACTACATTGGCCCATAAATTATAATTCTAAAGTATGATAAAAATGTAATGAAACAAATTGACTAAAATATTTTACTGTGTTTCAATAATAAGATAATGACAGAAATAGGGTATTTTAATCTCATATCATCATCTAACAAATATACTGACTTGGCAACCTTTCTAATACGTTTATCCAGTGGCAAATGTTCCTTATAATGTTTGGATTAAGAAATACAATATTGTGAGACACCAGCAGATTTAGTATTATAACTCTAAAATAATATATCTATTTTGTAATAGATTTATGAAATGTGGAGATGTGGAAATGGAAATATGAATGTACACAAGAATAACTCAAGACACAGTTTTTAAGATTTTAAGTAACTAAAACAAATCATTTATTACAATAAAATAAACTTGATTTAACATGATATTAACAAATGGACTATTTGTCTTACAGATTTTTTTTTAAATTATCAAATAAACTTTGAGCATCAGTTTGGGATTATCCCTACTATCAAAGCAAATTAATAACAAAACTTAAATATCCTGACTTCGAACATATGCTTTGCCTACATGTTTCATCTACATGACAATAAATAAATAACATGTTATATTATTAGCACAAAAAAATACTTTTGAGAGGATATTACTCTTGATTAACAAAATAAATCAAATTAATTATATTTGGCTCTCAACAAAGCAACTTTCTCTAATTGACTAAATAATCACTTTCAATTACGTATACCTTTCATGCATAGCAACAAAATTATGTTTATTCTGATGATTTGATGATTTATAACCGTTATTTAAATAAATACACTGTATTTTAAAATATTTATTTCCCATTTTAATCTCAATACTTTATACTTCTATTAAATGAATGTAATGTATTTCAAAAAAAAAAAAACATTTATTTCTCATTTTAACTTCAATATCTCTATACTTTATATACGCGATAGTATTTATAGTACGCGTGTGTGTGCACGTTCAAGCAGCAATAATATAAAACAACCTTTTCTATAAACTCTCCATTCATTAAGAAAATATCATACAATTATTTTATTTCGGACAATGTTGTAATTCATCAATGAAATAAGACACTAATACTACATCAAGAATTAATCTAACAATTTATCTGGCCACCTATTAATTAACACATAGCTATATTTTCATGATTATACATACTATACATTATAAAGGAAATCTACATGAGGAGCAGCTAAACTTTTACTGAACACTTCTACAATAATTCATCTGATTCTAAATATACTTTTGGTGGGGAGTTTTTCCTCATCACCAGAATCTAAGAAAAAAAAATGTCACATAACTTCCTAAGCATCATTTAATCATACTTCAACAATAACTCATCTACTTCTAAATACATTATTGGTGGGGACTTATTCCTCATCACCAGTGCCCTAAGAAAACATCACTTCAAAATATCATTTAATCATATGCATATAATATCAACTAGGCTCTACTCATGGAAAATTATTAACATAGACTAAATAAGCAAAATATTTTATCCCTACAAACATTATAATGCAATCAGATTTCTTTCTATTCTCATAGCTTTTCTAAATATTGAACATCATAAATACCCGCTGGCAGATAAATACATACAGACAACATACCAATCCATTCAACTCAGTAGAATATGACAGCATCCAAAATTTATACATAAAATATTCACAAACAGAGCTTTACCAAACAAATGTCATAATTGTGCAAAACAAACACACACCCGCGAACAAAAATATATAAAATTAACTCTAAATTACATACTATGCAGGCAACACAGTAATTAAATATTGCATTAAGGTATAACTTTTAATTCAAAATAAACTTTAGGTTACTTTTAAAATTTAATATTTGTAATTATTACGAACGAACTTTCTTTCATATCTTGCAAACTATTTCTATTATACGTTCGTTGATTCAAAAAAAAAATTCTCACTTTGAGATAATAAATTATGCAAAATAAATATAACCTCTCTAATAATATATTTAAAAAAAAATATTTATTTTTTTTTACCTTCGTAAAAGAACAATAAGGCCTATGTGAACACAATCAATTTTTACCAGCGTATTCCTCATTTGGTTACACTTCAGAGACGGTCTTGAAAGTCAAAATAACCCAAATTATAAATAAACATAATAATAAATAAGCCTATCTACCTATCCTATACATTAATTATGACAAGCAATAAAAAAAATAAAGAAACAAAGGTTATTAGTTTTGTAACTTAAAAATAAAAGTTCACTTGCAAAGCTCGGTTCCAGGTTTATGAAACAATATGGGACACTTTCCAAACTGAATTTAAATTAAAATAAACTGCTGTAGGGTAACCAAACAAATATAATCATGCTTAAATAGGACTCAGCATCTTCAATGTTCATAACAAAGTTATTTAAGTTACTGTATCATACACAAGCAATCAATTTGTCTTCTATTATGACGAGAATATAATAAATTCTTAACTACTGTTGGACAGGAATTATCTCACTTATTCTGTTATAGTTCTAAATTAAATACATAATTATTTTAGTAGTTTCTTGAATAGCATTTAACACTTTATAATTTATTATATGCCTGGTTTATTCTTAAATATTGTCCATTAAAATACCATGTTTCCTTAGTAATTCTTCAATTAATAATATTTTGTTTTATTTTCCATCTTTATCGAAAAGAACAAAAATTACCCGCATTTCTATCCTTCCATTCAATTTAAGCAAATATTTAATTTGAAGTAGTTCACATTTTATTTCCTTCATTTAAAATATGTATTATTTCCAGAAATACCAGACAAACAAATACTGTCATCTCTTTATGATGAATTTAAACATGGCATGATTTATCAAACCATGCATATCCTTAAATTTATGTTTAATTCTCACAAAAACATAACACGGAAAATAGTGAAGAAGCAAAATATATTCTGTAAAATAGTTCTGCATGCATTTTCCAGATATATTAAAAAACACACGTTGGTTAATGATACAACAATAATATTCATGCAATTGATTCCTATTTAAAATGACAATTAAGTGAAGTAACGTAGACTGGATGTTATTAACATACATTTTTTTTAAAAAAGCACTAGTTAGGAAGAGGTTAATTCAATATGTTTAAATCAAGGAGAATAAAGTAAACTGAGTACCTTTTAAAATTTAGAACTGCATTCTGAAATTAACTTGTCCCATAATAAATTTCTTGGGATTCTTTTGAAATTTTACTCCAAAGTCTTTTTAAAATCAATTTGACTTCAAGCAACTGGTTTTACTTTCACAAAAATGAGCCACTGTTTTTAGCTACAATTACATTACATAATAAGCAAATTTTTCACTGGAGATCTTTGTTAAATAGCCCTCTTTAGCAAAGTTCATTTCCTTCCACAAGGTTACTCCCATGCTTCTCTTCTAGCCAAGCTAATTACATAGTCAAAAAAATCTTTTCAAAAAAAAATCATTTTGATTTTTAGAATTAAAATCAAGATAAAAAAAAATAAGAAGAAAATAAATAGCTTTTACAAACTTGAAAGAAAAATGAATATTAATTAACTATTAAATAAAAATGATTAATAATTTATTTAATTTGTAAAATACCCATTGATTCAACTATCTATTAATCATTGGAAAGAAATATATATTTGTTAAATTATTTAAGATAATTACTGTAATTTAAATGTTTTTATTGTGAATGTACTACTGTTTGCTGTTATTAAAGATGAAAATGAAATGAAACATAATACAGACATATATGCATGCACATGTACTGCAACCTAAATATTAAACTATCTTAACTAAATATAATTGAAATGGCTGTTAATTGTTGACAAAAGGATAAGTATTAATGAATAAAGGATTTTTTGAAACCATTCAATCAATATTACAGTAATATAAAATAACTTTGCATCTTTCTGACAAAATGTATCAATTCCATTAATAAACAATCCCTCTTCCTTACATTAAATACCTCATTAACCACACTAATAATAATGAATGCCCATCAAGTGGTTAATTAACTGCATAAGCAATCCATATCTAAGCTTTAAACAATCTCCAGCAAAAAAATTTAAAATTCTAAGGCTATATCATTTTTTTAATATAATATAACTATTTGTTTAAGATACAAAGTATCTCAAACTCTTGTGCCCATCCAGATGGCCACCAACACACATTAGCCAGCGTGGTGAGTTTATTGGATTTTTACCTCTGAGTTTAAGATCAAGAAACACCATGGTCTTTCTTATCAGTGCCTGATAAGGCAGAATAAATGTTTGTGTAAATGATAAATATTTTTCTAATACATATATACAATTATGACAGACAAAAATAGAGCATGGCCCTTATTCCCAGGAGGCTGTAAAGTCACTAACCAAGGCAGCGGTTGGTGGCCGAAGGCAGAGGGTGCTAAGAATCCCCTGATTGCGGACCCAGGCTGCCGTTTGATGATGACTTTTTATTTAGGTACTTACAACTGCAGATCACTTTCAAGTGAAGGAAGATTGCAAGAATTAGAAGAAGAACTGTCTTATATTAAATGGGACATTATTGGACTTTGTGAAGTTTGAAGAAAAGGAGAAGAAACAATTGATTTAAAAACTGGACATACACTCTATTATAAAGGCACACATATTGGAAATACAAGTGGAGTAGGATTCATTATAAATAAAAAGTGGAAGAACAATATTGTGGAGATTGATGGTGTATCGAACAGAGTGGCAAGATTAGTTATACAACTTAATAGCAGATACCAAATGCAGATAATTCAGGTTTATGTCCCAACAAGTTCTCATAGTGATGAAGTAGTAGAAGATTTTTATATGGATGTACAAAAGGCTTTTGATCAGAGTAAACAACATTTTAAAATTGTTATGGGAGACTTTAATGCTAGAATTGGTAGACAAATGAAAGATGAAATTGCTGTAGGTAATTTTGGTTATGGTAATAGAAATGAGAGAGGACATAGACTTGTGGAGTTTGCAGAAAAAGAAAAATTTTATATTATGAATTCATTTTTTGAGAAAAATGTTAAAAGGAAATGGACATGGAAGCATCCAAATGAAGGTACAGCAGAATTGGATTATATTTTGACTAACAGAAAATACATATTTCAAGATTGTAATGTTCTTAATAAATTTAACACAGGAAGTGATCATCGATTAGTAAGGTGTAAGTTACGTGTTAATGTAAAACTAGAGAGACAAAAATTATTAAGAAAAACAATATTTACAGTTGATATTCCTAATCTTCAGAAACATTCTAATGAATTTAAATTAGAACTTACAAATAGGTTTCAAGTGTTAGGAGATTTTGAACATGATTCAGATTTGAATGAAATTAATATGAAAATAACTGATACACTTTTAAAAACTGCAACAAACATAGCTGGTAGAAAAAAGCAGCAATTGACTAATAAAATTTCTACTGAGACTAGAGAATTTATGAAGAAAAGAAGGAATATGAAGATATACAAAAATGATGTATTAAAAAGAATTGAATATCTCGAATTTTGCAAAATGGTACGGAAAAGAGTTGAAAATGATATAAGAAAGTATAACTGTGAAATAGCAAGGAAAGCTGTAGAAGAAAATAAAAGTCTCAAAAATGTTAAACAAAATTTTGGTATTGGTAGGAAATTTCTATCTGCAATAAGAAAAAAAGATGGAATTATTACTAAAAAGAGAGATGACATCATGAAATTGGTAGAAGATTTTTATCAAGAATTTTATAGTAATAAAGAACAAGTACCTCCTATATCTATTACATCTTCCGAATTGCCCAGAATTTTAAATGAAGAAGTCAGACATGCAATTAAGTGTATGAAGAAAGGAAAGGCTCCAGGAAATGATGGAATTATAATTGATATATGAAAAGAAGCAGGTGAAGAATTAGAAACAATTTTAGCAAAGTTATATACCAAATGTCTAAATGATAAAGATGTACCGGAAGATTGGAAGAATGCAGAAATAATATTAATATTTTAAAAAGGTGATAAAGAAGATATTAGAAATTACAGACCTATCAGCCTTTTATCAGTTTTATATAAAAATTTTACCAAGATAATTACAATTCGTCTACAGAGAACTTTGGATTTCCACCAACCAAGAGAACAAGCTGGATTTAAAAGTGGTTTTAGTACAGTAGATCATATCCAGATGTTGAGAGAAGTTATAGAAAGGACGAATGAATATGAGTTGTCATTATGTTTTGGATTTGTAGATTATGAAAAGGCATTCGATTCTATACACATTTCTTCAGTGATTAAAGCATTGTATCATCAAGGTATAGATCCAGGATATTGTCATATTTTAAAGAATATTTATAAAAATGCAACAGCAACAATTAGATTACATAATGATACTGGAAAAATCAACATTGAGAAAGGTGTAAGACAAGGTGACTCCATATCTCCAAAACTCTTTACAGCAGTTCTGCAAGAAGTATTTTGTGGATTAAAATGGGAAACTAAAGGAATGAAAGTAAGTGGAGAGTATTTAAGTCATTTAGATTTCGCACATGATGTAGTTGTTTTTGCAAATAATGCTTCAGAGCTTCAGGAAATGTTGCAGGAGTTAGCAGATGAAAGTAGAAAAGTAGGACTAAAGATAAATGTTAAAAAGACTAAAGTAATGTTTAATCGATTTGCTCAAAATATGAAAATAAAGATTGATTATGAAGAATTAGAAGAAGTTAACAGTTACAAATACCTTGGTCAGATTATTAATACAGATGGAAACATAATGGAGGAAATTAATCATAGAATTAAACTTGGTTGGAGTGCTTTTGGTAGAAATAACTTGATACTAAAAGGAAATATGCCTATGTGTTTGAAAAGGATGGTTTTTAACAAATGTGTTTTACCAGTTCTTACTTATGGATCTGAGACTTGGACACTTAATAGAAGAGCAATACAGAGACTTCAGACCACTCAAAGGAGTATGGAGAGATGTATGTTGGGAGTAACAAGAAGAGATCGAAAATGCAATGTATGGGTAAGACAACAAACAGGTGTTACTGACCTTATTGAAAAAATTAAAAGATTGAAATGGAGTTGGGCTGGACATATTGCTAGAAGAGATGATAATAGATGGACAATTGAAATTTTAAACTGGATTCCAAGAGATTGTAAAAGACCCAGAAAGAGACCACATGTGAGATGGATGGATGAAATAAGAAAATGTGCAGGGGTGTTGTGGAGAAGAGAAGCTAAAGATCGGAGAAGATGGATTAAACTTGGAGAGACCTTCATCCTGCAGTGGATTGATAATGGTTGATGATATATATATATATGATATATCATTTATATATATATATATATATATATATATATATATATATATACCAAATCATATTATTGCTTTGATTAAACCTTATCTCTTGAATACATATTTTGTATACAATGGACAGCATTACAAACAAGTTTTTGGTCTGCCTATGTGCTCACCTATCTCATGAGTAATAGCTGATTTATTCATGGAAAATATAGAAACTCATGCTTTAGAATCATCATCTTTAAAACCTCTCATTTGGCTGATACATAGATGACCCTTTTGTCATATGGCAACATGGAAAAAATAAATTAGATGATTTTTTTACATTTAAATAATATGCATTTTCATATTAAATTTACAATGGAGACAGAGTCTGGTGGAAAAACTCCCTTTTCTTAGTGTTCTAGTCACCAGAACACCAAATAGTTTATCTTCTTTGATTTACAGAAAGAATACACACATGGACAGATATTTACATTTTCATTCTCATCATCACCCAACTCAGATAGTTTCTGTAGCTAAAACTCTTTTAAATAGAGCAATTAATCTTTCAGATAAGTAACATCTGAAAGAAGAAATAAATCATATTGATAGTGTTTTATTAGCAAATAGTTATAATTATAAATTTATTAAACAAGAAGCCCAAAATGGACAAAATAGGAAACAAAAAGATGATAAATCAGCTATTAGGATTTGTGTTCCATATGTAAAAGGAACCACATACAGTATTGGACATTCATTAAAATGCTATAATATAAATACACCATTTTCTACTCATCAAAAGATCAGCAATATAATAACCAAGCCTAAGGATTCAATCTCTTTTGAATCTCATGGTGTTTATCAAATCTCATGTGAAAATTGTAAAAATTCTTACATAAGTATGAGTAATCATCACATCAGTGTTAGGAGAGATGAACATGCCAATGCAGTTAAACAACACTCATCATCATCAACACTTTCACTCCATTCTATAGATTCAGGTCATAAAATTGATTTTTCTAGTACCAGGATCATATCCAGATGTTATAATCTCTACCAGTGCAAAATCAGAGAAGCCATTGGGATACTTAAAAGGCCAGATTATATCAATAAGTGAGATGATACATGTAAACTTCCTCCTATTTGGAAAGATTTTTTAAAAAAAACATTCTTAATTTAACTTTTTTTTTTTTTTGGCGGAACTTTAGCATTTTTTTCAAATCAGTGATTGTAGCGCCTCTACAACTATCTTTCTACCTTTTATCGCCCAGTAGATGACTTGTGGAATCAAGTCAAAACATCGTTGGTATATAAATATTTAAATTTTTAACATGGATGGACCCACAAAATATGTTTTTATAGATATATATTGGGTTTTCTAATAAGATGTGTTGTTTTGAAAGAGATTATACATTTACTTCTCAGAATTTAACTTAGTTTAACTCATAATCAAAAATTAAATCACAAATCTTAAAATAGCTTCCATTCATTTTTAATAATATCAACTTTAATTTTGTGGAAAAAAATATATAATAATTTATAAACAATGGATATAAAAAAGTATACAGTCTCAAAGATTTCCATCATTGAAATTAATTAACAAGTTTAATTTTAACATTATTTCTTTTATTCCTTATTAAATACAGGTTTTTAAATTTCACCTTTTGTTGATTTGACTTTATTTTCTTATTTTTATATGCAAGATTGTAAATTCATATACTCAAAGATTTTATATTTACATTTGCTACAGATTATTTATTCAACCATTTTATTACATATTTATCTAATTTCTAATATCAATACATACTACCCCATTCATAATAATATTTATATATGTTTTCTTTACTTTAAAACATTTCTAAAATTGAATAACATTATACCTTGGGATTTTTATATTTTTTTTATTAAAAAAAAAAGTTATAAATTAGCATTATAAAGATAAATTTTTATTCAGCTATGTAAATTGTTGCATAAAAATAAAATCTTCTCAAAAATAATTACATTTAAATAATATTCTTGATGTTTTATGAAATTTTTGAAGACCAAATATAAGGTAAATAAGATCTACAAGTAATAACTCAAGCCATGTCATATCTTACTTAGACTTTTTTTTATTCAATATGTTTCACAAAGTTATTTTAAATTCCATTCTTAATATTATTTTTTCTACATGAAATTATAAATAAGGTTATTCTTAAGGGCTCTTTTATTTTCATATCACATATTAGTGAAGCTAATTTTTTTTTCCTATGAATCTTTTAATAACTTTTTGGAAATTAGCATAAATTTCTTCATGATTAGTCATGTGTACTGTTCCATAACTATTTTCTAACTATAATTATAAATGTTGACAGAAATCATTTGTTAAAAATATATCTTTTCAGGAAATTAGGTAAAATTCCTTTTAATGATAAATTATTTGTACTTGATTAAAGTTTAGTTTTATATATTACTTTTATTTCTATATTTATAATTTATCTAAAATATATTTAAATTTTAATTTGTTCTATATTATTATTTTGTTATGTTTTTTTTTCTTTTTTATAAACATATTTAACAATAATTTATTTATTTTTTTAGTATTGTTTTTATTATTAGTTTTTTCTCTTCATTTGATAGCTTTTTAATATTTGTTTTAGTTCTGACGTATTATTTTTGAAAAAACTACATTAGCTACAAAACCTCAATTCACTTTTACATCTTTAATATTTCATTTTAATTAGCAAAATACTTCCTGTAAAAATATTGTAAAAAAAATTGGGAAACTAGAATCACTGTCTTTATCAAAATTCCTGTGCGTACGCATGGTGAACAGCGCCACCTAGCGGCAGAAAAACCGTCGTCTACTTTCGAGGCCCCTACCCTGTATGTTCTGTGTGCTAACACAGAAACAGCGCCTCTAGCGGCCATCGTGCAGGTCGGGTTAGAGTACCAAAGCATTTTCATATAGGTTAATAACTTACTGTATTTTGATAATCGTCAGAATTTGATATCATACTTGGAGTATATTGTGATGATCCAAAAATTCAATTACGTTAAAGATACTTTTAAAAAATGACTTTTTTATAATCTATATATCCAAGGCACAATTGTAATCTATAATCACTTCTTTTTTATGTATGATTTCTTAATTATTGCATCTGCCCTATTATACTAAAACCACTTCTCAAATCCAGCTGTTCTTTTGGTTTGTTTGAGATATTTTTATAGATGATTTATGATAATTTTAGTAATATTGATTTCTCCTTTCACTTGTATTTGTAATTCAAATTTGCATATGTTTATTAATCTGGATCTCTACTGAAAGTGCATTAAACTTTGGGTTAAAAAGAAGAAATAACCCACTTGATTACACAGACAAAAAAAACTGTACAAATTTGGATAATCTTAGTATCTTGCATATATAACTAAAAGAAGATTAATAAGTCTCTAAATGTTTACAATATCAACATCACTTTTATTCATTCATGCATAAAAAAATTTATAAAAACTTTTTCATTTTCATTTAGTTGTATATTTCTTCTTAGAATTTATCTTATGTTGCAACTGATTTAAATCTGGGATATTTTATAATTCTAGTTTTAAATTATCTGAATATTTTGAATATTATACATATCTTCTGGATTACAGTTATTTATTATCTTCAGACATTTTTTAGTTTTGTATTAATACATATATTGGATCTGACTATTCAATAATCATTTCTTGGGTTAAATCTATTACAGACATAAATCTTCTAAAATTCAGTATTTTTTTAATAGAAATATCATCCAATTTTGCTAGGCTCTCATAAAATATAATTTGACTGCCATTTGTGCCCAGAAAAATAAAGCTTGTTCTAATGCCATTAAAGTAGTTATATACATTTAAAACATGTATAAATACACTTTTCAACAATCCTAAAATGTTTACATACAAGGCTAAATAATATTCTATGATATTTATTTAGAAATAACATAGCAATCAGACTATTCTCAAACATTTACTCAAGTAATCTAATAAATATTCTCAGTCAAGATCTCATAATATGTGCAATAGTAAGTATATATACATCAGATTATTTTGATATATTCTATGTAAATAAATGAGCAGCCATTTTATCAAAAAAGTATTTTTCAATTTCAAGTTTAATATTTCATATCTTATATAAAGCAATGTTAAATATCCATTTCTAGCATATTAATGATCTGATACAAGGGCTTTATCCTTCATATCAAATCCATTTGACCTTTACATGAATATTTATATTTGTTAATACTTAAAGATATTAACAAATTTTAAACAAAATTGATAATAAACGGCTTAAAAATAAGTCAAATATATTTAAAACATCAAATCAGTTATCATTTCTTAAAAGAACTTTACCCAAGATGTTTTTCTTAATAATTAAATGATTCTATAGTAATTCCATTCAGTGGATATTATTCAAATTATATATTAACAATATTAAAAATAATATATAAATAGATATCAATAGATGGATGAATAGATGGAATAGATAGGCAGACAGACCAATAGATAGGCAGACAGGCAGATAGATAGATAGATAGATAGATAGATAGATAGATAGATAGATAGATAGATAGATAGATAGATAGATAGATAGATAGATAGATAGATAGATAGATAGATAGATAGATAGATAGATAGATAGATAGATAGATAGATAGATAGATAGATAGATAGATAGATAGATAGATAGATAGATAGATAGATAGATAGATAGATAGATAGATAGATAGATAGATAGATAGATAGATAGATAGATAGATAGATAGATAGATAGATAGATAGATAGATAGATAGATAGATAGATAGATAGATAGATAGATAGATAGATAGATAGATAGATAGATAGATAGATAGATAGATAGATAGATAGATAGATAGATAGATAGATAGATAGATAGATAGATAGATAGATAGATAGATAGATAGATAGATAGATAGATAGATAGATAGATAGATAGATAGATAGATAGATAGATAGATAGATAGATAGATAGATAGATAGATAGATAGATAGATAGATAGATAGATAGATAGATAGATAGATAGATAGATAGATAGATAGATAGATAGATAGATAGATAGATAGATAGATAGATAGATAGATAGATAGATAGATAGATAGATAGATAGATAGATAGATAGATAGATAGATAGATAGATAGATAGATAGATAGATAGATAGATAGATAGATAGATAGATAGATAGATAGATAGATAGATAGATAGATAGATAGATAGATAGATAGATAGATAGATAGATAGATAGATAGATAGATAGATAGATAGATAGATAGATAGATAGATAGATAGATAGATAGATAGATAGATAGATAGATAGATAGATAGATAGATAGATAGATAGATAGATAGATAGATAGATAGATAGATAGATAGATAGATAGATAGATAGATAGATAGATAGATAGATAGATAGATAGATAGATAGATAGATAGATAGATAGATAGATAGATAGATAGATAGATAGATAGATAGATAGATAGATAGATAGATAGATAGATAGATAGATAGATAGAGTTTATGACTATCTAATTTTTAGGGAACAAATGAAATCTATAAAAAATAAATAATTCATCTTTTTCTTTACTAAACTTGATTTATTATAAAATAGTAACACATATATGTATAAATATAAATAGATGCCATTTATCCAATAAATAATAAGTACAAAATAAAAAATAACAGTCAATAAAAAATATTTTAGTTGCTTTGAAAAAGACTACATAGGATATAGTCAAAATATTAGTGAAATATTTATGTTATGGAATAATAGTTCATGTAATAAATCATGTTTTGTAAAGGAGAAGATGAATTTTATTTATTAAATTAATGGACTATTTTTTTAAAATAAAAGTTTGTGTTCAAGCTTATTTATTGAAATCTACAAAAATTTATTACTTTAACAACACTTTTAAAGTTTCCAATTATGTAACAATAACCATTTTTCATCTAATTGTTATTTAATTTTATCATGTTTATACATTTATTTATATTGTTCTGAATGTTAATAAAGTTTTGGAAAATTTTTTTCTTTATGACTTTTTAATATATTTTATTATTTGAATATTTTTCTCACTATTCATTATACTTAACCTTGATTTTGTATCATTCTTTTAATTGTCATATCATGTACCTATGATTTATAATTGCAGTTTTTTCTGACTGTCTTATATATATTATGTTGCAAAGATAATAATTAATTTTATAAACTATTCCTACTTTATTTTTAATATTATCAATCCTTTTAGTATTATTTACTCATTTTGCTTAAAATATATTATTTTTTCTTTCTACTTTAATATCACTATTAACTTTTGTTTAATTGATGTCATCTACTAAATATTATACTGAAGCTATTTACACACATGCTTTATAGTTTTTCTTCTATTATGTCTATCTTTATTATTTAAATTTTTCCCAATATCTTTTTTTATATAATCTATCTGTACATAATCATTCTTAACTTTTAATTTTTGATTAAATTTATTTTCTATATTAAACATTGGTATATCATTTTTTAATTTAAATCCTTCTCATCTATTTTCTAAGACCATGATTGGTACGAATTTCAATTGATTCTTCCCTTTTTTTTTTTTAAGGTATTGCTTTATAAGTATTTCTCTATTAACTTATTTTTAAAAAAATCTAATAATTTTAATTCCTTTTCTTCATTTTTCATTATAAATCTAATCTCAATGGGAGTTAAATACATATTTAAAATCAGATAAGAATTTGTAAATCATTTTAACTGATAATTAAGTTTTGATCTCACAATCAGCTAGAAGAATTAAAATACATTTAAGAAATGGTTAAGCAAGAAATTTAGTTTAAGGTTGAAGTTATTTAATCTGAGTTTTTAGGTAGCAACTAGAATTTATTACCTTAATCAGTCATTAAGAGCAGTCATTTGGTTAATTGCAGCATTCATGAGAGACTAGATCTAGTTTGATTTTTGTTTGTCATGCAGGTAGTATTTTCATTATCTAATGTTTCCATACATGATTATAGTTCATGGGCATATAAGTCTTGGGCAATGATTTTGGAAGGGACTGCATTTTTGAACAGTGAGGAAGATGATTTTTTTTCTACTCATGGCACAAACATGATGAGCATGGAGACTGCTTACCATTGCTCTTATAAAAATAGCTGTTCCTTTTAGGTATTCAAATTCAGCCCTATTTATATATCTTTGCAAGTTATTTTAGAATGCTTTCAGCTGCCAGACCTGAGCATTTTATATACTTTAGCGATCTGCAATTTGCAGACTGAATGTATGCTTTTGTTCTTGTAAGTTATAAAACAATACAATCCTACTAAAATTGTCTTAAAACATAATCTTAGATTTTAAAGCTAATTTAAAATGGATAAAATTTCCACTTATATTATTTTTATTGAATTATACTATTTTTAACTTGGACTAATGGATTTCCTGTTAATTGATTTAATTGCATTCGAGAATATTTGGCAGGATAGCATCAGCTTTTCTAACTGCCATTACTGAAAATAAATAATATTTTTAACAAAATTTTAAATATATAATATATTATAACATATTTTAATATAATCTTATTTTACAAGTAATCTCTCATTACCTCTTATATATACATATCGATTAGCACATATATGGATTGAAATGGTATAAAATATTTATTTACATAAGATATTTAATTTAAGATATTAATAAATATCTACGTCATAATTATTTTTCAATTAAAGCAAAAAAATGTGTTAATAAGTGTGTATATTCATGAAAGGATGGAGTTTGAATTTGGTTTGGTGGTGGGAGATTGAAGTGGGCTGTGAAGCACAATCTGAATATCAGATTGACTGCTTCAATATATATTCTAACCCAACATAAAAATAATAACCTCTGTTTATTCCGTAATTATTTATTAGTCTAGTTTGCACTTAGACACCAATCCTACTCTGAGCTGTATTAGGTTATTTTGTCTGCACTTGTTGACACCAATTTTTCAGGTTGTTGTTAAGGCAACCAAAAAAAATAAACCTATCCATTAATTTGCCAATATGATCTAAAATACTTTTCATATAATACAATTGTACATTCAATTCTCTTAAGCCATGCCACGATTGTAATAACAACAATAATTGATCACTTATTAATTTAAAGAATAATTATAATAATATTAATCTCAGGGTTCTTTGTTTCATGTAAGGAAATGCTCGGCGGTATTGTGTTGTTGCATATGACTGGCATTCTGGTCGGCTATAGGAAACATTTATTTTACTTAAATTCAATGTGTCTTCATCTCTCATATCAACTGCTATATTATTTAAAGAGATGATAATTCTATTCCATAATGACGTATAATTTTGAATAACACAGCCCTTTTTTTCCAGAATCTCAGTCAGAATAATAAAAAGACAAGGGTGCTTTTTGTGTCCTTCCATCATCCATGACAACACAATCATATAACTAAGATTTATTACTTAGACAATTTAACTAAATGGGAATGGAATAATGTGCAACCAAAGTTAATGGTTTGGGAATAAATTCATTTTTACACACACAAAAAAAAATGTTTAGTCTGAAGTTTTCAACTCCATAAATAATTATCATTAAACTAAAATATAATGACATATTCCGATCTGCTCAACTTTATTTATCTGGTATATTAAGTTTTTAAGAATTTGGAATGATTTCGGACTCAAGAAAAGGTTTTGCAAATATTGTGCAAACACTTATATTTAGCATATAAAAACAAAAAAAATGAATCTACAACAAATTTTAACAAGACTATAATTTATTATTATCACAAAAAAATATATGAACATTTATTCAATAATCCCATAGTAATACAAAAATATAAAATATAACTGACATTAATCTGTATACTCTTTTGGTTATGGACTAGAGGTTACTACTTCTCCTGTATGCAATCATATGGATTGACTAACTAAAAGTACATTTCATTACCAATACATTGTTTATTAAATTTTTGGTAACCTTGTAGAAGCTTTTATTCAAAATTATTGACTAACTATTTTGTTTTTTGTTTTTTTTTTTTTAAATGATTAATCCAATCATATGCAATACGCAAAATATTAAATTTATTTCTAATACATTTACTTTATTTATGGTCTTTAATGGGATAACCTATTCTAATTATAGGCCAGTTATCAGAAGTTACACTTACCATCTTACCTTTAACTTAATGCTAACTTAAGTTATGATACAAATTTTATTCATACGTATACTTTTGAAATATGAGTATTATTTAATTACTAACCAGAATTAAATATTGCATTTGAATATTCCTTCAGTAAATAAGCGTTTTAAATTACGCAATTTTAATTACTTTCTCCATTGATTTACTTGTCAAATACTAGCAATATTTAGCAGCACAATACAGATATTGATCTTAGTTACTAACGCACTATTTATACTAAAGTGGATCTTGAGGAACTAACACCTCCAATATAACCTTTATCTTGCCCGAACTTTCAAAATTAAGCACAATAATCAACACCTTCCATGGTGGAGCTATCTTTATTTTCACATGAGGAATATGGAATAACCACGAAGGTCTGTAAAGTAATCTACTACATTAAAATATTTTGGTGGTTTCTTGCCTCTTACTTGGGCATACAACGAACACACACCAAATACAATCCTCTCCTGGGATTTAAACGAATGAAGCATACTAAATGCTAGATAAATTCTTGATCGTCCTATCTATGAGAATCGATCACTTGGGCTATAAACATACCCGAACATTATATTTAAAATCTTCCTCTCATGGAAAACAAAGCTTTTGGGGAGATCATTTTTCATCCCACAAAATAAATACATTATAATTATTACCTATGCAAATATTAAGCATATACCAATGCTATATCTGGGCAGGATAAGTAAATACACTGATTATAATAAACTTATGTTACCGTGTATACTTTGATCAACATCTGAAATCAATGGACATCATAAAATAAAAGTATAATAATTTTAATTTTAATAAAGGAACATTCAAAATAGTTGGTAGCATACTATCTTAAATTAAATAAAGTGGATGTGTTATTTAAGAATAATTAGGAATAAATTCCTCAATTAATACAGTATAAATTCGTTTCAAAACTTTAACAAGAAATATTTTGTTATAGCATTTTTTTTTTAGTTACTTCTGATAATTTTCAATATTTATTTTACCCCTTAAATATCTAAATATTTTTCTTTTACGTATCTAACATACAAAAATTTCTACCTACAATTGTATGTAATAATTAAAACATATTTTATAGATTTTTTTTTCTTTCGTGTTAAATATCAACTTAACCTATAATAATTATATTGAAACATACCTTTGTCATTACAAGGCTATTAAATATCACTTGACCATACAGACTTTAACCTATGTGATATAACAAAAAAATACATATCATTTATAACTTAGTTTTAAACAATCATTAATTAACAATGTGCATACTCTCTCATTAGAAAATGTTTTTCTGTTGAACAATTGAAGAGCTTTATCCAGTCGTATTTCACGAAGCAAGTTTAAAAACAATAAACGCATGGTATTATTTCCTTTAAATAAAAGTTTTCTCTTATTTTGTGCGTTTAATAAATTAGGTAAAGAAAAATATAGCAGAATTGAAGATTAATTCTTACTTGAATTAAACTACTACAATTTTGGGATCCATAGAAAATAAAATATACATATTATAACATAATGAACAGTGGACGATAGACGATAAACATACACAATTCTTTTCTTTTTTATTATTGACGATACGTACAATTCATATTAGCTAGCTTACTTATGGACGGAAATGCGCAATTTTTCCGAGAGATTATTCTGATAATAACTGCAGCTGATTTACATGGATAGGAAGTTTTAATAGATCCAACTGATGTGTAATATAATATATCATTTATTTTTATCATTAAGTCACTAAGATATTTGGTTTTGTTCATACTTTAGGAATTATAAATTTTTTAAACGGTAACTTCTCCGTAAGAATGCCCCTATATAACTCTTCCTATATTTACTCTGAGAAAGTTTATATTTTTTTCCAAAAAAAATATACATGTGCATAATTTAATCTTATTTATCATTATTATTATTTCCAGACAATTCTTGGTGAATAAGACATATTTTAACGTATGTAACTATATTACTTGTAAAGGCAGACAATATTGAGAAAGAGCGCGAAAATGTTTCTAGTTGATTTTCCTTGGTTTCAAAATATTTCTTTCACTTATTATTATTTTTTTTTCTATACCAAGAAAATATTAACAAGTGATACAAAGTTACTAAATAATTATTTCTCATTTGGAAATCATTTATCTTCCTTAATTTAGACATAATAACACTTTTCGTGATTCCCTTAGTTAATTCTGTCATTTTTGAACTTTAGCGCGAGACAATAAATTTTTAAGTATAAAAGGTTTTTAAATAGGTAGATGGCACAGAAAATCAGGACGTCTTATCAAAAAAATTTAGCCACACATTATATTATTAAAATTTTACTTTGATTACATTTATTTCTGCAAAATAAAATGAAAAAATTGAGTTACCAAATTTCAGCACTGTTCCTTCCTTGAAAACTAAAAGCAGACTATTTTTTTTTTCAAAAAAAATGATCGTGACTTTAGCGACCTCTTCCAGAAAAATAATCATTTGATTATAACATAAACAAAAGAAAGGAAAAACCTATTACAATCATATAGTTTTAGTATTATTTAAATAGATTACAAAGTGATTTGACAATAAAAAAAAATAATAAATACATTTAATTAATGATAATTATCAGTAATTTATAACTCATTTTCTACAAATGGAATTACCAGAAGTTATTGTTCTCTATGATAAGACATTCATCTCTTCTTCCCCTCTACCCATCCAAAATCAATTACTGTTTATGATATTTGTTTTTATACTATATTAATTTGCTTTAATTATTAATATCTTAATTAAATTATTCATGTTCTTTTTAAAAATGATATTGCATTACTAAATCTATTAGTTATTCACCCAAAACATGCCAAAGTGAGTGAATAGCATACTTTATTAATCAATTATTACTATTGTTATTTTATCTTTTTATTTCTTTAAAGAATAGCATTGTTTTCCTGCAGAAATAATGCCAAGTAAACCAAGTGTCAATAACACTAGGTTACAATATATATATATATATATATATATATATATATATATATATATATATATATATGTGTGTGTGTGTGTGTGTGTGTGTGTGAAAATAATCCAGTGCTTAACACTAAACTGAAATAAATATTTAAATATTAAATCACCCTACATGGTTAAGAAATTCAGGACCACTCTCTGTGAAATAAATATATAAATATATTAGTGTCCATATTTTAAAATAGCCAACATCAAGGCTGACTGTTATGCTGGCTATTTTGAAATATGGACTGTAATGTATTTATATATTTATTTCACAGAAAGTGGTTCTGAATTTCTTAGCTATGTGGGGTGATTTAATATTTGGATATATAATAAATTTAACCTCTGCTATTATTATAAATGATTTATATAAAAAAACTATAAAAATGAAATCAATTTAATGGACCAAGTCAAGAAATACATAAGGATCATAAACATGGTTAACAAAAAATCACTATTTACCCTTTTTCTAAAAAAAAAAAAAAAACACACATTTTTTGCTTATTTTAATATTATTGGTTCACTGATTCACCCCGAATTTATTTTGAGATAAAATATTTATGCAAGAGATCAAATAAGTATTACTTATGTCATTGAAAATATTAAGAAACTAAAATAAAAGTGAACTAAACATGATCCTAAAAAAAAGGACAATAAATAGATGAACAACTGAATTTCAAAAAGTAGCAAAAGTTCAAAAAACAAAAAAGAAATATGAGCTGGATGAATGGATGATCTAAAGCCATTTTCTAGAATGAAGCTGTGAATTGAAGAAAGTTAAAACTTAAAAAGGTCATTCAAAATTGAAATGACAATATTAGAAACAAATAAGATTTAAGTTATATTTGAACTTATTAATTCGACAACTACACCCAGGTCTTGTTTTACACGGATTTATTTAACGCGATTTTGAAGTTATGCGATTTATGTTTCTTCTTAATATTTTTGTATGCGATTTTCTTTTATGCATTAACACTGTATTAGATCAGAAGTCGAACTCTGATAATGTGCTATTACTTTAAATAATAAATTTTGTGCACTTACATCATATTTAAAAAATAGCACATTATTGGAATTCGACTTTCATCTTAATAATTTCAATATTTTCAGTGCTTTATAATAGTAAAATTTTATGCAATAATGAAATTAAAATCATGATCTCCACATTTTATGTACACACATTAAATTTTACAAGATTATAATGTAAATTTGTTCAAACATTGTGCATGTTAATTTTGCATTTTAAATCACATTCTGTTTTTGCTTTTTAAAAAAGAACGTAATCAATTATTAATCATTTAGTGTCCGCAAGGTTATTTTTAAAAAGTGAGTAATAGCAGTGGGCACAATTAAATTTGACAATTAAAAATTAAAATCTGATTTTTAATTGTAATTAACAATTTAAAAATTATGTAAGGTGACCTGAAATTAATGTGATGTGAAATGAAATTTGATTTTTAAATGGAATTAAAAATTAAAAAATTAAAGACAAAAATAAGAATTTAATTTTTAGTTGTTAGATTAATTACTAATTATGTTGTCACCAGAAAAGCATTAACACAACATGAGAGTAAAGTTGGTGCTAGTTGTATTTCCTCTTGTGAAGAATCTGAGTTTTTACCAGTTTGCAAACAAACCTGTTTATCGGCAAATAGTGATAATAATTAAAATGAGTATAAAAAAATGTAAATTACTGTAAATTATGCATAAAAATATATTGTTTTGAATAAAATTAAATATTATAGTTAAAAAAAGTTTGTCTTGTATCAATTTTTTTCAAATTTGAAATTTTTTATTAGTCATATTTTATTTCTTTATTTTTTTTTTTTTGTGCAAATTTTAAAGTAACTTTACATTCGTGCTTTGCTTTTATGTGATTTTTGAAAAATCACAGTCCATATCCCCCATTTTCAAGGTAAGTTACGTCTATTTTTGTGCGATTTCTTTTGGGTGTGTTTTCTGAGGAACCTATCTACCAAGTAAAACAAGACCCAGGTGTATATCAGAATTTATATGAAGAAAAAAAATTATATCAGAATTAAATGAAATATAATAATTTTTAAGCTAATAAAGAATGATTAATAATCATTTATATATTTATTGGAACTGCATGGTATTTTAAGTTTTATAATAAAACAAGCATTATAATATATATATATATATGTATGTGTGTGTGTCTGTGTGTACTGTAGTATTATATTTCCAGTACATATGTTATTACGTTAGGTAAAGTATAATCTGTTTCGCTTCCCGGTCAACGCATTTGACATATGGAAAAAAAAGTATAATCTGTTTAAAAATTTCTTGATTGTATATTTTATAGCAGATAGGTAGATCAAGTAATATGTTTAAAACCAAAGATAAACTGTCATAAAGTTAATATGCAATGGGATTCTCTTTTTTGATTAAAACTTCAAATATTATTAAAAAGGTAAATGGTTAATAGATTGAAATCGCATAGCACTGGGAAACAAATGCGCATTTTCTTGATGACAATTTAACAACGACTAGTGAATTTTTTTAGCAAGGATTATAAATCAGGTACGCACAGAATAGTGTTTATTGAATAAACAGCAATTGATGCCATATGTTATCAAACCTTATTAAATGGTAATATTTACAAGAATTCAAAATAAAAAAACTGTCTATTAAATTAGCAAAAGTGATAGTAGTTAAAAATATATGAAAATTTTATTGTATTTACATATAAATGTGCTTGCGTGGGTATAAATAATAATCACAAAATTAGAAAAGTGTGTTAGGAAGACCAACAAAACAATTCATTAAAACATTAGATAATTAAATGTTTTTAAACTAACAGATTATAAAACCCAATGAAATGTTTGATATTAAAATATTCTGAAATTTTATTAAACTAATGGTGATTATTGATTGGGTTTATTACTCTAATAAAGTTTGTCAAGCATTGTTTATTTTTTATTTGGGAAATCTGGAGTGAGTGCATTGGCATGGGTTAGATTCTTATGCAGGCTCAACCAAACGTAAATGTGTTTTCAATATACGCCAGCGCAATAGGAAGCGTGTTTTCGCTTCTTTCGCTCCGATTTCTGTTTCAACACAGTTAACCTTTTACTTCCAATAAAATCAAATATTTAGAGGTTACAATACTTATAACATGGAATTTAAATCCCGAGTGATTAAAAAAAAATTTTTAAATCGATTTCATCTAATATTGGTTGATAAATGGGTATCTAGTTACATGTTTATCAGTTAGAGAATAATTCAAACTCTCATCATCTGTTACAATGAATAATGCTATTTTTTCTGTTTTCTATGGAAGCAAGTTAATATTAAAAGATCTTTCCTCTGCAATGGTCTATTAATGGTCTTTCTCATATAGAAAGATTTGCATTTTAAAATTTTAATGCTAATTCATTTAAATTTCCAAAATTTATATAAGGTTTTCTGCTTTGTTTTTAATTTTGATTTATATAATTAATTCTGTATGTAAAAATGCAATTAAGATCATTTAGAGCAGCGTTTCTCAACCTTTGGGTCGCGACCCAACATTAGGTCGCGTTAAATTTTTAATGGGTCGCAAATATGCACCTAGAAATAAAAACATAAATATCTGATAGCAAAAATATTTTTACATTTTAAGAAAATATTAGTATTAATTAAAAAAAATTAATAATACTACCTCTGCTTTGAGTAGTTTTTTCAAATTGAATTGTAAATGTGAACTTAAATAATTATGCTGTTAAATTTCGCGATTATTTTCAAAATGTAATTGTTCAAAAAATTGTAATTTTTGCTTGTATTTCGTATATAATAAATAAACCTTATTTGAAAAGAAAACACTTTTTTTGGTAATTAACAAAATGTGTTAAGTTTTTAAATTAAAAATATGTAGGTTAACTTTAACTTAACTTTTAACTTACAAATTATTTGTTCATTATAAATATTATCAAATTGATATGAATATATACATATATAAAGTAGCGTGCTGATGTAATATCTCTTTTATTTTATATTATAATTTATGTAATTAACATTTGGGTCGCAGAACTATTTCAATTAAGTCTATTGGGCCGTGCAGCAAAAAGGTTGAGAAACGCTAATTTAGAGGACATTTTAAATAGTTCAATTTACAAACTCAGTACAAAAACAGACTTTTAATAAGTTAAATGAATTACCTGGAAACAATCACTAATATTTTTCTAATATATTTATTTTTTAGTTATCTGATGATGATGATGATTATTATTATTATTATTATTATTATTATTATTATTATTATTATGTTTCAAAAGGCCTTTATTGTCTCAAAAGAATTACAAATTTTGCATTTACATTGACATTTTTGATTATTATTATTATTATTATTATTATTATTATTATTATTATTATTATTATTATTATTATTATTATTATTATTATTATTATTATTATTATTATTATTATTATTATTATTATTATTATTATTATTATTATTATTATTATTTTTATTATTATTATTATTATTGTTGTTGTTATTGTTGTTGTTGTTATGTTTCAACAATAATCTTTATTAATCCTTTGAGCTACCTAGTGTTTCATAACTTTGATAATAAGGTTTACAGATGCAATCATGCTGTATAGGTTTTTATAGTGATTAATTTTAAGGATTATATTAATCAGGTTGCAAGGTATATGTTTTTTTTTACAAATGCTGCTACTAGTTTGAATAAGGAGATGTACATCAAGTTTAATCATTAAAGTTTTAAAAAACAGTTCAATATAAAAGTCAACTTTATAGATAGATATGACTTAAGATTGTAAACTCTGGCTTCAAATTGTAAATTATTTACAATAACTAAATTAATCATTGTTTTTGCAATTATTAATCTTGGAGTACAATAGGAAGGTAACTTATAATTCATGTGGTATGAAATCAAGTTATGGATGAAAAACAAAATGAATTAAGAGTAGAACTACATATGGTGAACAGCTGGTGGATTATGATAGATGGGTAGTAAATTTCATAGTCTGATTGTGGATTGGATTGAAGGCAGGTAATGAAGATGAGCTATGTTGATATTTACAATGTGGTTATTGTTGGACTATGACCTTTTATAGAGTGGATGGTTGTTTTACCAGGTGGCAAAAAAAATATATGGGGGTGCAGTATTGTTATTCCAGGCTGTGATTTGATGGAATTTGTTGATGAATGTAGCTGGGTGTCTTCTGGTATTTTGCCAATGGTGAAGATGCAGAAAATACATCAGAAGATGTAGAGGGTGATTGTTGTTGTTGTTGTTTGTTGTTGTTGTTGTTGTTGTTGTAGTTATTATTATTATTATTATTATTATTATTATTATTATTATTATTATTATTATTATTATTATTATTATTATTTAAGCTAAGATACTAAGTAATTATTTTAAGTTGTTGTTGATTTTTGTAGTGTAATAAAATGTTGCACTATTGAATTAAAAAACATTTAAAATTATTTTAAAGCAATTTAACGCATTTAAAATATGTATTTAAGTATATACATTTAATATATATATATATATTGTAATGGAAACACGCCGATTGAAAGCTTAACTTCCCTTTTATTTATATATAATGGGTAATTCTTAAAATTCAAGATCGTCCACTTTCCGCTACCGCAAGCAGAGAGAACATACGGACATAAACGAGTCTATATCCGTACTTGACCGAACCTGTAACTATATGGGTATAGCCCCAGATTATTTTTTCCGGTCAACTGTCTCCTGACTGCTGTAAGATTTTACAGAGTTACAGTGCTTGGATATTTATAAATTTTAATGGGATCAAAATACTGCGCCAACAGCTTCACTTATTAATTCAGTACTCAAAATGAGTAATAATTATTTCCCAAACCCTAAGACTATATTACTTTTGGAGTGGCGAAGAACGAGATGAACAGATTTAAATCAATAAAAGATATTTAATACAATAAATTAAACAATAAAAGAAATACTTTAAATCATTTACACACAATAAAACAGATTATTTGCTATAATGCTACGAGTAAAAACAAAATAAAAAGATCCTATAAATGATTGTACATTTATAATCCTCACTCTGTGTATATATAAAAAAAGTTCAAGAATGTCTGTATCATTCAAAGTAAGAATTTGGCCATTGTCTAAATTAAAAGTATGTGCACATGTAAGTATAAAATGTAGTATACATATTTACCTAGGTTTTTAAGTCTCTGAATTAATTTGAAGTCTTGCTGACCGCCACGTGGAATTTCTCCACTTCTTTAGCAGGGAACGGTCGCTCTTAGGTTAGATTTTGGTTGTGGGAACTCCTCCGCATTTAGGACATCACAGACCAGGCAAAACGAACACTCCAGCAAGTGCTACATCAGCAGTTGTTACATCTAGATGGGAACCATTAGAGCACAGTGAGTCTGGATCGGCAAGCGATCACGATGGCCCTTAGCCAGCCATTCTTGATGAGGCACCGATGTTAGAAATCATATCTTGTTAATTATGGTTGCTTATTATCGGAGCAGCTTTTACACCAACCTCTCAACAAGAAGTCTCCAACTCTAATCATTTTACTGAAAAAATTTTAATTAAAAAAATTTCACAGTCCTTTGTCCTTTCGATCCTTTGTTTTCACTTTTATTCCCACCTTTCTTTTCTTAATGCGCCTTCAGCCATTTATATAGATTTGTTTTTTACATAATTTCGTAGCACTATTGCATTTATTTATATTTCTCCTTTAATTACACAGATTTTTAATAAAATGTTTTTTTATTTTTTATTTTTTGACATTACTGACAAGCATAAATTATTGCTGTCTTTATCATACTTCATACACGCATTTTGTTTATCGTCCTATGTGTATTTTTATGACCCAGATCCTTATCTTTTGATCATGTTTTTAAATTTCTATTTTTTGCTCTGTTTAAGGCTTTCAAACTTTACTTTTCTTATACATCATATTTTAGTTTATCTTTCATTTAGATTTCTTTATTACTATTAATTTTCTAATGCACAATTTCAATATTTCTAACTTATTTTTCATTTCACAAAATCTTAACTTTGGAGGGTAAAAGACAAGAATCTGTCAAGCGTTGTTAGCCGAGATGTTATCGCAGCCGCCTTGCAAGCAAGTAGTTGTTTGCAGACGGTTGTGGGTTCGCGTCCCGGCCGATGCTATGACATATGAAAAAAAAAAAAAAGACAAGAATCTTTTCGATTCTAATACCCTCTCTTTCCTTAATTAAAACATTTCTTTGTGTATAATTTTTTAAACTCACTTTTTAGTATTCCAAACACAATATTTAATATTCTTTAAATGTTAAATATATATATGTGTGATCGCAGTATGTGCCATCATCACAATATTGTCAAAACTAATTTAAATTCAAATTTATAAAATTAAAAATGTAAAAAAAAAAAATCGTCTAAGTATATAATTATTAACTTTTTAAAAAAGAAAAATATACATATTAAATTAATTTTCATTCGCTCTAAATGTTTTTATTTCGAAGATTTATTTACTTTTTTTTTACATCAGTGTATATATTTCAATTGTAAAATTTCATTATAATTAGAATCTTTTATTCGAAAAGTATACAAATGTGTATTTTAGAAACATTATTTACATTTATCAAAAGTTTATGCAACTTTAAAGCTTGTAGAATTAAAAATACAATCAGAGACAAAAAAGACATGTTGCAGATCCCAAGAAAACTAGAAGCTGATAATATAAATAAATAAATAGTATTTACACATGCTATGAGAATGGTAACGAATATGAGATACCGAATTATAACAGATAACAAGATATAATAGATAATAAAAGTCTGTTTTATATGACTCTAATTGTGCAACTATTAAAATTTGAAATTTTTCAATTAAACATATGTTCAGAAATATATGCATGATCTCTACTTTAGACAGATTTGTTTTTTCCCCTTCATGTATGTTTGAACTTTTTTCAATAGGAAATCTGTTTTTATTCAAATATGTACTTCCATATTTGCATGATATTTCATAGATAAGGTTTTTGTTTTTAGCATATTAACTTTAGCTACGTAGAGAATGGCTTCCTCATAATGTATTATGACTTTAGAAAGTAATTTTGATGTTACATTGATTGCAATTTTTTTTAGTTTATTGTTGTCTCTGGCATTTATGTTTATCCTATGTCTCTATGATTGACTTTTTTATGTTATTTTTGCCATCTATTTAAGTTTAGTTTTTATGATAGCGGATGGATAAACAATCTATTCTATATAGATTTTTTCTTTTTTTAAGTCATTGGCTTTTGAAAAAACTTTTTTTCTGTTCTATAAAAAAGGTATAATTCCACTTTGTGTATTTCTGTCATGATTTGATGTATTTCTATGTATTTTCCTGAATGTGCTGTCACAAGAATACTAAGAATGCCAATTTTTGTTCTTATTCTAATTCTATTGTGAATTTAATTGAAAGAAATATGTTATTGTTGTATATTTAAAATATTTATAGTAGTGCTTTGTCATATGATCTTATAACAAATCAACCATAACATAGTGAGGCATTTTTATGTGGAGATAGAGTATTGTTTATGGTTGTTGCTTATTACTACTAGGATTGACACCACTGCCACTTTTGATTACCATTATTTACATAAAAAAGCATTTAGTAATGATTAAAGAAGAGAAAACAGATGTGGTTAAAGTTTCTGACTAGTCATATACCTATGAACATGTGTTCAATTGGTAAATGACAAAAATGTTGGATAAGGAAAAAAAGTTAAAATAATAAAAATTCAATATGATGTTCACATAATAATCACAAATAACTTCATAAATTAGCTTATTATGATAGTTCATAATGTTTGAAAACTACTTACTAACCTTTCTGTTAATAAAAAGTGGGGAAGTTAGTATAAACCTCATAGATAAATTTACAAAATTTCAACTGATTGTTATACATTAATTAGAGTTTTATTTTAAATTTAATATTTCCTGAATCTAAAAATAACTGATTTGATTCTCATACTGGTCAGACCAGAAATACCTGAATAAAAAAAGAATAATATCACTCAAAACATTGTGTTATATACTAACCCAGTGGTAGTCAACCTTGTCCCTACAGCCCACTAAAGGGTGTTCCAGCCTTTATGGTGGGTGGTAGGGGTTTTGTCTGATACTGAAGCATTTTCTTTTTTTAAAATTTAATTGACTTTTTAAAAAAATTTCATAACATTATTTAAAAACATTTTCATTAGGTTTTCATAAAATTCCCTGTGACAATTTAAATTTCTGAAAATATACTATTTGTATCTCTCATGCATAAGTTTAGTTCATGTTACATAAGTGAAACTAAATGGAACTATAGTGTGACTGCTAAAAAAAGTGCCTTGTCCCAGAATATCTCATGCATCTCCCCCCAAACCCAATGTTTGATGCACGAGAAGCATGTGCAGATGACAATTTATGGTACAGGCTCTTTTGTTTGCAGTTGCATTGGTCAGTATGCAGTTAGATTTGTGAGAGTGAACATATGCTTACAACTTCAAAGAAAATATTATGAAATATTGTGAGCCCATGTCTCAAAAAAAGAAATACACTCATGGCTATTTACCAGAGTATCTAAAGATGGGTTTCATAGAATCTGTTGTAAATAAACAACACCCAATGTGTTTATTGTGTCATAAAACATCCAATGAGGCAATGAAGCTAAGTTGATTATGAGAACATCTTGCTACAAAGCATCCAAATAATAATGACAAACCCAATGAATATTTTCAGGAAATATATAAAAAATTTCAAAATCATTACATCATTTAAGAAACAACATGCAGTGAAACTATAATAATACCTTCTATAAAAGAATTTATCTCAACAGTAATGCATCAAGATATACCTGGAATTTTAAAAATGTTGTCCCTAAGTGATAGCACAGTAAAGCAACATATTGAAGAAATGGCAGTTAATGTTGAAAAAAAACTTAAATATTATCCAAAACTTTTCATTGTCCATGCAATTAGACAAGTCTACCATTGAAGATAATAATGCTTTATTAATGGCATATGTAAGTTATTTTGATGAAAACAATACATTATGAGAAGAAATGCTATATGCAATAAATCTCATTACAGATACAAAAGGATTATCTATATTTAATACTGTAAAATTATACTTTACAAAAAATAATATTCCTTTGAATAATATTATTGCATGCACTATTGATGAAGCACTATCAATGGTAGGCCACCATCATGGATTTGTTGTTTATTTGAAGGAAGAAGTGCCAAATGTTTTATGTATTCCTTTTGTGGTGCACAAACAACATTTTGTAGGAAAACATCTAAGTACAAGTCTCCATTCATCATTAATTATAATAATTCAAGCCATAAACAAGATCAAATTCAATGCAAAAATAATAGAATGTTTCAGCAGCTTTGCCAGGAAAATAATGAATATTTTAATACATTACTTTTGCACACAGAAGTTTAGTGGCTGTCAAAGGGCACATCTTTGGCTCATTTTGTAGCATTATATGATAATCTCATACAATTTTTTGAAAGTAATTATAAGACCAATCTGTGTCAGCTGTTAAAAACAATAAAGAATGATGCCTTTTGGAAGAGATTTAATGATGTCAATTTGCAGCTTCAATGAGCTAATAAAACTTTTATAGGTTGCCAAAGTATTGTGTCATTATATATTGACAAACTTGAACTACTTCATTATAATCTATTGAAGAGAGAATTTTATCAGTTTCCTGAATTATCATCTATAAAAGATGATGTAACTCCAGAAGATATTGACTGATTCAGTAGCCACCTCAACAAACTTAAATTGGACATGGAAAAATGATTTGAAGATATTTTGAAATTGAAGGTGTATGACTGGATGAAAAATCCTTTTACTGCAAATATTGAAAAGACTGCTACAACTTCCCAAGAAGAACTTTTAGAAATTAGATATGATGAAGAAACTAAACATAAATTCGATAGTGGTTGATATAAAAATCTATGGCAAAATAAAAAAATACCTGTCTTATATCCAAATATGTGGAAAATAATATTCAGTTTATTGATACCCTTCCTTACCTCATATCTTGTGGAATCAGGCTTTAGTGTTGTTAATCATATTATTACCAAAGAAAGAAACTGTCTGAATATTTCTGAAAGAGGTAACCTTTGTTTTTTACAAAAATTGAGCCTGATATCCAGTATTTAGTTTTGTAATATCAGCCTCAGGGATCTCATTAATAATTTAATTAATTAAATGTAATTTTATCAGACTTCATGCTTCTGTGTATACTAAGTATAAATAAAAAGATAGATTTAACTATAGTAAGTTGTTTTATAAAGATTTATTCTGCCAAAATTAGCAAAACTCCAACAATGTATTTGGTAAGTAATTATTATTATATGCTTTAGCTTGCTGTAACTCTGCTTTATAAATTTTATAAAGTAAAGTTACTTCCCTACTTTATAAATATTTATTATTGTGGAACCAGTGGGTGGTTAGAAAATTTTACTACTGAGATACAAAAGTGGGCGGTGGGTATAAAAATGTTGACTACTCCTGTACTAACCTATATGTTATTATTAATAGTTGAATATTAAAACAGGCAAAACTTCCATACAGTAGTGCCATTCAGTGCAAGCCAAAGTAACAAATGAATTCCAGAAGGTTTGTGCATAAAATCCCTAACCAATTTTTCCTATCCAATATCCTCAGACTAGTTTCTAGCTTGTGGCTTTCATCAGTCAGAACAATTGTATCTGAGAGCACTGCACCTAGATCTTAGGATCTAATGCAACCCTCTAAATGGTGATCATGTGATGTTTACTGGTTTAATAATATCAATCCTGCCTAATAGGATAGTGGTGGATAAGGTTATTAAAGAACCAAAGACACCAAAATGTATGGGTACTGAACTGAGTTCAGTCCTATATGACTATATAAGCTAATGATTTTGGATTAAAAATATTATTGTGTTTTAATAATCACAGCATGAATAAACTTTACTATGAAGCTGTAATAACTGAAATATGTGATTGAATAGCTCCAGTTGCAGTAAAACCTTTTAAAGTTTTGCCTTCAGAATTTGATCATATCTTTTGGCTTTTTAATGTGGCTGACAGAATAGAAGATGTCTGCCTTCAAATCTTCACATGTAGTGATAAAAGCTAAAGAAAACTTTAACCTCTTAAAATTAAAGTATCATGAAAAAATCATCCAAAAATAAATCATTCATCAGAAGATTGTTTGAATAAGCCAGTAAATTGAATTAAATGCAAACTAAAACCCAAGCCTATGTGAAGACATTTTGAATTATGTATTTTCTTTGTTTTGCCATTCAGAAATTTTCCATTATTAATTGCTTGAGAAAAAATTAAATTTTTTTAAAATTATACTCAATTTAATTTACTTACATTGGGATATGCATATTAAGTATATCTCATACTGTTATATTTGCCATGCAGTGTGGAAAATCATTCCACTCAATTTTATATTCAATTATATTGATAGCATCGGTGTATATTCAGGGATAATTAAGCGTTTATTTTCATTATGACATCCTTATTTTCCTTCTTTGCAAACTTCTCTTTTTAGCATTTTTTGAGTATCTTAATTAAAAGAGAATTGATTTTCTAAATTATCGGATATCGGTAGATTTTTATATACTGTTATATTTGATGTATTCCGATGTGATCAGGTCTATATTTATAAAGGTAATAATAATAAGGACTATTAAATATGACAGAGCAAATAAAATAAAGCTGTAAGATAGTAATCTAATGGCATCCGAATGTGTAAATCGTTTTAAGTAATTTATTTAGGATTGAAATGGTAATTACTTTAGTTATAAAAAAAAACAAAATTATATAATAATTTTAAAGATACGGTAGTTTTGACTACAATAATATAAAATATTATTTATGCTCTAATTATTTATTAAACAAAACATTACTAATTAATTACATATGTATTTATATAAAACATATGTATAATTAACGAATATATGAGTACATATGTGATATGCATTCACGTTCACAGACAAATTCAACAAACAAATTAATTTTTTAATGCAATAAATAATTTTTATTAATTAAAATACTGATAATTAATTATAAGTTAAAAATATAATTTTATTAAATACTTACATGTTGCTAATCCTTGATTAGTACAGTTTAATCCCTACTAATCTGTCAATCAATCATTTATTAAAATTAAATCAAAAACTACTTGGAATTCTATTGTTGAGTACTAAAATTTCTTTCTTGCTACAATAATCAGGTATTTTTCCACTCTCCTGAAACAAAAATTCTACCTGAAGAATATAAAAATATGAAGATAAATGTTATTATGATTTTAAATAGCAATTATTTTTCCTTTTGCTACAATTATGCTATCAAGTGTAAACTTTAATAAACAATAGATGCCCCAGATAATAATGCTTATTAAAGCTCTATTCAGTACTATCCTATACAATATTCCCAGACTAGTTTTATCTTATGGCTTTCTTTAGTAAAGGCCTTTTGGCTCTGGGCATAATGCACTTCAATTTTTTGGATCCAAGACACCTTTTTTCTGTCAGCCATCGTTTTCTTAACACTGATTATATATATATATAGGAGATTATATCAGGTCAGGTCCAACTGCTTTTGCAAGAAATATATACATTGGCATCATGTACATTTTTTGCATGTATGTGATCGTGTGAATTGATTGGTTGAGATGGAGTTGAGAATGAATAGACTGAAAAATCCTGAGTTCAAATATTCTAATTATATATATATATATATATATTATATATATATATATATATATATAACTAGCTCATTATCTATATATTATAGTGTTCTTAGTTTTTAACAACTATGATCTCATTTATCATTTATCCAGGATTGTATAAAACCAATAAGATATCAAACTAATCCACTTGTAGCTGCTTAATACAATTCTTTTTGACTCACCAGTGTTATGCCATTAGTGTAAATTTTAGCAATTAATAGATGTATATGATAATGTTTATTAATCCCTACCTAATGCTATCCTGTTCAGTATTCCAAGACTAGTTTCTACCTATGGTTTTCATCAGTGATGAGCTTTTTGATCTTGAAACAATACTCTTGAAACTTTTGGATCCAATGCAGGTCTCCTCTAGTAGTTTTTGCTTCTTTGTCTTATTGTCAAGCTACTGCACTGAACTGAAAAACATATTAACATTTTTAATGTAAGTCATTTTGCCTGTACTTGTTTATTATATACATATAAAAATATTTCAATACACTGCTCCCAGATCCAAAACTCCTTACTGATGATAACCCTAAACTAAAAGCTTGTCTGGAAACATTGCATAAGTTAACTCAGAATGGAGATTTAAACATAATTATTTGGCATCTATTGATTATTAAAGCTTACACTAGATATTATAACTGGTGAGAGAAAAAATGCTATTGAATAGCATTGTGTTCCCTGAGGTCCTGTGAAGTCATTATTTTTTTGCAAATCTTCTTCAAAGAATGATCCCATAATATAAAGAAATTAACTGGTTTCAGCTATAAGTATGATTATACAAAAAAATTGAGTTAGTTTGAAAACAATATGTTTTTCATTCCAGTTACTAGTTTGATAGGAAGACAAATAAGTAAAATATGGCTGCTAGAGGGAAAATATATTGGATCTATAAAAATTCAAGTGCATTGCTTTCCTGATCCAAAAGCTTCTTCTCACTAATAAAAACTATAAGCAAGAAACTAGTCTTGGGATACTGATATAATAGCACTGGAGAGGAAATTAAAAAGCAATAGTATCTGGCATTTATTAATATTGAAACTTACACTAAGTCAATAATTGTGGTGAGAGAAAAAAGATTACTATAGCATACTATTGTGTAAATTGTGATGTGTGATGGCTTATTGATTTTATGATTTTATTTTAAATACAATTTATAATGTTAACATCATTTGTTAACATAATTATATCAAAAATCAAAAATTCATAAACTATTTTTTAAAGATTTAAATTTTCTAATAGTTACTAACTACAATACATTGCTATCTATACTTTAAGACAAACAAAAATTTATTTGAAAAACTCTTTATCTTCAAATATAATTTTAAAAGAGTTTCCATGGAGAGAACTTTGTCCATGCATAAAATTAATCTCAAATAAAAATAAATAACTTTAAAATTCTTTGACATTTTTTAAAAAGAATTCTACTTTATAAAAGTATTCCAATATTAGTTTTAATATATTAAAAGCTTATTTCTCTTTAAAATGAAAGATTACAAGATTTTAAGTTTCAATAAAACATTAAAATTTTCACTTTTAAAAAAAGTGTTTTAATATACAATTATAGTCATTGGAATCTTATATATCTATAAAATATTTTCCATTTAAACTACACTAAGTTACAACAAATTTAGAAAATGACGAAAATTCCAAATACCATCATTCATAAAAAAAAAAGATTCAATTCAATAGAGATGTGAATTTAATTTTAAAAAATCTTATTTTAATATGCTATCAATATTATTGTTTTACCAATAAAAATCAAAAACTTTTTCTTCTATAAATAAGAAGAAAATAAAAAAATAACTGAATTGAATTTTCAGAATTATGAATCCAAAGTATGTCCAAACACTATTATTTTCTGATAAACTAACCATGCTTAACAATTGTTTATTTCTAAGAAACAAAATATACTAAATGTTTGTTATTTCTAGATAATTAAAGTGTATCAAATATTTATTGTTTCTAAATAAAATATTATTTTTGTCAACAAAAAAAAAACCCTCAAATATAAATATTTCTTTCTGAAATTTTATTAACTTAAATATAAAATTAACGAATATACTCAATAAAAATTTAATCTTTTAATATTCAACTTTATTACTGCCTAGCAAGCTTTTAATGCATTCAATATATCATATTTATGGCATATAATGGTGTAATTACATGTTTAATTATTATCTAACCGTGTGCAAGAGAGAGAGAAGACAGAAAGCTGAAGGTCAAAGAATCATGAGCAACAGCTAGTGATCATTTTTCTATCAAAAAAAAAGCAAGAAAGTGGTGGGTAGTGTGAAAGTCTGTGCTCATATACCCTGTAAATGCAAAAATGTTTTAATTTTAAACATCATTTCAAACTTTATTTAGTATATAATGTGTGATTATGTAACTTATATAAGTTATCATTAAAAGCCAAAATTTAAAAAATAATATTTTTTGAAATTTCTCTACATTCTTAAAATGCTTAAAGAGTAAATATTTCATTAATTTTTCAAAAGTATTTTGGACAATCTGGCATTGAAATATTAATAAATATTCTCATTGTTTATTATTACAAATAAAATATCAGATGAAAATTTTCATTTTAAATATAAACTAGTTTGTGCTGAATTAAAATATATTTTAATAAATTAGTTCAAAATGAAAAGTAAATGTCATAAAATAATATTAATACAGGTTTATATTTAAACCAATAGACAAGTTGTATTATGTATGCTTATATATATAAGGTGGTTTATATTTTTTGAATTTGAATTAAATGAATTAAACAGTACTTTATTTGATATTTACAGATTAGAGCTGCTATGAAATACCCTACTCATATTAAATACTATATTGCTTTTATTTTCTTTTTATCAATGCAAATATTATGAAAAGATTTTTATAATTTAAAAAAATCTGAACATTTTACTGAAAAAACTTGGGTGTGTGCTATTAGCATGTGTGTGCACGTATATGTGTAAAAATATGGTAATTAGTTATGGCACTTTTTTAAAAAATGGATGCTTCAATTACAATACAAACTATCAACTTTCATTGGTTTGATTTTTATTTTAAAATCATAATTATTTAACAAATGAAAAAAAAAAAAAATAGAACAAAGAAATCTTAAAAATATGCTGTAAAAACAGACACGAGTAAATAAAGCATCATATTTTCTTTTAAATATATATTAATTTTGTTTTATTAAAATTCTATAAGTGCATACAATAATATTTATGATTATAATTAGTATTTCTAATAAAAAAGGTTGTTACAAAAGATAATAATACATGTAGGATAATTCATAGCAGCTCTAACCTGTAAGTACCCTTTATTTTCATTATTGCTAGCATTATAATTATAAAATACCAGAAAGTAGGTATGCCTTATAGTATGAATTCAACAATAATGTTGTTTAAAACACCACATAAATTACTTTTATAACTTTAAAATGATTTAAATTCTTATTTAATTATGAGTAAATATGGTGGCATAAAATAAATATAATTAATAATTAAAAAATGCTTATTGAAGTAGAGACTATTGTATAACAGAATGAGGAAACCCCACTTTACATTTTGTTTCTATGTAAAATATTATTGATATGGTGTAGTTGGGGATATAAATCTTTCACTTCTAATCAATGAATCATGACCCATAAAGAAGTTCTTTGTTAAATGTATACAAGCCTCAAGCTTATTTTAGAATTACCAAAGAAGAAATTTAAATATATAGATAAAAATATATATATGTCCTCTCAATTGACATTCAATTTATGTTATAAGCTGAATATATTGTATGCTGTTGTATATGTGTTACATTTATTTTATTCATAAAATATCATTTTCATTTATTTATCTCCTCTATTTTATTTTACATCTATGCATGAATGCAGTGCTAATAAAACCAATATCAAAGTAAATAATTGTCTCACCTATGTTAATTCCAAACATAAAGTCATATTACACACATTTTGTAGATCAGTAATAAGTATTTCTCAGCAATAATTGGTTTAGGACCTGTAGTATATTTTATATACAGAATTCCTAAACTCGAAATCACTTCGATATTTATCTAATAATGTTTAAAACTTATCTTTGAACAATAATTTTTAAAGCAATTAAAAATGTATTAGTTAAAGGAAAATAGTACATATTAAGTGATCACATATGTGGAATAAGATAAGGGGGAAAGAGGGAAAGGATCATTTTTGCAATTTATTATTCATTTCTTAATTTAATGTTATAAATAAAATTATTTGTTGTCAATATTAAAATTAAACAAAGCAAAACTCTCTATATAGTAGTGCTACCCAGTGCCAACCAGAGTAATCAATGGATGTCAGAAGGCTTGTGCATAAAATCCCTACCTAGTGCCTACTCATCCAATATCCCCAGACTAATTTCTGACTTGTGGCCTTCGTCAGTGAGGAGCCTTGGATCTGAAAGCATTGCACCTAGATCTTAGAATTTCAAGATATTTAAATCCTATGACCTAACCCACTCCTTTGGGGTGTATATATATTTCATGTATATATTTTTGAGATGCGTGCCTAAAAATTATGAATTTTAACATTTCAATAACATTTTTATTATTATTAATTTTAATTCTTCTTTATTAAAATACATAGGTGTGGCTCAGAAATATATATATATATATATATATATATATATATATATATATATATATATATATATATATATATATATATATATATATATATATATATATATATATATATATATATATATATATAGGAGCAAACATACTAACAAAATATAAATGTTATATTTTTATTATGCATCATTTATAAAACTTTCTTTTTAAATTGTTTTTTTTTCTATTAAACTGTATATTTTTTATAAAATCCAAAATGGAAGATGTAACCATTAATTGTCCAAAAATAATTAATGGAGTGAAAATATAATATAGTTTTAATCTTGGGAAGGAATTTTTAATTAAGGTTTTTACTGAAAATAAAATGGGAACTGGGATTAATAGATTGTACTTTTGTTATAAACACTTTTGTCAAATCTATTTCCAATCTGGAAATAAATTTAAATATATTTTTGGAATGTTATCTAACATTTGCATCTTCAAAAACAATGGACAAAGAAATGTAAGATTTTGTTAGATCAGAGATAAGATTTGGGGCTAGAAATAAGTAATTAAAAGTATTCCACAAATACCTAAAAGAAGTATAAAATAGGCTAATTTTGACCATCAAATAGTAGCTACTATTGAGAGAACTGTATTGTTAATATACTCCACATTGCTGTGAAACTTAAAATGATGATCTAGTAGTAAACCAATCACCTTTCCAACCTGTGGTGGTCATCTTCTTCTGCTGCCCATAGAATGAAGTATGAATGCTGATCAGAAGCTTACTGTCATATAAGAACTGTCATGCATGAGCTAGACATTTTAATATGGACTCTTAAAATGATGCAAGGTAAATTTTCAAGCTGTCACCTAAAAGTAAATCTAGCCTAACTAATCTCATCAAGACTTCTTTCATAATTGATTTAACTTTGCATCACTCTATTATATAAAAATGTAATTTGCTCTTAAATAATTTCTATAAATCTATTTTTTTCTCTCATATGCTCTAACTTTCTTTAACTTTGGTGTGGCCATTTATTTATATGTATTTATTACTTGATTTTATATGTCTGTTTTAGTTATTATTAATATGCCAATCTCAAGCAACCTGATGAGCTAAATTTCTAAAAATCTTTGCTTTTCTTTTGTTTAAGTAAACCTCCATGTATTAAGTTTATTAACGTCCCTTTAAAATATAATGTATGATTAATTAATATGTTTGCCAGATTGTTTTTACGAATCAACATTTTATGTTGGTTTATAATAAAAATTGTTATTTGTTCAACTCCAAATAGAAAGAAGTAATTCTACATGGAATTAATCCATCACTCAAGCTAATTAATGCTTTGAAATCTTTTAAAAATGTTATTTATTTAAATTTTGAAAAGGTGACCTATTAGTTGTTTTCTATACATTGCTAATTTCTTTTATTTTCTGTACTCTTAAAATATCAAATGTTTAAATATTCTAGTTATTATCAAAATTTGTGAAGGTGAGATTAAATTATTTTAAAATAGCAAAAAAAGGAGGGGGTAAAATCTTAACGTATATTTTATTAAATGAAATCTTCTCAATACATATATTATAGTGGCATAGTGTATTATTTGTATAAATTATGGCATTCAAACAAGGGTCATTTATTTTGAAGTGGTAAATCCTATAAGATGTTGTTAGTGACATTCATTCATACTGTGTTACTGACCTTCAGCTCATCTTCATGAATTTATATACATGCTTCTAATCTGGGAGTTGTGACAGAAGTGAACCAATAGATTTCTCTTATGTCCTCTCCTATGGATAGTTGAGCTTCCTGGGACTTATTCCATATAAAAAGGCCTCTAGTATTAGTGATTTCAGTATACCTGACACCCGCTATGCTGATCCACTTTTCTCTAATCACCGCCCTAAGAAGGGGTCTTAGACTTCATTTTCATCCAGAAGCATGACTTTTTCCTGTTATTTCTTCACCATTATGTCAGTACTGCCATTTCTTCATTTTATTTTTTTACTTATGACCTAATTTTAGTGCTGTAATAATATTAAAATTGAGCCCTGCTCAATATATATATATATATATATATATATATTGTGCCCTTGTCTGTAGGTCATAATAAGGTAGAAAGGTCAATTACTAAAAAATTTTAAATTTTAAGTTATATTTGTATGATATATAAATAATAGTAGGACAATTAGATTTTATATTACAATTTTAAGCTGAAAATACCTGGTATATAAAAAATGTAAAGGATTATTTTAAAAGAAAAACAGTTAAATAAAGCTTAAATATATCATTGCTTATGGTTGTAAAAGCCGGCCATATAAAATAACACAGCTATAAATATTTTAAAAGTATATTAATAATTTGAATATAATATTTTAAAACTAATAAATTAAATAAATGCTATCTGTATAATTATATTTAATAGTCAAATTTAATAGAGTATATTTTAAAATAAACTTTAGGATGGTGAGAATTATATTTAGTTCAACATTTTAAAATTATTTTCCAAATTTTTATAAAATATATCAGTTTTTGGTAATTTAGACTGAAACGTAAATTAAAAATCATCTGATAAAGTTAGTAATCACGTGACTGTATATTATATACCTTCACACACACACTTGTTAGAATAATAAAAAAGTTTGTGAATTTGAAACTAGATATAATTGCCATCGATCCTTAAAGTAAAAGTTTAAATGTTAAATATTATTTTAATAATTATTTTAAAAGTTTAAATGACTTTGATAAAATTATAATTGAATTTAAAAATACTAGTCTAAATAATATTTTGAGACATTACGTCATCAATTCTTTATTTTAACAGTCTAGTCTGTTATAAAACTAAAATGTGTAAATTTGTTCGCGCTAAAATAAAGTCATTAACCAATCAACGGAGGTAAATTAGCAGACAAAATATAAGAATTAGACGAAGTGGGAGGAGAAGTAATGTGAAAGTGAAAGAGAAAGTAACGTATTTTTTAGCTGATAACACCGTAGCTGGAAAAGTGATATAAATTTAAAATTTTGTATTTATTTTAAAAGTTCTTTTGTAACATATAATATATTTTGACTGCCTCGACATGGATTGCTAATTTTAAAAGTTATCTTACCAGGATATTTTATTCGAGTTTGACCAAAACCCTACAGTAAAATGGAAGTACAAGAAAGAATACCTAAAAATATTGCTAAAGGAAAAATATTTGGAAAGTGCCTTAATGCAGATTTATTTATGCTCAACCAGAAACTTATTATTATAACTCAGAGAAATATAGTTGGGACGCTATGCGAAATCTTAAAAGAGAGGTTACTTGCCGTCAGGAAAGAATTATGATGCACCAATTTTATAAGGCTACTTTAAAGTTATTTTATTCTTCTCTATGAAAAAATTTAATATGCGTTTTTATTATAAACAAAAATTATGTAAAAGTATAATGAAGAAAGAATGCCTATCTTTTAAAAAAGGAAACATTATAAAAATGTAGTACCAGAATTTTAAATAAAGAAAAAAGTTATAGAATAATATGAAAGAATTATTATGCGTTTTATGGAAAAGAACAGAAAAACTTTCTCTGAGAGGAATTAAAAAGTATTATAAAGTATTCAATGGAAGAAATGCTTGATTTGAAAAAGATAAAATTAAATTACTTAATGAAAATGGATCCAGGAAAACAGAAAAATTTACTGAATATTTAAATAAAAGTACCCAGAGGATGCATCGTAAAAGTCGCGCGGGAAAATACTAGCAGACAATATTAGAAGAGAATATCAGAATTAATAATTGTGTTCAATATTATGAAAACCAAGGATTGTCATCTATGAATATTTATTAAACAGAGTAATAATTGTTTTGCCTTAAAATAGAACATTAAGTGACTGAAGAAGAAATAATATATATTTTTTTTTAGCTTTAATATGAACGATTTTCAAGAAAGTTCGATGAAGAAGTACCGTAAATATAATTTAAATATTTTTACTGATTATATTTAAAATATAAAATGCTATGTGAGATTAGGGAAAACATATAAACATAAATTTAGTAATATTAAAATCTAAATATAGTAACTTGATAGAATTATAAAAATATTGTTTTAAAAATAAAGTGTATGTATGGAAGTTTTATATCTACAAGAATCAATGGGATGGTGAAGCCTACGGAACGCGATCGAGAAGATAAAGATCGTTTGGTAACTTTGATATTTATTTATAATGCATAATGTATTTTTTTTTTAGATCGTCTATTGATTAAGAATGATGTGTGAAAGTTTAAATTATAAGTACACATTTTATACAACATTTAAAACATATTATGAGATAGGAGTAATTCTGAATATGCATGCAATAAGTTATTTAAAGTATAATTAATAATATAATTCGACAGAACAATTGTGTGATTCTTTTGAACTTTCATGTTGTAAAGTATTCAGATATTTTAAAATAGTTTGTATATGATAAAATATATGAGGAAAGTAGTAAAAGATTTTCTTAAAGAACAGCGGAATAGTTTTGAAATAAATGAATTTTATTATTGTTAGAAATGCAGATAGAATTTATCGATGTACCGTATAGAAAAATCTTGAGAAATAAGATCGGATAGTGACTTGGTAGTACTAGTGGAGAGGAAACCAAGATGATGTTTTTGTTAAGAAATAGGAAAAATAAAGTATTTGGATCATAGTTAGTTTGTGTGATTTCAGTATAGCTAACTAAGCCCTATGACTGAACACATATCGTTTGGACAGTGTTTTTGCATATCTTTAAACTTTTTGATGTTATAATAAAGCTGAAGAAATAGCTTTAGCATCACTCCTATAATAGAGGTTGGTAGACAGATAAAGGTCACTCCTCTATAGTGTCTTTTAATTCACTGTGCCATTATTGTCAAGGTTTATGATAAGTAATATTCTAGTTATATTTTGATCCTATGCATCTATTTTTGCTATCCTTATTTCGTGAATCTGCATTGTCAGAGAGATATTTTCAAAGAAATAATGAATAAAATAGAATTGAAGATATGTTATCGTTTAGGTAAGAATAGTTTATTTGCTGGAATGTCTAGAATTGTGTAATTTTAAAATTGAAAGTCCAAAATATCATAAAGAGAGAAAGAATCGTATAATACAGTTTAAAATTAATTCGGAAATGAATATAAGATTTTTTAAAGAGAAATCTAAACAAAGTTTTTTTTTTTTAAGTGATAATAAAATTTGAATGTTTTTAAATAATATTTTAGAAAATAAATATTGCATATTTATTAAGAAAATAATTCAATAGTGTGTAATAAACATATACTTGTGCATGGTATGTTAATAGTTGTAATTATATCATCTGAAGTAAGGCTTGAATGAATATATTAAGATTAATAAACATCGGATAATGAACAATAAAACTTAATACCGAATGTATAAGAATGTTTTTTGAATTTGTAGGATTCCATACAACCAATATAAAGCTAGAATTTTATTGTTTTTGTAGAATGTTTAATACGAATGTAATTTTGTAAAATTAAAAATATAATTTTAATAATAGTAGGGATACAAAGTGTTAATGATAATCTGATAAGAAATTCATTTTGTAACAAGCTAACCATAATAAGAAATCCAATAATAATAATACTGTATGTTCTTAAGCATTTAAAAGATAAGAGTTAAATAGGAAAAATAAATAGAAGTTTGATTTTTTTTATAAACTAGTAAACTAATTTGTGATAGGAGAGTAAGGATATCCAATGTACATAATGTAAAATATTGTTATTTGTTTATGTTATTAATAAACTTTGTTGTAAATTTATTTTAAAGTTTTGTGTCTTCGTTGTTATTTCTCCACATGGATGCATGATATCACAATACATTTATAATTGAAACAGACATATAGTTTTTGCACAAAAAAGGTAAACAATAAAAGTGTTATTATAATTTTTAGAATTTATTGGTATGTTAAAATTAAAAGATCATAATTTTATATTATTTATTGGTCATAAGTCGGTTGCCACAATATTACATTAAAATATATGCTAATGTTGCCACACATATTCTGTTGTCAGATTATTAAAATACTACCACGTACGTATTTATTTATTTCATTTAGGAAGAAGTAAGATTATATTGTTGTTATTATTATTATTTATTATTGTTATTTGCTGTGTAGTAGATTATGACAAAAAATTCCCTTTTCATAGTTTACTACCGTAATTTTAAATTAGTTAGAATACAATTTATGAACCTGAGATTTTATTTTTATTTTCTTTTATTTATTTTCTTCATTTTATTTAATTGAGCTAGATTCTTATTACAAAGAATATTAAGATATGATTATTATTTTAATCGTAATGAATAGAGCTTAGAAAGTCGTAAGAATACTATGAGCTAGTTATTTGGTATAGTAAAAAGGGAGTATAGTGTTCTTATGCCATTGAGATAGTATCGTGTGGATAATATCTCAATGTAGTCTATCTCGTTCCCCGTGTCGTTACTCCATGTCTCATGAAAATAGTAAATATTTGTTAATTCATTTTAAAAATATAACCGTATTTGTATTTTAAAGATTAGAGCTAGTAATCATTTTTAATTAATGCTGGATATTTCATTTATTTAGTTGTTAACTGAGCTAGAACCCGGATATATTCGTAATAAATTTTAAACAGTATATAAATTTTGGAGTGGAGGATGAGCAGTGGGAGAGGTTAGAATATATATATTGTGCCAAGACCGCATTGGCACATATATAAAATAATTTTATCTAAAAAATTATTAAAATAAGAAATCAACAAATCAATAAATAAGTTATAAAAATCTCAAGTTTCTTTATTAAACGAAATGTAGTTTGTTTTTGTAAACGTAAAATTAAAAGTCTAAGTAGTTTTTGAAATAAAAGTTACAATTAATTAATTAAAAGAGGGAAGGGGGAGTTTTCCTATAAAAAAACTAAGAGTTCTTAAAGGAAGTTAAAGAGTTTCTATTATAAATTAAAAGTTAAAATATAAATCTCTTTTTATTCGCAATTGTAGAATAAAATATATATGTGCATAAATGTAAGTTTGTTAATAAAATATATAATAAATGCGTGTATATGTGCGTGTTAAAATCATATTGAAAAAAACACATGAAAATAAATGTTAAAATGAGAGTAAAAAAATATATTTAAAAACACGTTTGTATGGCTACTAATTAAAAACAACATGTTTGTGATGGCTGCTAATTAAAATACCCAACAACAATATTAAAAAGGATTAGCTACTTAAGGAATTATGACAACAGGATTGTATGCTTATATCAAAGGAATTTTGACAACAGATATTGACGGAGGATATCCAAATGAAAACACGTCGTATATATAAATAGCTAAGTTTTTATCAGACATTTTAGTCTATTTAATGACATCAGAGAGTATAATCTAGATTTGCGCAGTTTATTATGAATCAATCAAGAATGCAGTGTTAAAACCACGGGAAACATGCGTTTGTTCTCCAGACTGAAGTCTGGTAAAACAGCAAAATCTGCCTGTGAAAATAATGTCTTCATAACAGCTTGAAGAATCTCCGTCAATATCTAATTGTCTCCAGGAATAATACCAACTGATAATGATCAAATCTCTGCAGGAAACTTTGAATCTAACCTGTTAGATATACTTCATTAGAAGCAGCAAACAACAAGCTGTATACCTGTTCAAAATCCTAGGTAAATAACATTTTCTTCTTATATTCTTTCCTTAGTAGCCATTGCATTCTTAAAACATTCGTGTGAATCCTCCAAGAGTCTAATTATATGAACTCTATATCATACATATAATGAACTATTGATATGGGTGTTTAAGTTTCAAATGCTATTTAATGATTTATTATTGTATATGTGAGTGGATGGGTTAAATATGTGCATGATAAAAATACCAATATTATATTAGTTAAAAAATTATAAAGATGTTTAAATTTAGTAAATTAATGTTAGTTAATAAATTGTCTTTAAACTTAAACTTTATTTGTCAGTCAATTCTTTTCACCAACCTTTTCATTAATTCTTTCCACCACTAATTTTGTATAATTTTGTTATTGAATTAAAATTAGACTGAGCTAGTTTTAGGGAATGTTTCGAGCGCTGGATTATGAGCCTATTGTCCAAATATGTTAGTCTTAGACTAGCTGGTGCCCAGGGTTTACTCTGACACAAATAAAGTGCTTGGATAGTAGGGGTTTGAATCTAGCAGCCGAGGTGGACCATGATCTAATCGTGGGTATTGTTGATAGTTAAAGCTATCAATAATATTTCCCACTTTGCTTGAACATGCCAGTTCATTCACATAATATTTATAATTACATAAGATTATAAATGTGTTATAAAGAAATTTGAAACCAGCCAAAACATTTGCAGGGTAAGATCTTCTGCGGAGTGAACCTGGTACAATATATATATATATATATATATATATATATATATATATATATATATATATATATATATATATATATATATATATGTCAAATACTACTAGTTTTATTAATTAATGTTATTTCAGTTTTATTATACAATCCTACTGTCATAATTTATTATTTTTTGTATTTAAGAGTATCTATCTGCCTTGGGGAAAATAAGGTGTTCTTCTTACTAGTGATAATCAAAAGAATTTTCAATAAATATTTTGTCATATAACTAAATGTAATTTTCAAATGTGTTTTACTTATTTTTATGATCGTAATGGCATGATAATAGTTTATATTATATCTGTAATGAATCACAGAATGCTCTCAAAATCATAAGTTAATCACCATATTTCAGAATTGTGAATCAAAATGTTAATTGCAATCTTATGTAATCTTTTTAATAATTGATTGGCATGTTAATACTGTACCCACCAAAGTTGTGTGTTAATGTATATATAATATTTATTAATAAAAAAGCATTTAAGAACCATTTGCATGAATTCCACATACTAATGTATATAATTAATCCATTATATTAAACTATTTTTGTGGTCTAAACTTATTTGAATAGTTCAAATTCCTTTGTCTCCACTTCCACATGTACAACCATGTGTATGCTTATGTTAGTTAAGTCTTGATATGATAATATGCAAGTCTCATTGTCTTCTTTGCTCTGCTAATGAGCTGGATTTAGAATAAATTCTTGTTTGCCATCATTATATGTTATTCACTAGGTGTTTGATCTGGGGCTTGGAGAATGGGTTCGAATTCAGGTTGGTCCCTGACCTAAATCTTGGTCTTGACTGGGTTGAAGCACATTTTTTCAGTTCCAGCTCATGTTAGATGGATCAACATGTTTTGACCAGTACAATATATATATATATATATATATATATATATATATATATATATATATATATATATATATATATATATATATATATATATATATATATATATATATATATATATATATATATATATATATATATAGTATCAATACTGAATATTGGCACATATAATTTTATCTAAAAAAAATTATTAAAATAATCTTTCGTAAAAGAAAACGTAAAATTAAATGTTGAAGAGTTGATTACAGTTTGTTTTCGAAAAAGATAAGAGTCAAATAGTTTTCTATCATTAGTTTGAAATAAAAGTTAGAAAATAATTAATTAAAAGTGGGAGGGGGAGTTTTCTTTAGTAGGTTAAACTAAAAAGTTTTATCAAAGAATTATCAATGGAATTTCAACAACAGATATTGCTGGAGGATATCGAAAAGAAAAACACTTTGCAGGTATAAATAGTAAAATTTTATCGGATAATCAGTTCACTTCACAAATTAATTGAGTCAGTTAAATCAAGAGAGGACAATCAGTTGAGCTAATTGTATCCAGAAACAAAATGCAGTGCTGAGCAGCTTTTGGGAACACATATCTTTTTACAGCCTTAGTCAAATAAGATCAGCAATATCTGCCAGTGAAATAATGTTAGCATAACATCTTAGAAAATCTCCATCAGTATCTAATTGTCTTCAATAGTAATAATCATGAATAGTAAAGAAACTCAGCAAGGAAACATCCCAGCTGGCTGAAAGAAGCAGCAAACAATAAGAAAACAAAGTTCTAAATCTACGTTCAAAATCCTAGGTAAAACATTTGCTTATTTTTGTTTATGCTGTAATAGCCATAGCATTGCATTAATTTGTGTGAATCCTCCAAGAGTCTAATTATATGAACTCTATATCATACATAAAATAAACTATTGATATGTGTGTTTAAATTTCAAATGCTATGTAATACTTTATTATTATATATGTGAGTGTACGAGTTAATATGTGCGTGATCATTATATCAGTGTTATTAGTTAAATTAGATAAATACCAGTGTTCTATTATTAAAATCTACAAGAATATTTAAACTAGTTTAGAAATGTTAATTTAAAATATACGTGTGTTGTATTGGAATTATAAAATGTTTAAAATTAGTAAATGTTAGTTAATAAATTGTCTTTAAAATTAAACTTTATTTGTTGGTCAATTCTTTTTATAAATTCCTTTTACAATTCCTTTATCAATTCTTTTAACCACTAATTATGTATAATCTGTTAGTGATTACCAACAACAGAGCTAGTCATGGATGCTTAGGCATTGGGTTAGTGGCCATTGCTCAAAGTGTGTTATTTATTCATTCTTGGATAATTAACTGGCACCCATGTCTACACGAAACAAAAAAGTGCTTTGAACTCTGGTGTTGAACTCAACAGTCGAGAAGAAGTTATGTCCTGGAAATGTAATGCTAGTTATATATTTTATAGCTATCGTTTGGGCATACATACTCCCTGAGTATGTTCTTCTCTGCCTAAGAGGCCAGTGTTTCAAGGACATGTATATGAACCCAGTACAATATATATATAATCAAAACTACCCCAAATCCAAAATTATATATATATATATAAAATCAAAACTACCCCAAATCCAAAATTCAACCAGACCATCATAAAAATAATATTAAACACAACCAAAGGTTTCACTGTTCTCAAGTGTAAAGAACTACAAAAACTACACAATATATATAATATTAAAAATTACCCACAAATCCATTCACTTCCCATCCACCCTTAATATTAAAAGAACTCTTAAATAAGTTAATTGCTTCAGAATAATAGATTTTCAATAATAAAGATTCTTTAATTCTTCTTTTGATTTCATTTCTCTCAAAAAAGACAACCTTAGCTTCATCAAAATCAATAGTGTGGCCTGTATCTTTTTTATGGATATACAAAGCAGAACTAAGATATCTATTTTTAACTCTACTTTTATGAACCTTTATTCTTTCATTTAAACTCAAACTACTTTGACCTATGTAAACCTTCTTAGAATAAACAAGGGATAAAATATATTACACCAGGGATAGTCTTTCTATCAAAAATTTCTTTTGTATTATTTAATAAATTATTCAATGTAACACCCCTTTTCCAAGCAATTTTCTTATTTCCAAACAATTTACTATTTCTGCATACAATTTTATAAGAAGACAATTTAAATGGCAAAAAAATAAAATCATATTTTTCTTTAACCTTTACACCCTTACAAATATTACTATTAAATAAAATACTCTTAACAAATTTATCAGAGTAACCAACACTCAAGTAATCTTTATAAAATTGATATTTCTGAAACAAAGCTACCCCACTAGAATTATTTAATTTAATATTCCTATGACAATAATTCCTTAAAGCAGCAACTTTATGAGATACAGACTGATAGCTATCAGGTTTAATTATAAATCTTAATTCTTTACTTTTAACTAAATGACTGCACAATAAACAATTAGTTTCTACATTTCTAATTACCAAAAGATCTAAAAATTTTAACTTACCAAAATCTAACCCCCCCTCCTTCTAACACAAATTTTATAGAAGGATCAAAACAATTAAACTCATTTACAAATTCCTTCAATTTATCATTCTCAACTACAAATAAACAATCATCAACATATCTGACAAATAACTTTACATATAAACAATTATTTATAATAATAATTTCCTCTTCCATATAACTAATATAAACTGAACATACTAAAGGAGAAATAATATAACCTATTATCCACCCTTCCTTAATCTTATAAAAATTACCTTTATAAGTAAAATACATAGAATCTTCCAATAACAAAAGCAAATCTTTAATTACCTTAATTTTATTTTTATGCTGGTCTGTTTGAATTTTGGATTTGGGGTAGTTTTGATTATATATTGACTAGATATATATATATATTGTAACAAAATTAAAGATCGATCACAGATCCAGTGTAACCAAATGAGATCTGGTCTATTAAAGAATCAAAAAAATTCAAGTATTGTAAAAATCTCAAATATTCCAGTATTGTTAAAAAAATGTAACTTAATAAAGATGATCAAACAATCCAAATGTATTTAATAATTATGAAACGATTCAAATATAAATCTTTATTTTATCTCAAAAAGATTCCAATATAAATATTTAGCCTAATAAATGAAAAATGCATTGTAGATTTTTATATCAAAAGAAAAGCATTATTTAACATGAGTAGTGGCTATTAAACCAAAGATCAGACTGAGTTATCAATCATATTAAGTGTCATTGGATGAAATGAAACATATTTCTGTAATTAGATTTCTCAAGATATCCCACTATCAATAATTATAAGCAAATTATTAACAACAAGGATTATAACTCAGGTATATGAAATCACGTGAGGTGAGTACACTAGTAATTCAATAAAATATAACTCAGGTATACAGACAGTAGATCTTATCCACTTTCATTTCTTGGTTTGATGTTAAGTGCATGTTTAAACAAATACTAAGTGAATATGGTCTAGCAGGGCACCAATAGATTCTCTGAATCTAGAGACAGTTATATCTAAGAACCTTTCACATGTACTGGGTTTGAATCTCCTTTTGGTACTTTATTTCTAATAAAAAATGGGAGATTTTGCTTTTTGAGCCATATCACTATACGCACTAATATTTAGGTAAAAGTAAAACATCTTTAAACCAAAGTGGAGTATATTAGACATAAATCATTTCTTAGATCTTAGCATAACAAATGTGTTTCAATATTTTTATAAGTTTACTAGCTCAGATTATATATAACTAATTTAGGATAGCAATTCACTCATCCTTGCATGAAATAGATGACAAGATGTGGTTATAATAATACTAAGAAATCACTAAATATTATAAAATCAATATTTATTTATGGCCTTTAAACAGTTAAACAGCTCATTAATTAAAACATTGATGATGATGATGATGATGATGATAATAATAATAACGATAATGACAAGGGTTTCAACTACTGCTCTAGGACTAAGCCTAAACATAAAACTAATTTTTATACAGAAATTCATAATTATTGCTTAATTTTAGCATATTTACTTATATCTTAAATAACTGATATTCAACCACTGATGATGATGAATGATCACACTTAACAAAGACTACACTTAATGAAATATATATGCCTCGTTTAATAAAACAAACTAATATTTATTACTGCATTTCTAACATATACATAAAATTTTCTAGACATACATGAAAATTGACATGAATAGAATAATAATAATAATAATTAATTATATAACAATCCTCAGATTAATTTCAAGTTCTTCCCCCTTTCCCTGCAAATGTATATTGTATTAAGTTGGATGTCACATTGACCATGATTTTCACTCCATGAGAAAAGTATTTCAAGAAAAAAAAAATATTATCCGCTCCTTAGCACACATACTTTATAAATCTAACATGTAAGTAGAATGTTAAAAAAAAATGTTAATAGAAATTAGAAAAATCAAGTTCTTAGAAATGAGTTTTAAATCATTATCTCCCCCTCCCTTCTAAGCGCTGAAATCTATACTTTCTCAAGACAAAATAATTTAATATTTTAACACCACCTATTATTTCACATTCACTCGCAATTATACACATATAAAATATTACTATGTATGTGCATGTTTTATCCCAAAATAATAATAATATATTAATTAAAACTAAAATCATAATACCGTAAAAAAAATTATTTTACACATTAATATTTCATAACTGTAAAATTAATAAACAAATAAATTTTGATACATTCAAAATCATTTATGAAGCTCAAAGTTATTATTATTAAGACATTCTTGGTTTCAATCGATCTGAATTGTCTTTAAAAGTTCTTTAAATGAAATATATCACTTTATTACTAAAGTTTTATTACGACTCTGATTTCATAAAGAAAATAGATATAAAAGTCATATTACAGATCCAAGGGTTCACTTGTCTTGTATACTGTCTATACTTGGCAGCAACAATTTCTGTGTTCTTTGGAACAATCACTTTCTTGAAGTATATAATTATTTGATGATGAGGATCCTATTGAGGTTATTTGCTTTAGTGGATAATTTGGAAATCATTATCAATTTTTCTTCTCTTCCTGTCAAGCATTATTCTTTTAGTGAATAAAATACAGCAGTTGTTTTCACGTTATAAATTTCTTGAGTTTAAAATCAGTTGCTGGAACAATTAATTGGACCTGATGATTAATATTTATCGGTAGATTAATTCATCTTTCATCGAATGCAGGTGAATGCTTTCTTCCTTCTATTAAAAACATCTTATTTCTCTGGTCAGTTGAAAGGTGTAGAATATTATTTTAGACAAAACATCTTTTCTTTCCTATATGATGTGCAGCTTTCCAGGTGGTCAGGAAAAGATGGGACATACATATAATTTTTCTAGACAGTCATTTCTTATATTTTCAATATTCAATTTAATAGTCTAATAATCTGAATCATAATCACAATAATAATTCAACTGATTTTTTCCAGACAGCTTTTTATATCCAATTTTTGAGCTAACTTAACCAATCAGAGATAGTGTCACTTGCTATTTTTGGACAAATTCATTTTAATTAGATCTCTAATTTATTTTCAACTAAATTATTTTTCAACTGAAAAGTTTAATCCTTTTTCCAGACACTTTTGTTTAAAAAAAATAGACTTAATCCTTTTTTTTCTTACGCCTAGGTAACATTTCAAATTTTTGAGCTTCCTTCTTTAGATCTTAAGATAAGACAATTTCAAAATTAGAGTTCCCACCCAGCTTAAGCTCCCAAAGTGACAAACAATCATTTACAAAAACAAAATTGCTACAAAAATAGATATCTGATTCAACAGATTTCCTCTTTTAACATAAAATTGTACAAAAAAAAATAATTTGACAGATTTAACCCTTCTAGTACAAACTGTTGAATAAAAAAAAAATTTAACAGATTTTCTCAATTTTCTTTCAATATTTAATAAATAAAAAATGTAGTTTATGTATGTAATATATCCAAGCATACACACTGCCATTATTCCAATCATTTATAAATCTGGTTGACTAATAATATAAATGCTAGTTCAGAAATTATAACCCTAACATTTAAAATTAAATTCTTAGCTTTTAAATCCCAATTACAATTATAGAAAAGCAAAATAGAAATATAGAATAAGACATTAAAATTGATCAAGCATAGGTTAGTTTTAAAGAAAGTTAAAATGTTGAATATTTGAAATATAAAACAATTAAATAGTTTACACATACATTGCCTATACGTATGCATTATAACTTTGCTTTTTAACAGAAAATTTAAATATTAAATTTGTGTACTGCTCTTTTTGAGATTTATTAACACACAAACAAGTAAAGCATATAATTGCTGTCCCACTCTCTTTCTGTCTAAAGCGTTTAAAATTTTGATCTGGTAGGGTTTGAACTTGGATGCCCTAGAGCTTCTTTTATGGTTATATAAAAATGTGATGATGATTTTTGTTCATTTTCTCTCATGCACATTACTATAAATTTAGCTAGTGAGTAAATTGTAATGGTACAATATATATATATATATATATATATATATATATATATTATAACACATATATCTTACTATATATATATATATATATATATATATATATATATATACTAGTAAGAGATATGTGTTATAAAAACTACATATTCTAGCATTATGTCTTTATAATTTCAAAATATATGATTAAATTATGAATGGAAATGAAATTTAAAAAAATGTAAGATTCTTTAGTTTAAAATGTAGTTTTAAAAATAAGATAACAAGATTGTGTATATTTTGCTTTTAAAATTGAATAAAACTATTTGATTAAAAAAGTAGGTGGGAAGAAGAATTAGAAAAAATATTTGAAGTTAGAATAAAATTAGTCAAGTTAGAATAAAATTTGTCTGTAAAACTAAATGTTAGTAAAACATTAAAAAATGTAATTAGTTTATAAGATTTCTGATTGATAATGATATTGAAATTGTATTAATTACAAAATTATCTAAACTCTCGATGAGATACTAGATTAATCTAAACAAAAGATTAGATTAAAGCAAATGTAAAAATAATTAATTAAGAAAAAAGAAATAGATTCTAAGTTGTGATCAAAATTAAAAACTATGATAATGAATTAAAAACATTAAAAGAAAAGGTTATATAAAGTCATTATGGCCTATTGTTATTTAGTCAGTGCTGCAATCCATAATTTAGTCAGGTCTGCAAGCTGTAATTCATTCCACTCTTAAATCTGTAAACCAGTTGGTACTGCAACTGCTAGATCATTCTACTCTTCAATATGTATTCCAGTTTGGTCCAAGTTCAGTTCACATTACCACCTTCATTTTGTGATAGACATTCAAAATTGCTATTAGTGTTATTGCTATACAGTCAGGTTCATATTATTTATTCAATTCAGAGTCTATCTACACAGAATGCAGAAGAATGCAGAATTAGAGTTTTGGAGAACCTTAATTGCTAGTGGTCCACATAATTCAGAAGCCACATAAGCCATGGAGTATTTATCAGAATTTCATTCTCCAAAAGTCATCAACTGTCCTGCCTGAGTCAATACCTGGAACCAATGAGATTATAAAGTAGAAGCTGCTGCATACTCTCACTCTCTGTCTCATTGTTTAACAGAAACCTGAAAGGAATTCCAGTCATGAAGCCATCAATGGAGAACCAAAAAGTCAATTGGTTGGAAAATTTACACAAATGAAAACCTAGGTAAAAATACTTTAAATAACAGTCTATAGACACTTTATATTTATTTTAAATGAACTTTAATTAATGAAGGACTATCATGATTTAACCTGAATAATAACTTATATATATATTTTTGGTTTGTAAACTTTAATATTATATCATATTATATTAAATATATGTATGTTTGAATAAATATTAATGTTTGCTTAAATATTATTTGGTCTATTCTTTCTCTCTCTCTCTCTCTCTCTTTCTCTCTCTCTCTCTCTCTCTCTCTCTCTCTCTCTCTCTCTTGTCACTGCATCTCTCTTAATTTAAAAGTATAGTTAGTTTTATGTGTTAAGTTAAATGTGCTGGACCTTGGTTAAAAATATGAAATTACCATGGGATATTTCAAGTGCTGGATTCTGTGTCTATTGTCTGAAGCATATAGACTATATAACCTATGGTTGGCTGACACCTGAGATTGATGCTCAAAACAAATAAAATGGTTTGGATGGCAAGGGTTTGAATTCAGTAGTTGAGATGTGCTGCAGTCTGGATATGTGATCATATTATGCTTTGCATAGCTCAATCTGACTGCAAATATCATTGACATTTATGCTATCAATGGTGAAGAGCTGGTGATCCCCATAGTATTAAAGTAAATGTTAAACTTCTTAAAGTTTAGATTCCAAAAATTATTATAAAAGGTATTTAAACTGCCAACTTCAATGGATCAAGTTCAAATACCTTCCAATGTAGGTACCAAAATGCTATAAATTGATCCAGCATAATCAAAGTTAAAAAAGTAAAAAATGTAATTAAAATTGAAAAAAAAGTTCAAAACTAAAATTTAAAATAAATGCTAAATTGCAAAGTTATATAAATGAGATCAATGAACGGTGCGAAAAGAGAAATAGGTCAAAGCAAATATGAAGAATCAAAATAATTAAAAATGTGAATAAACAGGAGAGAGAAAAAGTGGCCAGAGAAATAAAATTATTGGGTTTGTTTATAGCCAGGTGGGAATTAGAGAGGTCAGAGGGATTTTATAAGTTGTCAAACACATTTGATTTAAATTTGTTTAATTTAAAATATTTAAAAATACATAAAATGTTTTAGAGGTAATAATGGAAGTGAAATAAAGTAAAATAATTTTTAGAACCAATGTACATTAATGAAAACAAAGTTAAATAAATTAAATAAAATAATGTTTTTGAGAGCTGATATGTGATAATAGAATGGAAAAAAAATAAAAGTTAAATAAAATTTAAATAAAATATAGCAAAATCATATTTCAAGTAGGTGTAGATTGTGTGTGGGTTAATAGAGTCATGGAGGGAGGGTATGTACAGATAAAGATTGAGAAAGAAGTATTAAATCTATGACTGTTACTATGTGAACTTAAGACCCATAACAGGCATGATAAATTGGAGGGATTGTCCAATAGGATGAAGATCCTGTAAAGAAATTTCTGGACCCATCCAACATGCTGGACGAAGTCATACCATTCTCTTATCTAAAAATATGCACCCTGGAAAATAAATCCATATAAGCTGCAAGTCAGTTTCATGGGAAGGAAAAATACCCTCATCATATAATAAATAAATTTTGTTTTAGCATTAGCCGAATGGTCAGTAGATAAATACTGACATTTGCAGTGACCCCATATCTTCTAGAATGCAAACACAAAGGCAAGTTCTGGGCTCATTCAAATTTCTAGAAAAAAAATTTCCAGCATAGTTATAATAAATCTCATTTTAGTGTAAACTGAATGGTCAGTGGATGAATACTGCCATTCACAGTGACCCCTATAATCTGGGATGCAGACCCAATGGAGAAAGTTCCGGGCTCATTCAACTTGCTGGTAGAAAAATTCCAGCACTTAATCAAATTAATATTATAATATTTTTATTACTTAAGTCAGATATAAGCCAGATGTGTTCTGCCATTTGGAGCATTTACTTTCTTTGTACACATTGTAAAAATGCATGTTGTCCCTCATGGTCATCACATATGATATAATCATTGCAAGTCAATGTATATTATGGCCTGATAAGATAGAGCAGTATAAGAATAGTCACTCTCTGTAGCTTGTCAATCTTAAGAAAATATAAAGTAATAAATAAAAATGAAAAATCAAATTAAAAAATTTTAAATAAAATGGCAGAGTTAAAATGGATCAAATTGACACATTTTATCTCTGTAACTAGAGTGTGTGTGATGAAATACTAGCAAGAGACATGTGTTGTAAAAACTACATATTTTAGCATTACATATTTATAATTTAAAAATAAATAATTAAATTATTAATGGAAATGAAATAGAAAAAAATTTAATATGTTTAGAGTAGTTTTCTTTTGTTTATAATGTTTTAAAATTAAAATAATAAGATTGTACATATTTTGCTTTTAAAATAGAATAAAACTATTTGTTAAAAAAGCAGGTAGGGAGAAGAATTAGAAAAAAGATTTAAAACTTTCTTTTTTCTCTCTCTTTATAAAGAAAACTCTTTTTACAAAGTGAAAATGAGTAAATATATAAAGTCAGAATAAAATTAGTCTGTAAAAATAAATATTAGTAAAACTTTCAAAAACTTAATTAGTTTATAAGATTTCTGATTGATAATGATGTTGAAATTGCATTAATTTAAAAAGTACATAAACTATCAATGAGATAATATATTAATCTAAGCAAAAGATTCGATTAAAACAAATATAAAAATAATTAATTTAAAAAAAAGAAACAGATTCAAGTTGTGATCAAAGTTAAAAACTATGATAAGGAATTAAAACAATGAGAGAAAAAGATATATAAAGTCACTATGGCCTATTGTTATTTAGACATGGCTGCAATTTGTAATTTAGTTGGGTCTGCAATCTGTAATTCATTCTATTCTTAAGTCTGCAAATCAGCCATTCTGCTCTTCAATCTGTAATTCAGTTCACTCTGAGTTCAGTTCAAATTCCCACCTTCATCTTGTGATATACAGTCAAGATTTCTATTAGTGCTATTGCTATACTATCAGGTTCATGTGATTCATTCAATTCAGAGTCTAGCTATACAGAATACAGAAGAAGGCAGAATCAGAGTTTTGGAGAACTTTAAATGCTGTAACAAACCACTCATTATTGCTGCAATCTACATAATGCAAAAGCTGCATAAGTCATAGGAATATTCAGCAGGGCTTCATGCTCCAAAAGACAACTATTCCAACTGAATCAATACCTGGAACCAATGCTGAGATTGTTGAGTTCCAAGCTGCTGTGTACTCTCATTCTCTCTCCCATTGTTTGACAAAAACATGAAAGGAAAGCCATGAAGTAATCAATGGAGAACCAAAAAGCCAACTGGTTGGAAAATTCATGCAAATGAAAACCTAGGTAAAGATATTTTTAAATAATGGACTATAGGCACTTTGTATTTGTTTTAAATAAACTTTAATTAATGAAGCACCATAATAATTTAGCCTGAGTAATTACTTATGTATATATTTTTTTTGTTATGTAAATTTCAATATTATATTGTTAGATTATATTAATATGTGTGTGTTTGAACAAATACTAATGTTTGCTTAAATATTATTTGGTCTATTCTCTCTATCTCTTTTCACTGCATTACTATAGTTATTTTTATGTGTTAATTAAAATGTGCTGGACCCTGATTAAGAGTATGTGCTAGCCATGGGATATTGTAAGCACTGGGTTGTGTGCCTGTCAGCTGAAGCATGCTGGCTATGTAACCTATGTTTGGCTGATGCCTGGGGTTGATTTTCAAAACAAATAAAATGCTTTGTATGGCAGGGGTTTTAATCCAGCTATCGAGATGAGCCATAGTCTGGAAATGTCCTGTTATACTTTGCACAGCTTGATTTGACCATGGATATCATTGATGGTTATGCTATCAATGGTATTCTCCCCTCTTTATGAAGGGCCAGTCTGTCCCTCTAGTATCAAAGTAAATGTTAAACTTATTAAAGTTTAGATTCCAAAAATTATTATAAAATGTACTTAAACCACCAAATATCTTTATCAATAAATACTATTCATTTTAAATAATCAGAAAAAAATATATAGAGCAATAATAATGATAAATATAAGCAAATGTCCTGTAACAGTCTTAAACACAGCATTTCAAAAATAGTACCAAAGTTTAGAGTTTATTTATTTTTAAATCACATATCAATATTTTGTTATTCCAAAAAAAAGTAGAAATATTACAAAAAGCTGTAAGATTGGAGCACATTTTGTTAATTCCAATATTTTCCAAATATCAAAATTATCTTTTCATTTAACAGACATTTGATCTATATAAATTTATAAGTATTTAAACATCAATTTATATACACAATAATGCAATATAGATATCCTTTATTTAGCAAGTAATCAATTCATAAAACATTACAAGTGAACAAACATTATTAGTTTCATTCATTACAATGATATGAAAATTAAACCAATTTTTATTCCATGTATAAATAATACATCAAGCTTATAAAATTATGCCAATAAGTGAACATAATCTTTATGTATATTTTATGTTGTTAGCTTTTAAACTTTATCATTGAAAGGTAGGTAATGTCTGTTTTTACATCAAAGAAACATTCTGATGTTTTTTTTAAAATGCCAAGAATTAATTTTTATATTTCAATAAATTATCACTTCTCGCAGGATCAACAATCTTGTCCAGTCAATGAATAAATATTATTGTTTTCATCCCATTATTTTATCCATTTTTTAATTATATATTTTTAAAAATAAATTTTAAAAAATCATAAGGAATTTAGGTTTGTTTCTATTGAAGCCAACATAGGAAGAAAGCATTTTATCTGCTTGGTTCTATTTATAATTTCTTTTATTATGAAAGAGAAACTTTAGCAATGCTCTATATTAACTCTTTAGTCAATTCTAGCCAGCATTTTATTAATAAAAATCTTATTACACAATAATGACAAATAAAAAAAATGTTTTACTATCATTACATATAACAAACATTTATGTTTTTAAAATACAAAAAAGATCCTTTCACTCCAACATAAATTAAATAATTAAGATTACATTATTTTCATACTACAATGGAAATAAACTTTTTACACATATCGTTCAAATATAATATTATACAAATAAAACAACAAATATATTAGAGACATTAAACAATTATGTATATTATTTGCAATCTACTATGGTGAATGCAGTAACGAAAATATATAATAAAGAAATAATAATAATTTTATCTAAACTATATGCTTTATTATTCACATATCTATTTTAAAATGAATAAAGTCAATTCGCAATCTTATACAATGCAGTTAATAATAAATAAATTTTTATATCAATATTATCATTGTCCCAGCAACACAGTTCAATGCTTCATAGATTAAGATATCTATCATAAAAATCAAACAAGAAGTAAAAAAAGTATGACTGACATTTTACCACATACTGAAACTCATCCCAAACTTAAATAGGTGAAATATATACATACATACTGTACTGGTAAAAACATGTTTATCCATTTAACATGAGCTGGAACTCAAAAAATGTACTTCAAACCCAGTCAAGCCTGAGATTTAGATCAGGGACCAACCTGAATTTGAACCCATTTCCCAAGTCCCAGATCAAACACCTAATGAATAACATATAATATGGCACATGAGAATTTATTTTAAATCTGGACCACTAGCAGAGTGGAGAAGACAATGAGACTCAATATTAACTAAATTAAAATATGCAAATACATAGTTGTACATGTGGAAGTGGAAAAAAAGAATTTGAACTACTCAAGCAAATTAGACAATATAAAATAGTTTAATATAAAGAATTAATTATATACATTATGACAAAATTAGATACATTAATATGTGCATAAATGAGCAGTCTACCAAACAGTAGATAATTACATATTTGGATTCACACTGCCAATTCTCATATGCTCTTTTATTAACTAAATAGTATAAATAATTTAACACACATCTTTGGTGGGTGCAGTATTAAGATGCCAATCAATTATTAAAAGATTACAGAAGATTGCTATTAATGCTTTGGTGTACAGTTCTGAACACAGTGACTAACATTATTTTAAGGAGCATTCCGAGATTCATTATATATATAAGAAAAAATTATTTTCATGCCATTGAGGTCACGAAAATGAAATAAATAAAGTACATTTGAAAAAATTATTTGATTATAAAAAATTTTCTTGAAAATTTTTTTAATTAACATTTAGGAGACAGAATGCTTAGTTTTTCCCAAGGCATATACTCTTAAATAAAGAAATAAATTACAATGGTGGGATTGTATAATATGACTGAAATAACATTTTGATTAACAAAACTAGTAATATTTGGCCTTTATATATATTTTTTGAGCAGAGCGCAATTTTAATATTATTACAGCACTAAAATTAGGTCATAAGCAAAAGAAATAATAATATGAAAAAGTGGTGGTACTGACATAATAGCAAAGAAATAACAGGAAAAAGTTGTGCTTCTGGATGAAAGACGAAATTGAAGACCCCTTCTTGGGTAGTGCTTAAAGTAAAATGGATAATTATGGTGTGTGACAGGCAGGTGCACTGGAATCACCAATGCCAGAGGCCCTTTTATATGGAATAAGTCCCAGGAAGCTCAACTATCTATGGGACAGGACATAAAGAGAAATCTATGGGTTCAATCCTGTCACAACCCCCAGATTAGAAGCACATAATATATATAAATTCACAAAGATGAGTCAAATGTCAATAATGCAATACAGATGAATGTCACTAATAATATGAAATATGATTTACTGCTTTAAAATAAATGACCCTCATTTGAATGCCATAATTTATACAAATAATCCACTATGCCACTATAATATATATAGATACAAGATTCTATTTAGTAAAAGAAACATTAAAATTTACCCTTTTCCTTTTTCTGCTATTTAAAAATAATTCAATCCCTCTTTTGTGGATTTTATAATAATTGGAAAATTTAAGTATTTGAAATTTTAAGAGTATGATGAAAATAAAATAAAAATTAGTAGTTATATGGAAAGCAAATATTAGGTCACCTTTTCAGAATTGAATAAATAACATTTATAAGAAAAATAAAGTTACAGAGCATTAATTATCCTAAGTTCTGGATTCACCCCTGGTAGATTTACTTGATTCTATTCAGAGTTGGACAAATAACAATTTTGCAATAAAACCAACATAAATGTTGATTCATAAAAACAATCTGGTGAGCATATTAATTAATCATTCTTTATATTTCAAGGGGATGTTAATAACCTTAATTCCTGGAAGTTTAATTAAGAGGAAAGAAAATATTTTTAAGAAACTTAGCTTGCCAAATTGCTAAAGATTGACATATTAATAATTAGCAAAACAGAGATATAAAATCAAATAAAAAATACATATAAGTAAATGACTGCACCAAAGTTAAAGAAAATTAGAGCACATAAAATAGGATCAGATTTATAAAATATCACTTTAGAGCAATTTACATATTAGAAAGATCTAAAATTAAATAATACATTAGAAGAAATCTTGAGAGTAGAATTTGAGATTAGTTAGGCTAGATTTACTTTCAGGCAGTATGAAAATCATTACCTAGCACAATTTTAAGAGTCCATTTTGAAAGTCCGGCTCTTGCACAGCAAAAGGGATCCAATTAAGTTGGTGACAGAAAGCTTCCATTCATCATTCCATAGTTCTCATTTCAGACTTTTCCTTCATTCTAGAGCATCAGAGTGTTATAGTATCAGGAAAAAGACCCACAAGGGTCCGAAAGATGATTGGCATATACTCTATCATTATCATAGATTTTAAAGTTGTGTAGAATATTGATGGCAACACCGTTCTCTCAGCAATAACTAATTCTTTTAGTGGTCGAAATTAGCTCATTTTATACTCCTGCCCAGGTATTTGAAAAATGCTTTTAGTTTATTTCTAGGTCAAATCTAATCTTAAGTTTTCTTTGTTCATTGTTTGAAGATGCAATTGTTAGATAACTGTTCAAAAATAAATTCAAATCTATTTCCAGATTGCAAATAGATTTGACAAAAATGTTTATAACAAAAGTACAATTGTTAATCTTAATCCCCATTTTATTTTAAGTAAAAACTTAATTAAAAATTCCTTCCTAAGATTAAAACAATATTATATTTCCACCCCTTTAATTATTTTTGGACAATTAATGGTTGCATCTTCCACCTTGGATTTTATAAAATATACAGTTTAATAGAAAAAACAATTAAAAAGAAAAAGTTTTAAAATGAGGTATAATAAAATATTTTTTTAAAAAAAATCAATATTTTGTTAGTATATATATATATGAGCCACACCTATGTATTTTTAATATGAAGAAAAAAATTAATAAAAAAGAATTAATAATAATAAATATTATAATAGTGATATTAGCGATTAAGCCAATGCACATGCACTTTAAAAATAAATTATAAATGAATACTCTCACTTTTCCAGACACAAGATATAGTTTTTTAAAAAAGATGGAATGAATCACTCATTCTTTTGATCCAAACATTTATGTATGTGCAAATCTTAAACGTATGGAAATGAGAGCATGAAGATATTAAGCAATCACTTTAAATTACATTTATTATGCTTTATCTTTAAAGCACATGTGCATTGGCTTAATCACTAATATCACTACTACAGTGTAAAAACATAGCACTATATAAAATAATATCTCATTATATATGTTTAATTTCAACTAAAGAATGATGTATTGTAAATTGTAAAGATTTCACAAGTGTCATTTGTTCAAGCATAATAAATGTAATTTAAAGTGATTGCTTAACAACTTCACACTCTCATTTCCATACGCTTAAGATTTGACCATGCATAAATGTTTGGGTCAAAAGGATGGGTGATTTATTCCATCTTTTCTAAAAAACTATATCTTGTGTCTGGAAAAGTGAGAGTATTCATTTATAATTTATCTTTAAAGCATATGTTCATTGGCTTAATTGCTAATATCACTATTACAGTATAAAAACATAGCACTATATAAAATAATATCCTAATGATAAATATTGAAAAGTTAAACTTTATAAATTGTAGGCATGCATCTCAAATATATATATATATATATATATATATAGGATATATATATATATATATATATATTTTATATATATATATATATATACATGACTAAAGGAGCAGGATGGGATATAGGATTTGAATACAGGTTAGTAGATGACACCTTGAAGCTCAATCTTAAGCTAAGATTGACTGCTTGAATACATACAAAACAATTTTGAAAAATATCTTAAATTATAACTCTAAAGTTTCTACAAAATTGAAAAAAAAAATTATTTTCTTTATTTTTTATTTATCTATTATTTATAATACATACATATACATAGGCTATGAATTTTTGCTTTATGGTGCTTTACTCAATTTTAAAAATAAATCCATAAAAATAAACATGACCAGTAGCATCACATTATTTATATTCAGAAAGATCTCAACTTAACAATAATTTTAAATAAACTGATTTTTTTACAGATTTTTATCATTTATTTTAAACAATATTAAAAATTATCCAATATACAATAAATTATTTATTTTTAAAAATAACAGTAGTGCACATAATAAATTAACATTCTTTTATTAAGCATTTTATAAATTATATATTTTAAACAATATTAAAAATTATCCAATTCAATATTTTACAGAATCCTTAAAATATATTTTTATTATCTTTCGTATACACAGTACATGCTAATATCTTATATTTTTATGATGAGCAGTTAAAAGATATTATTACACAAAACATACATTGATTCAGAGAGAGAGTATCGATCACTTTTTTATTTGGACCCGTATCATACAATTACTGCCATTGTCAATAATAATATTTATCAAGAAAGTTTATTAATCGAACCATACACAAATATAAAAATAAATAAATAGTTATGCACTTATGTCAATGCATAAAAAACTAACAACTATCTTAAAAATTTACAGTCTTTTAGCCAGGAACAGGGACATTCATCATGTGTCTATACATTAAACCAGTCCTAACTTCTCCCTCTATACATCAACATGACATTTATTAGATCAATTAAAAATACATGATTCTATTCAAAAGAGAGATTAATATATATATAAATACATATGTATTACAAGTAGAATGTCAGGAACTGTATCTCTTGAAACTAATTATTATATATATGTGAATATTATATGCAATTATTCAAATTAGAAATGCATGATTCTGATCCAACAGAATACAAATTAATAATAAAACTCTTGAAAAAAGCACATACTTAAATATATTATAATTTCTAAATATTCAGCAACCAATTCCATGAAACTGATTATTATTTATACATAATTATTATTTAAATAATATTTATCTAAATCACATGTTGCTAATAAATTGGTAATAAATGAAAGTTTGTTAATCTTTCACATGCATAAACAGTTATTTCAAAGACAACCAATCAGATTTTTTTAAACAGCTGTCTCTTAAGAACGATCAGGCATAGATACATGACAGAGATTTTGACAAGAAAAGGTTGATACCACCTTTTCTAAACTTAACTTTTATATATATATATGCCAGTCTTAAGCATCTTGGCCTGAAAGCTTGAATATATAAACATATACATTTATCATTCATTGTATTATTATTTATAATTATTAATTGTAATTAATCAATTTTGTTACATATTTTTTGCATTTTGACATGTATCGAATATATTATTTATATCAGAATGCATGCTCAATAATTAATAATATCAATTACTTTATAATGTGAGAAATAGATTCAAACTAGAATCCTAAAAGTTGATTATTCAGTAGTATAACTAAACATAAATGTTAATTTTTTTGCAATCATTTAAATAATATGTAATATAGAAACCATGAAAATAGTTACATATTGCATTATATTATTTTATTCTATTAATGTTGTAATGGTCAGATTCGTCTATCTCACTAACACACTGCAGAATTCAAGCCCCAAACACAAAACCAAACACTCTAGGAGGGGTTGCCTTCTAGATAGATTAAGTTCAAATCTAAAGTCTAAATTCCACAGTGCCACCTATGTGACAATGCATCTGATGCTAATAATAATATAACCTTTTACCGGTGCCTGGTGGTCAGGGAGAAACAAAGAGACTCTATCATGATATAAGTTTGGATTTGCTAACTAATGCCTATGGATGGTACAAAAAAAATGTATAAAATATATAGACTGAGACAGTGATAGGGATCAATAAAATAAAAGATCAAAATTGGTTTTATAAGATTTAAAAGATTTATTAACATATCAAAAATATATATATAACGCCCACTGTCTGCATATGTTAGACAGCGATGTTTACTAAAATGGCATTTAAGATAACAATATTACTGACAAATTACATTGACATGGTTAAGGCATTCTCTATACCTCAGGCTAATATAATATTACAATAATGTGCCTAAAAGAGTTTGTGAAGATGTGCGAGGCCCTTTGAGTAAATTAGAAAATGTTTAATAAAATATTTTGCAACATTAAAGTTTAATACAACGTTTCTTGAATTCGAAAATAGAATGGACTAATGCTTATTAAGCTATAAGGTGGGAATGTGACTAAGGCATTTATATTTATAGACATAATTAAGTTATATTGGGAGGTTGGTGTTGCTAGTGAGGAATTTATGTAAAGGATGGAGGGTGTGATATGTTTAAATCACTGGAGCTTTGCAAATAATAAATAAGTAAAATTATATACAATGGATATATGAGAAAATACGGAGGGTGTCTTGCCATTTATCCGTAGGAATGTGGTGTCACAAGCAGCCGAAGTCTGGACTTGTCCAAATCTTAGTGACTGGGTCACAGCTGTGTCACATTCCCAGGTGTGACATTTGAGTACACACTCTGACTGGGAACTGCAGAAAGTGAAAGGGGAAATGGTCTTAGCCATTTAAAGTCCTTTAGGAGAAGCAAAGCGGTCTCAAAACACCCAGTACACCTACTAGCAACACTCGAATAAAGTATATAAAGTATACTAAAAAGGGATTTATTTAGATTAAGAAAATGCCCAATCAATTTCCCAAATAATTATTTAAAGAAAGTCCGCCCATTCTCAACCTCAAATTACAAGCTTTGAAATTAAAACAAAACAATATACATCTTAAAATGGGAAAATGCATGTTTGTGGTGCTTTAAAAGAAAGCATAAATTTATTTATGCAATCATGCATTTGTTACACATTTAATCATTGACCTCGCACATATTCTTATATTAGGTTAAAATCGATAACATGTGGATTTTAAACTATAAAATTATGATACACATTGACTAAGAGTAGAATAGCCCTCGAATGAGTGATTCATGAGATAACAAAATGGAAATCAATTTATAATTTTAAAATGCCTTAATGGTGGCATCTCGCTTTAAATAAAAGGGAATAATTCACTTGGTCAAAGACTATTCTGGCACATTATCATAATAAAAGAAAAGAAACAATAATAAATATAAAATATTAACCCAAGATAGAGAAAGAAATATTAATTACATTATAGCATTTTAAAGAAAGAAACAATTGGAAGGTAAAGCAAATAGAAACAATTTATATAGTATAGCTTATTAATTAGAGAAAATAATCACAAGAGCTCTTAGTTAAATTTTGGGGCTATCTCGTTAAAAGCATTTGCAGGTAGTTTCATGTAGATTGATTGTCGGCATTGTCCATAAGACTCAGCAGCAAACTCTGGTTATAGTTCATATTTTAGCAGCAGTAGCAGTTTTAGGGTTTTCTATGTGATAGCTTCAGATGGTATGGAGCAGCGGCCATCCATTTCCAAGGGGAAAATAGCTTTCTTGCCAGCTCTACTCCATCATTTTGAAGATTACAATTTTAAAGGCTGGATGCTTCATAGATATTTAAAGTGATATTTTAGAACATGGTAAATCTATTTGAAGATGAAAACTCAGCTTCAAATACTTAAGTTTGCAGCTAAGTAGTAATTAGATCATCAGAAAGTCTCAGGAAGCTTAGAATAATAAAAGAATAAGCTAGAATAGTCTAATCTTAAAGCCAGGTAGAATAGAATAGAATAATATCCAGAACAAAAGAAAACCCTTCTATATATAGCAGATTTATACAATAAAATTGCCCTGGAGTGTTACAAAAATATTCCAAAATTTGCCAACTTATCAGCTGTAATTAAATCCATCCGAAAGTCCAAAGGAATTCAACAAAATTTTAATTAATTTCTATTGTTAATTTCCCTGTCGACATTCGGATTAAAACTTTGATTTAATTAAAAAAAACTTTTGCTAATTAAAAGAAACGACCTTAAGTGGACATCTGCTGTCTTTCTAGATAAGCTCCTAGAACATTAATTAATTAAAGCTATTGTTTCTAACCAGTCCTCATTTATTTTAATACAGAAAATATGTGGCTTGATTTTAAAATCTAAAAGAATTTTTTTTTTTTTTTTAATTATTTTACTTTTAATTTTCAATGTTTGAATCTATTTATGAGACGAATATAATTTTATTGTAAATCAAAAACAAATATTATGAATGTAATATATTTGTAAATAAATTCAAACAAAATAATTTTAAATAACAAATGATTATTATTTGAGGTTTTTAAAATTAATATATCACAGTGTGTGCGCAATTACAACCTATATAACCTACTTTTAAATAAATCTCTTTTATGTGAACATACACATAATTTATAACATTTATTTATACCGGGCATAAGTTATACAATTATATATAACACGAGCGTCGTACTCGTGGTTTAAAATTGGGCGGGATTTTCGGCATATAAGCGCATTACAGACACACTACGATACACTGGAGTTTAAACTAAGGTATGAGGGCAGGAAAGAGGTGGGAAAAGGTGAAACGAAGATCTGCAAAGCAGAGCTTACTGTTTCAATGGGAGTGAAGCGATGTGTACATCTAGTAAATATATAGACAGAGAGATAATTTGAAAAACTTCACAATCTTTTCTTGATTTACTGCTACAAATATATCAAAATAGTTTATCAAAAGCATGCTAAACAGTAAATAAAATACAATAAAGCTTACCTTTTCTGTGTAAATGTTCAAAACATTTATTTAATTTTAAGATAGCTAGGTAGGTAAGATAATATGATAAATAGATCAAAAATAAGTAAAGAAGGTAGAAGGTAAGTAAATATGATATATATAAAGATAGGTACTTATATGAATAGATAAGATAGATTATACAAATAGATTAAATAGATATATCACTAGATAAATAAAGAGAGATAGACAATCAAAAAAATGATGATAAATATACACAAAACATTTCGATGTATATATAAACAAAGTTCTTATATAAATTATAAAAATAATAGATAGATTTTTTTTTATTATGCAGCTTTTTAATTTGAAGAAATTGATTAAGTTTTACTTTTTTTTTAAATAAATATATATACTGTATATCAAAAATTAGTGAAAACCATTATAAATTACTTAAGAATTAAAATCTTGTTTACTGATCAAACAAAATAATGTTTGTATAAAAATAGAAGCCAGCAGTTAAAGATTTAAGTATTCAATTTACTTTAAAGCTAAATAAAATTACATTTTCTTCCTTTTTTTATATATCTATTAATGTATTACGTAATTTTTAAAATAAAGATTTTAAGCATAAAATTTTGAAAATATTCAGCTTAGCAAATATTTTTGTTATATTTAACTATATAAAAGTTAAATATATAATTTGAGAAAATATCTTCTTTCTTTACGAATAAATTACTCAATGTTGTTAACCCAAAAAACATGAGATAAAAGAGCTTTTATCTTCTTAAGAAAATATACATTTAATCTATTAACTCTTTTTCTAAGATAAACAGATTATAAATTACATATACTTTTTAATTATTTTTAAGGGTTATTTTTAATTTTTTTAAAAATGCTTTGTTAGATTGTTAGATAAAGTTACTAGAAAATGAATTAATCTGTATAGTTTTTTAATTATTACATATATTGTATTCTATAAAGTTATCAACGATTATATCTATAGACAAGCATATGTGTATACGCATATGTATATACGCAGTATTTTTTAATGAGGGACTATTAAAGAAACTTTGCCCAGCAATGGGCCTATATTTATAGTGATATATATAAAGTTAAGTTTAAATATATCTAATATATATATATGAAGTTCAGTTATTCCATATAAATGCTTATAAATTAATTCTCTGTTTTTATATTTTATTTACTTGAAAAGTGAAATGGTTCCAAAATGGATGCATAGTGAAAAAAGGTGGTATGTCTTTCTGTGTGATGGATGATTATAATATCGTAGAATTTAGACCTAGAAATCCAGAAAATAGATATTACATTTTTAGGCACTTTGACAAAGAAGGTAACACATTGGTATAAACAGCAATTACAAAAGTTTATCATTTGAAGTGTTTACGGCTAGTTGTAAATGCTATACTTATTAATAGTTACATATGTGTAAATAATGATAATTTAAAGAAATTTCTTTATATATTTTTTAGATAAATTTCAACTATGAGGTTACTACGCAAAGTACCAATTAAAAACTGGTATTACAAACTGAAAACATGCCAATAATAATGGATATTTATCTACAACATCTTTAAACCAAAAGTGGAACAGATTTTATTTTGTTGTTCTAGATTATATAAGAGTTATATATCAGGCTCTTTTTTTTAAATCACATACACACACATAAATATATACTTTGTAAAATAAATGAAAGATGATCACTTTGAATTCACTGATTATCTATGGTTGTTGAGCTATTAAATAATTATACATTTACTCATGACTCAGTTTAGATCGTTTCGTAACAATAAAAGCACTAAATCATAAACTGAATTTTAATCTTTTTATATTTATTACTATAAAGTTTATTAAAACACAGGAACTAATATCGAACATTAAAATAAAATAAACAGCCGGAACTTTATAACAAAGATTGGTATTTTGAAAACAAATTATAACTTAATTCTCATTTATAATTCATTTCTAAAACTTTATTAAAGATAACTCACCTCAAAAAATTAAAATTAATGTGTATTTATTAATATAAAAATAATTTAAATAATAATTATTCATTTATATTAAAGAAATTTAAAAGTTGCAAGGAAAGCATGTTAAGAGTTATTGGCACGTTCATTACATAAAATTTAATAGGTACTTTCCATTTATCTATTGATCTATTATCTTTTATTTTATATTTCATTTTAAAAATTAAAATATTTTTTATTTCAAAAACTAAATAAATAATAATATGTAATTAATGGCATATTTATAAAAGATTCCCATAGTAAGAATGTTAATAGACTTTAAGTTTAAATCAGAATTCTAAAATTTCTTCCTTTTTCCCAATTTGGTTTAATCTATTTTATACATCTATTTAAATCTATATTCATATTTATTATGGAGTGAATATTCATTTACCCATTTTATATTAAATATATCTTAATTTTAATATTTATAGAAAAAGAGGGAGAAGGTGCCCACTCTGAAATATCGCTAAAACTACAAAAAACATTTTTCTTTAACTCTCTTAATTTTAAGAAAAGAACAATAGTACATCTACAAATTAACAATATATTCAGGATCATTATTATGAGATGTATGGATGAACATCTCACTGCTAAAAAATGCAGGTGATTGGGTTTCTTTCTGTGCAATCATGTCATGATAACAATTACTTAAAATATACAGATAAATTTTTCAATACTTTTAAATTTTCTAACCATCTAATATTTTTCAACAATATGTTAAAAATGGTTACAGATAGAAGACATTTAAAAAAAGAAAATTGTAAGAGATGAAATAAAATGAAAAAGACTGCAATGATTGTAAAAGAAAAAGACTGGAATGATTGTAAAAGACTTTTAAGATCTGGGTAGTATGAAGCATGGAAGAAATAAATGGAATGAAAATAAAAATAAAAGATTTATATTGTTTTCAAAATTTAAAAAAATGAAAAAAGCTTTTAGATAATGTTTTGGGGAGGGGGGGCTGTCAAGATAAATATATTTTATTTGAATTAAAAAAACAGGAAACTTTCTAGAAAGTAGCACAACTTTCAAATAAGAATATTTGGGAATTAGACTAAATGATTTTATTGAGTATTTGAAAAGATAGCAAATAACAGGAGACATAACATAATATTAAAAAAATTATTTAACCAATTAGAAGTAATTTTAAATTAGAATTATTGGAGAAGCATTCATTGAAATCAAATTTATATACATTTCTTCACAAATTTTAACTAATGTGTTAAGTTAATCTTACTAAAACTAAAGGTATTATTCTCAATTTATGCACTTCTACCCAAAATAACATTTATGGATTTTCATTTTCTATAAAAAAAGAAAAAAATTAATGCTTTAAAAGTGTACACTTCTGCAATTTTCTCATCTGAGATGTTATATTTTCTTTGAATCTGTGTCCTCAACTTTTCAAATTCTGTAAATATACTATAAACAGTTTTAAAGGCTAAAAAGTTATATTAATGGATCTGCTTATTATTGATGTTTGAAACTCATTATCTTTAATTTTAGCTTCAATAAATTTATTATTACTATTTCTTTTTTGTTTGTTTGTTTGTTTGTTTTATTCTTTATTAATTCTAATCACTAACAAAAAATCAGTAAAATATTTAGAATCCTTACAGACTTTCTTATATTTTGAATATTTTTATTTATTTACAAAACTCTTAAGTTTTCTCTTTATTTTTATCAGCCAAGTTTCTGTTTTTTATACTTATTTTCAACTTACCTCATATATATTTTAAACATTTATAAAAATAATCAATTTAAAACAAAACTGAAATTAACTATTCACAATAAATAAAAATATTATTTAATACATCAATCCAGTTTTCATTCCTTAATGGAATCTTTTCAAGATTTTTTTTACACAATCACATGACCAATTACCCTACAGCAACTCCCCCAATGGACATTATTTACATTACATTATAATATATATATATATATTAAACATAATTAGTAATATATATATATACCACTTCCAACCTTCTTATACACTTAACAATAGTATTTTTATACCAAAACTTTATTCTTACAGTTTTGAATGTCCTGCAGTCTTCACCAGAGCTACAATATCCAAATATATACTCATTCAATTAATACATTTTATACCCATATTTATATATAATCAAAACATACATCTTAACCTGACCATTATAAGCAATCATTTTACATTTTATTATTCTACTCTTAACTAATTTTATTTTTTTATTATATTATTAAGTTTATTCTAAATCTATTTATTATAGTCAAGTGTTGTTAGCCAAGAGGTCAGAGCAGGTGCCTTGCAAGCAAGCAGTTGGTTGCAGACAGTTGTTCGGGATCGCCTCCCAGCCGATGCTATGATATATGGAGAAAAAAATCTATCTATTATAATTTTAATTTTTAAAATTTTAATTTTTAAACTTTTAAAAATTAAAATTATAATAAATAGATTTAAAATAATTTAATAATATAAATAAAAAAATAAATTTAGTTAAGAGTAAAATAATAAAATGGAAAATGATTATTTACAATTGTCAGGTTAAGATGTGTGTGTATATAAAATGTATTAATTGTATGATTATATATTTGATATTGTAGCTCTGATGATGACTGCAGGACAGTCAAGACTGTAAGAATAAAGTTTTGGTATAAAAAATAATATTGTTGAGTGTATAAGAAGGTTGGAAATGGTACGATAGGTAAATATAAAAATCAATATATAAGGAAAAGAGGAAGAAGAAGAAAATTGTATTACAAAATACATATATGAACATAAAAATAAATAAACTTATTACAGTCCTTTTTTTCCTTATAATATATATTTATGTTTACAAATAATCTAAAAAAAAACAAAAACAAGAATAATAATAATAATAATAATAATAATAATAATAATAATAATAATAATAATAATAATAATAATAATAATAATAATAATAATAATAATAATAATAATAATAATAATAATAATAATAATAATAATAATAATAATAATAATAATAATAATAATAATAATAATAATAATAATAATAATAATAATAATAATAATAATAATAATAATAATAATAATAATAATAATAATAATAATAATAATAATAATAATAATAATAATAATAATAATAATAATAATAATAATAATAATAATAATAATAATAATAATCCCTCCCTTCTATTTTTAAAATTACTTCTTATTTGTTAAATAATTTTTTTATAATTTTAAAAATAGAAGGAAGGGATTATTATTATTATTTTTTTTTTAGATTATTTGTAAATATATATATATAATGGGGGGGGGGGAGAAGGACTGTAGTAAGTTTAATCATTTATATGTACATATTGTAACCTAAATTAAAGGAGCTCAAAAAAAAATAATTAAAGGAGTTCAAAAGAAATATTATTAAAGAGAAATTTAATTGTTTATTAAAATATCATTGGATTTGTCAAAATCCAAATATTATTAAAATCTCAAATATTCAAATATTATATTCATGGTAACTTAATAAAGATGATGAAATGATCCAAATGTATTAAATAATTAAGAAAAGATTCAAATATAAATATTTAGCTTAATAAACGAAAAGCATTGTAGCTTAAATTAAATTATGAAAAGAATATCTGAGTAGTGGCTATTAAACAAAAAGGTCAGACTGAGTTATCAATAATATTAAAGGTCATTGGATTAAATGAAACATACTTTTATAATTAGATTCCTCAAGATATCACAATATCAATAATTATAAACAAATTATTAATACCAACTATTATAACTCAGGTATATGGAAATCACGTGAGGTGAGTACACTAGTAACTCAATAAAATATCTGCTCAGGTATACAGACAGTAGATTTTATCCACTTTCATTTCTTGGTTTGATGTTAAGTGCATATCCAAACAAATACCAAGTGAATATGGTCTAGCAAGGCGCCACTAGATTATTTGAATTTAGACATGGTTATATCTAATAGCCTTTCACATGTACCGGGTTTGAATCCTTTTTTGGTACTTTATTTCTAATAAACATAGAAGATTTTGCTTTTTAGAGCCATATCACTGTATGCACTAATATCTAAGTAAGCATAAAACATCTTTAAACTAAATTGGAATTCATTAGACACAAATCATTTCTCAGATCTTAGTGTAATGAATGTGTTTCAATATTATTTTTATAAGTTTTACTAGCTCAGATTACTATTAATTTAGGATGGCAATTCACTCATCCTTGCATGAAATAGATGATGGGATGGTGGTTATAATAATACTAAGAAATCACTAAATATTATGAAATCAATATTTATTTATGGCCTTTGAACATTTAAACAGCTCATTAATTAAAACATAATGATGACGATGATGATAATGATAATGACAATGGTTTCAACCACAGCTTTAGGACTAAGCCTAAACATAAAATTTAAATTCAGAAATTAATAATTATTGTTAACCTTAGCATATTTAATCATATCTTAAACCACTAATATTCAACCATTATTGATGAATGATCACACTTGATAAAGACTACTCTTAATGAAATATACTCGCCTCATTTAATAACATAAACTAATATTTATTACTGCATTTCTAACATATACATAAAAATTTCTATATTTACATGAAAATTTATATTAACAATGACAACAATAATCATAATCGACTGTTTTAAAATCATAACATTAAATTTTAAATTCCTCCCCCTTTCCCGTAAATGTATTTCAAAAGTATATTGTATCCACAAGAAAAGTATTTCATATAAAAAAAAAATATTCACTCATTGGCACACATACCTTATAATCTAACAGGTAAGCAGAATGTTAAAAAAAATGTTAGTAGAATTGAAAGAGCAAGTTTTACTGAACAAGTTTTAAATCATTTTCTCCCCCTCCCTTCTACCTCTGAAATGCTATATTTTCTTAAAACAAAATAATTTAATATTTCAACACTGCTTATTACATCACATTCGCACACAATTATACACATAAAAATATTATTATGTATGTGCATGTTTTATCCCATAATAACAACATATTATTTAAAACCAAAATAATAATACAAAAAATTATTTTACACATTAATATTTCATAACTGTAAATTAATAAACAAATAATTTTGATACATTCAAGATCATTTATGGAGCTCAAGGCTATTATTAGTAAGAAATTATTGTTTTAATTGATCTGAATAGTCTTTAAAATTTCTTTAAATAAACTATACCACTTTATTGCTAAAAGTTTATTAAGACTCTGCTATCATAAAGAAAATATATCAAAAAAAAATTTTATACTACCAGTTCTTTGTAGCGACTTCTAATGAGTCAAATTTCTCTTGTTTAATGTCTATCTTTGGCAGCAACAATTTCCGTGTTTGTTTGTAACAATCTCTTTCTTAAAGTGTATAATTATTTGATGATGATGATCCTATTGAGGTTATTTGCTTTAGTGAACAATTTGGAAATCTTTATATTAATTTTTCTTCTCTTCCTGTCAAGCATGATTCTTTTAGTGGATGAAATACAGCAGTTGTTTTCACGTTTATAAATTTCCTGAGTTTTAAACTCAGTTGCTGGAACAATTAATTGGACTTGATGATTAATATTTATCAGTAGATTAATTCATCTTTCTGATCTTTGAATGCAGGTGAATGTTTTCTTCTTTCTATTTAAAAACATCTTATTTCTCTGGTCAGTTGAAAGGTGTAGAATATTGTTTTCAGACAAGACATCTTTTCTTTCCTATATGATCTGCAGCTCCCCGATGGTCAGGTTTTGATGGGACACATATAATTTTTCTACCCTGTCATTTCCTATATTTTCAACATTCAAAAATTCATTAAAAAATGATTTTCAAAAGAAAAAGGTTATCTAGCAGAATTAAAAATGTTTGTCTGCTTTAGTTTCAATAATTTTTAAAAAGTATCTCTCACAATATATTATAATAACAATAATCTAATAATAGTCTAATAGCTCAACTGATTTTCCAGACTGCTTTTATATCTGATTTTTGAGTCAACTCACCCAATTAGAGTGATAGTGTGAATTGCTATTTTTGACCAACCCAAAAAAAATCACACACCTGGTTTTCAGACACTTTTGTCTTAAAAAAAATAGACTTAATCCTTCTTCACGTATATCTGTAATATCTAAAATTGGAGTTTCTTTTCTCTAATCTTAAGATAAGACAATTTCAAAATTAGAGTTTCCACCCAGCTTAAGCTCCCAAAGTGACAAACAATCATTTACAAAAACAAAATTGCTACAAAAATAGATATCTGATTCAACAGATTTCCTCTTTTAACATAAAATTGTACAAAAAAAATAATTTGACAGATTTAGCCCTTCCTTTTCTTTCAATATTTAATAAATGTAAATTTCTGTATGTAATGTACACACATACTTTATCATTTCAAATCATTCATAAACTAACATTAAATAATATAATTGCTAGCTTAGTAATTATAACCCTAATATTTAAAATTAAATCTGTGACTTTTTCAATTCCCACTTACAATTATAGAAAAGCAAAATAGAAGTATAGAATAAGATATTAGAATTGATCAAGCATAGGTTAGTTTTAAAGAAAGTTAAATATCTGAAATATAAAACAATCAATAGCTTACACATACACTGTCTATACATATGCATTATAACTTTACTTTTTAAAGAAAAATTAAAAATTGAATCGTTTAATTGTGTGTATTACCTTTCTATCAACACACAAACAAATAAAAAATATAATTGTTGACCCACTTTTTTCTGTCTAAAGCTTTTAAAACTGGATCTTGTAGGGTTTAAACTTGGATGCCCTACAACTTCCTTTTATATAAAAATGTGATGATGATTTTGTTTTACATTTTCCTACATGCACATTACTATAAATTTAGCTAGTGACTAAATTGTAATGGCACAATATATATATATATATTTTTTTTTTTTTACTAATTATATTTAATGTATGTACTGTATTTTAATAATTATTGTAATGTAATGTAAATAATGTCCGCTGGGGTAATAGCTGTAGTGTAATTGGTCATGTGATTGTACAAAAAGAATCATTTGGAAAAGGTTCCATTAAACAATGAAAATCGGATTGATATATTAAATAATATTTTTATTTATAAAAAGTTGTCTATTTCGATTTTGTTTTAAATTTGTTATTTTTAATTTTATACATAGAAGACAATATTATGGATAAATTTTAACCCTGAAATTTGATCATTTAAAGTATTTGAACATTTTGTAGAATCATTATCAAAATTCTTTTTTATAATCTTCTCTTATTTTACTTTTTCTTATATTTGCTATATATTCTTTCCAAATTATGCATATTTAGTAATGGCATCTTTTGATCCTTCAAGTAAATTTCCAAATACTTCTTTTTTATTAACTCAATTTCCTCACACAACATCACATGTTTAATAAATTACTATTTATCCAGTTACATTGTATTGTTAATATTTTGTAATCCCATAATAATATTGCATATTTATATTTTTTTCTAATCTTATATTCGTTGACCATTTTATCTGTTATGTTTTCTGCTCTTATTCTCATGCACATGTTTCATTATCAGTTTAACTTTAAATAGATTGTTTTCTAAATACATTACAAATTTTGTACGACAATCTTTTTTCTCTATTATTCCCATATGAACCATCTTTTTTAGAAATATGTTTTCTTTACAAATATTTATAATTATAGGTAAACATTATTCATACTTTTAAAGATCATTACCATTAATTTTTTATTTGAAAAGCATTATACATGTATATATAAACATTAAAAGTCTAAAGCTTAACTAGTTAATAAAATAATCAAAATTATTCCAAATTCAAATCTAAACCACTAGCCACAGAAGCAAACTTTAAAACACAACCAGTGGTTTTACTGTTACAAACAGACCTCAGTGTAATGACTTAAAATTATAACAAGAAATTTATACTACATATTACCCACAATCCTACTTACATCCTATTAAAAAAAACCTCAAGTTAAACTAATATAAATTTGTTATGTTTTAGTTTGTTACACTTGAGAAGTCTGCTTGTAGCAGTGAAATCATTGGTTGTGTTATAGAGTTTATTTCTTTGGCTAGTCTGATTTAATTTTGAATTGGGAATAATTTTGATATGTATGTATACATATAATTTAAATTTACAAACATTTGTTTATATACATAACAAAGTGGTTTCTTTCTTCTTTATAATCTAATGCTAAGTGCACTTTCAGTGGAGTTCACCATAATTATAATTATTAGATTATATGATGAAGTATAATATCAAATATGCTAATTGCATAGAAAATTTTATCATATCATTTCATAATTATTTTCAATTACAATAGTCCATGATTATATATATATATATATAAATGCAAAACCATAAAACAATACAATACAATAGTCCATGATTATATATATATATATATAAATGCAAAACCATAAAACAATACAATACTAGATTAAATTTTAAAAATTTTACCAAAATCCTTACACAACCATGGTTTCATCTACTACAAATAGACCTTCTCAAGTGAAAATCAATCTAAAGGAAAACATATATATATATATATGTCCACAGATGGCGTTCTACCAAAAACACCGATCAAGCGTATGTTCTGTTTACATAAACGTCAGAGTAGCATTCACTATCTCTAACTATAATTCCACTTTCAGATCATGATTTCAAGCTATTTGCTATCGTCAGTGAAAGACAGGAATAAAGAAACTAGATCTAAATACAAACTCTGAGCGTTTATGAAACAATTTCTATTCAGCTTGCAAGCGTGAATTTTTTAGACATGTAATGTATTCAAACTCAGCATAGCAAACCAGATAGCTATATGGGTCTGATCTCAGTTCAGCATCACCACATAGTAGAAGCCTCTGCAATCTATATCATTGCAAGAAAGACCTCAAAGGTACATTTATGATAAACAAAAATGCAAGTTAAAAAACTTGCTAACGCTTGTATTTATGTCCACAGATGGCGTTCTACCAAAAACACCGATCAAGCGGATGTTCTGTTTACATAAACGTCAGAGTAGCATTCACTATCTCTAACTATAATTCCACTTTCAGATCATGATTTCAAGCTATTTGCTATCGTCAGTGAAAGACAGGAATAAAGAAACTAGATCTAAATACAAACTCTGAGCGTTTATGAAACAATTTCTATTCAGCTTGCAAGCGTGAATTTTTTAGACACGTAATGTATTCAAACTCAGCATAGCAAACCAGATAGCTATATGGGTCTGATCTCAGTTCAGCATCACCACATAGTAGAAGCCTCTGCAATCTATATCATTGCAAGAAAGACCTCAAAGGTACATTTATGATAAACAAAAATGCAAGTTAAAAAACTTGCTAACGCTTGTATTTATGTCCACAGATGGCGTTCTACCAAAAACACCGATCAAGCGTATGTTCTGTTTACATAAACGTCAGAGTAGCATTCACTATCTCTAACTATAATTCTACTTTCAGATCATGATTTCAAGTTATTTGCTATCGTCAGTGAAAGACAGGAATAAAGAAACTAGATCTAAATACAAACTCTGAGCGTTTATGAAACAATTTCTATTCAGCACAAAATTCTTATCATCCAAATCACGACTATAAACATTATTATTAAATACCACTTTTTTAATAAAATCATGATTATAACCCAATTCTACATATTCAGCAGCAAAATGACTTCTTTGAATATCAGCATCATTATTAAAATTATTAAGCCTTCTATTCCGACAACAAAAATTCAACAAAGACATTTTTTTAATGATAAAAATTTTGTTGGTAAGGATGATGATTATATGGCTTTACCATTTAAAGCATCAATTTATAATTTGGTTTATAGGAATAGTCATTTGTTAGGTGGAATGAAGGTTGCATGGAGGAAAGGTTCTGATTTGAATTCATTACTTAATGGTTCAAAGCAGTCTATTGATAGTAGGCTTATTCCTGGTATTGTTTATAAAATTCCATGTAGTTGTGGTAAATTTTATGTAGGTCAGAGTAAATTTAGCCTTAATGAAAGGATTAAGGTTCATATAAGTAGGGTTAAACATAGGTATCTTAACGCAGCTTTATATATTCATGAATTGAATACAGGTCATAGAATATTGTTTAACAATGCTTCGATTATTTTTTATGAAAAGAATGAGTTAAAAAGAAGAATAAAGGAGACTTTGATGATAAAACTCCTTGATTCTGAGGCTATCAATCTTATGAAGACTTCTTTTGATATTAAGGGAAGGTGGAATTTGTAGTGAATTATGGGAAGGTTTGTTTGTATATATATATATATATATATATGTTTTCCTTTAGATTGATTTTCACTTGAGAAGGTCTATTTGTAGTAGATGAAACCATGGTTGTGTAAGGATTTTGGTAAAAATTTTAAAATTTAATCTAGTATTGTTTTGCATTTTTATTTTTGCTAGTATAGTGTTAGACAGTTTTGGTTATATATATATATATTCTAACCCAACAAAATAACGACGACTTCTATTATTATGAAAGAGAATTCGGAAACCCTAATCACTTCCTTCTAGGACGGGTAGCAAACCCTTATATTTTTATCTAATATAGCTGGACGTTAGGTTAGTTCTAATAATTCAGCTACAGTGATATGCAGTTCAGACAGAGATAGAATAATAAAAAAATTATCATTAATAAAATAAATTTAAAAATAAAATTTAGAATAAACTAACATTCTTTCTCTATCCAAAACACATTCTCTGAGCTGTAAGTACTTGCACTGTTCGACAATGATGATGATGATTTCATGTCATTGTTAATATTACTGACTAAAACAAAACATTCATTAATTTGCCAATATGATCTCAATATTTTATTATTATACAATCAGAAGTTTCAATCTCTTTAGCCATGCCACGCTTGTAATATTGATCATAATGAATCAATTCTTAATTTAAAAGCACTTATAATAATGACACTAATCTCAGGGTTCTCTGTTATATTTAATAAAATGCTCGGCAGTATTGTGTTGTCGCATATGACTGACATTCTGGTCGGCTATATGAAACATTTATCTTATTTAAATTCCATGTGTCTTCATCCACATATCAACTATTATAATATTTAACGAGATGATAACTATATTTAATAACAACGCATAATTTTGAATAATACAGCCATTTTATCCAGAATCTCAGTCGGAATGATGAAAAGACAAGGGTGCTTTTGTGTCCTTCCATTATCCATGACAACACAATAATTGGACTAAGATTTATTACTCAGACACTTAACTTAAAAGTGTACTTAACAATGTACAACCAAAAGCGACTAGTTTGGGAATAAAGTGATTTTACACACATATAAAATAAAATGTCTTGGTCTGAAGTTTTCAATTCCATAAATAATTCTTATTAAAGTAAACTATAATGAAATATTCTGATCTGCTTACAATTGTCTATCTGGTGTATTGAATTTAAGATTTCATAAATGATTTTGGACTCAAGAACGTATTGCAAGTATTATGCAAATACACTTTTATTTAGCACACAAGAAAAATGGCTCAAAACAACTTGTAACAAGATTATAATTTATTATTAAATTCTAACAAGATTCTAATTTATTATTATAGTTTAACAAAACTATCCTTTATGATTAACATAATAAACAAACATATACAATTTATTTGATCCCATATGGATAAAACAAAATATAACTAACAGTAATTCGTCTATACTTTTAGACCTGGATTCGAACTACTTCTTCATCTTCTTTTTACATTTATGCAAATTGGATACAACTAAAATAAATATTATTATCGATACATCAACTCATCCGTTTAGTGTATCTTATATGAACGGTTACTTAACTTTATTAACTAACTATTTGTTTTAAAATACAAATAATCTGATTCTAGGCAATGCGTACAAACGATTTTTATTATTATATCTTTAATTAAATGATAGTTTTTATTTAGATAACTTATTATAATTTATGGGTTATTTATCAGAAGTTACACTTATTATTTTTAATATTTACCTTAATAACAACTGAAGTTGTTATACACACTGTTTTTCTCAGTATAAGTTATATTGTGAGTGCTACTTAATCATTAACCCGAATTAAACCTAGTATTTGAACCCTCCATTGGCAAATAAAAATTTATAAAGCACGCAATTTTAAACTTACTCTCTCCATTGACTTACGTGTGGATTACCAGCACTATTCCGCCGCACAATCCAGACATTGATCATATATACTAGCACGCCATTTTAACTAAATGGATCTTGAGGAATTAACCTCCAATATACCCGTTATCTTGCCATAACTTTCTAAACAAAACACAATATTCAACACCTTCCGTGGTGGAATTATCTCTATTTTCTCATGAGGAATATGGAATAACACTGAAGGTCTGTAGAGTTAACTACTATATTAAAATAGTTTGGTGGGTCCTTGCCTCTTACTTGGGCATAATAGGAACGCACACCAATTATAATCCTCTCCTGGGATTTTAACGAATGAAATACACTAAATACGATATAAATTACTGATCGCCCTAACTCTGAGAAGCGCTCACTTGGGTTATAAACATACCCGAATTCTAGATTTATCTATTCCCCTCATGGAAAATAAAGCTTTTGGGGAGATCATTTTCCATCCCACAAAATAGATACATTACAATTATTACTAATGCGAATATTAATCATATACTGATGCTATATCGGGGCAAGACAAGCAAATACACTAATTACACTAAATTTATGTTCCGGGGTATACTTATATCAACGTCTGAAATCAATGGATATCACAACATTAACAATAATAATTTTTACCTTTGCCAAAGAAACATTCAACAAGTAATTGGTAGTCTAGTATCTTGAATTAAATTAAGTGAATGCGTTAATAAAGAATAATTGGGAATAAGTTCCGCAATTAACATAGTATAAATTTGTTTCAAACTTTAAATAAGTAATATCCTGTATAGCACTTCTCTTTAATTACTTCTGATAATTTTAACTAGATATTTTACCTATTAAGTATCTGAATTTTTCTTCTTTTACGCATCTAACATATAAATTTATATCCATAATGCATATCATAAGTAAACACATTTTATAAAAAAAAAAAATTTTCATGTCGAATATAAATTTAACCTAGAATAAGTATATGAAAACATACCTTTATGATTACAAGGTCATTTAAATATTACTTTATTATATAGCCTTTAACCTGTTGATATAAAAAAAAATACACACAATTTTACAAATTAGTAAAAAAAAATCATTACTTAACAAGTGCTTATAATCTCACTGGAAAAATGTTTTTTCCGTTGGGCAATTTATCTGGATGAAGAACTTGATCCATTCGTAGTTCACGAAGCAAATTTAAAATAAGAAACACATTTTATTATTTTATTTATATAAAAGTTGCCTCCATTCTGGTGCAATTAATAAATTAGGCAAAGAAAACATAGCAGCGTTGGATATTAACTCTTCCTTGAATTAACTGATATAATTTTGGGATCCAAGAAAACAATACATATTTTAACATGACGAATATTTGACGATAAACGATCACATATACAATTCTTTTCTTTTTACTATTGGCGATACGTATCATTTTTAGCTAGCTGGCTTAAAAAAAAAAAAAAACTAATGCGCGAATTTTCCAAAATAATATTATTATAAGGACTGCAGCTGACTTACATAGATCTAAAGTTTTAATGACTCCAGTTGATGTATAATATAACATATTATATTAAGGTTATAATTAAGTCACTAATGTTTGTAGTTTTTTATTCCTACTTTAGGAATTGTAATTTGTCTTTAATAAGGAATTCTTTGTAAAATGCACACATACAAATTTTCTGATATTTGCCTTGAGAAAATTTATATTTTCTTTTTAAAAAATATACAGGTGCATAAGTAAATATCCTTGATCATTAATATTATTTTTAGATAATTTTCAGTGAATAAAACATATTTTAACGTGGGGAACTTACATTATTTTCAAAGCAGACAATGTCCTTTAGAAAGAGCGCGAAATTTTCTAGTTAACTTTCCTTGGCTTTTATAATATGTCTTTTAAATTATAAATTTTTCTTTTATACCACGAAAAGATTATTAAATAAGGTAAAGTTAACAAATAATTGTTTATTTCCTGGAAATTACTTATATTGCTTAATTTAAATATAATGACGCTTTCCATGATTACTGTAGTTAATACGGTCATTTTGAACTTTAGCATAAGATAGTACATTTTTGCGTATAAAAAGCCTTCAATAGGTAGATGGCACCAGAAAACAGAATATCTTATCAAATAGGATTAGCAACACATGATATTATTAAAAAAATTTACTGGACTTATATTTATTTCTGCAATAAAAATAATAAAAATTTTGTTACCGAATTTCAGTACTGCTTTCTCCTTGTAAAACTAAAGTCAGACTAAACTTTCCTCAAAATTTGGCGGTCTTGTTTTAGCGACCTCTTACAGAAAAATAATCATTTAATTATAACATAAACAAAAGAAAGGAAAAAAAAAACTTATTACAGTCATATATTTTTCCATATGATTTAAATAAATTACAAAGTTATTTGACAAATAATGAAAAATAATAAATATATTTAATTAACAATGCTTATTAGTGATGTATAATTCTGTATACATTATTATCTAAATTAATTTAAAAATTACCAGAAGTTATGGTGTTTTATGATAAGATACTCATCTACTCTCCCCCTCTACCCATCCAAAATCAATTATTGTTTATAATATGTGCTTTTATACTATATTAAATTGCTCTTATTGTTAATATTTTAATTAAATTATTCATGCCCTTCTTCAAAATGACATTGGACTACCAAATTTTTTAGTTATTTGCTTAAAACACGTTAAAGTGAGTAAATAGTATACTTTATTAATCACTTACTATTATTATTATTTTACTTTTTTATTTCCTAGAAAAGGATAGCATTGTTTTCCTGTGGAAATAATGCTAAATAAACCAAGTGTCAATAACACTAGGTTACAAAATATATATATATATATATATATATATATATATATATATATATATATATATATATATATATATATATATATATATATATATATATATATTGTAACCAGACCACCATACAACCCCTTTATTACCTCAGTTGTAACAATTTCCTGATGAGCATGCTGCAGGAAGGAACTATTGATTGGCATTCCCCAATGCAGATGTTAACTGTTAACCCCCTACAACAATATTTCCTGCTCATCAGAGGATGTAGCACCATAAAGACTGGAAACATCTAGACATTTCTATGTTTGGTTTTCCAAATGGCGCCACTAGAATTTCATCTCACTTCAACCTGACTTACCTAGGTCTAGTTATGCCAGACATAGTTCAGGAGGCATGAGATTCTCATGAACAAGTGCACTGCATGATGAGTGATGCAATAAAAACAAAACAGAATTGAACAACTGGATAACTAAAATTAATTTTAAGTAACAATAATTTTATTTAATAACAGGTTTAAATAAATGCCCATCAAGCAAAATATTTCATTGACAATCCCTGTATTTCTTAGGCCTACTTCCAGTAACATTTCAGATGGCTTAGAGAATGTAATCTGTTGAGAGTATAATAAAGTCCTTCTCTCAAAAGTTCTTCAACAGTTTTCATCTTTAATCATTTAATTAGTTCACAGAGAGGAGTGTGATATATTAAGACAACAGAGAAAATAATGAAGAGAACTAATAGCACTTAATTCAGAGTTTCACTTAATTGTGATTTGTATTATTTTAGGTAGTAGTCACATGTAATGTGATTTAATTATTCTTGTATGAAGATATATTTTACAGATATAATAATGAAGATAACTAATAGAATTGTATTTAATTCAGAGTTTCACTTAATTCACAAATAGTTTATTTATAGTCCATTGTGCATCTTGATATGTATCCAATAGTAGGGCAATATGAATTAAAGAATGCAAGTTCTTTAACCATTTACATTTACATTTTATGTCTAATTCAGAGTTCCAGTTAACTTTAAGTTAGTTAAAGCATAATACATATATTTTATTCATGGTTATCCAAAACCAGGTTTGAATCCATGCTATATGCACATCCTAGGCTCATTGGTTTGGTATTCTTATTTCTCAATTCATATATATAACATGTTTTAATTCTGTGTTTATATTACTTTTTTCAGAGTTTTCAAATAATAAATAAAATCTATTAACTTTTATTGATGTACTAATTCATATTTAAATGTTTGAATTTGTTCATAATATAATATAAATTTACTAAATACATTCATTTTGTATGTATACTTTCATTTTGATATTTTCTAATAACAAAAGTATTTTCATGCAGCTATCTTCATTCATAATTTTAATTTCATTTATAATTTTCTAATAATGAACGTATTTTCAGACAGCTACATTTATTCATAATTTTTATTTTATTTATAATAAAGACTTTTGTTTGTCTTTTAAAAACACATATAATTTTAGTTTAAGAAAGACATTTTGTCTTGTCTTCTATAAACGCACATAGTATCGAATATTTTTATAAAATCATTACCTTCATTTTATCCAGTTTGTTTCTTCATATCCATGATGTGACTGCCTTCAAAAGGGGTATCGTATTTCAGTTGAATGACATTATTTCCTTTCTATGATTTTTATCCAGGCAAATCTTGGAGGCCCATGGCTTAGAATGGAGAGAAAAAGCTGTTCCCATTTACCCTTCCATCGTCATGTTTTCCTTAATAATGTTTTCTTTTTCCATCATTAATAGTGGTTCTTTAATTGCTCTTAATATCTTTTTAAAATTGAAATCTCTTTTTCAAAATTCTTTTTTAACAACTACTTGAAAAATATCTCTTTGAAAAAAAAAACTATTTGATCTCCTAAAAATCTCTTTGAAAAAACTTTTTAAAAATCTGCTCTGAACTTGCAACTTGACTATATATATTCTGATTCTTGGATTGACTAAGCAGCTCAGCCCACGTATCTTAGTTGTCCCACTGCTTTCATTTAAGTCTGATCTTTCTCTTCATAATGATTGGACAATCTACTCTTAGCGGGATAGATAACAAAGCATGAGGATTAAGCCATGTTTTTCAATTTATTAAGACTTCCTCAGGCTGTTATCACACTTTATTCAAAAACATCATTCCAAAAATTAAAAATGTAATCTTTTTAATAAATGCCAGCTTTTATTTACATTGCAATTTGAAACTATAAAATCAATAATGATTTTCTTTTAACTATAAACTTTTTGCTTTATTTCTTTTTTAATTTGATCAAATCATGCTAGTCTTTTTTAAATGGGGGGGAGATCTTTTGAATATATATATATATATATATATATATCATTACAAAAGAGGGGAGAGATTTTTTGAATATATATATATATATATATATATATCATTACAAAACAGTCAACACATAGACAATAACAGCTTGATAAACAAATTTAAATTGAAAACTTGCTAAATATATTTTTATAAAAAATGATAATAAAAAACAGAGAATATTACATATTACACAAAAAGAAAATCACATTACATGTAAGCCAATAAAGTAGAATAGCAAAATAAAAGTTTCTAGCAAGTTTAAAATAATTTTTATTAATTTATAGATAATTTTTATACAAGGAAATCATTAAATTGGAAAAGAATAAATATTTTTATGATATTCTTCCATAAAATAATAATCAGAAAATAATAAATTCTTAAAACAGCTATATAAATATCAAATCTTTTTATATACATAAAAAGCCTTTTTCAGCACTTGATTTGGTGCTCTTTTCAAATGTTAATAATCTATTACATTAATGAACTAACCACCTAGTGTTCAATAAAGAAATTAAAACAACCAATACCAATATAAATCATTTAAATAATAAAAACCTACATATAAATCCAGTAATTACAAAATAATTGACTAATATCATTACAATATAATAAATAAAATAAATTACATGCACTTTTTTTTTTACAGTTATATATATATATAATTTTCCATTCATTTTTAATTAACCAATTATTAACCAAATTTATAGAAGTCCTGTAAATATTCATACAATTATTTAAATTATTTTTAATATAATATGTTTCATATAATTGCCATCTTTTTGGATCTTTGATATAAATTAAATATTAATACTTTTTGTAGCATCTATTCTATGCCCATATTTAAGTAATGAATATATAATGCAGATTTATCACCTCTTCTATTAATTACATTATTATGTTTTTGGCTCTTACCTCTTATTGTTTGCCAGTATGCCCAAAGTAAATCATTTTACAAATTTTGCATGTAATTTTAAATACAATTCCTTTTTTGTACCGTATATCATCTCTTAATCTATAATTACCTATTAATAGATCAAGATTTTTACTGTTTGATCAGCCAATATTTATATCCTTCTCAATATAATTTTTGTTATATCTCAATATATTATATATCTTAGGACAATATGAAAGTCTAATCCATTTTTTATTTGATTCATTATTGCCATTATGAATACCATTACTTTTCTCAGAAATATTATCACCCACTACAGGTGTTTTAGAATTAAAAAATATATTTTTAATAGTTTTAGGATTATATCCATAATCTTTATATAATTTAATAAATTGATTCTTTTGTAATTGACTACACTATCATTGCTATATAATTTTCTAAAGAACAAAACATGTTATTGAGTAAAGGACCATTTTTATACCTATAATAGATAAGAATATTAATAAGAAGGTTGTTACTGATATTGAATTAGTGAATATATCAGTTGATGCTAAAAAGAAAATTAATTGTTTATTAAATAAAGACTGACATGAAAAGAAAATTACTTATAAGATATATATATATATATATATATATATATATATATATATATATATTATATATATATATATATATATATTGTACCAATATTGAAATTGGCACATAATAATTTATCTAAAAAAATTATTAAAATAATCTTTCGTAAAAGAAAACGTAAATTTAAAAGTTGAAGAGTTTTATTACAGTTTGTTTTCGAAAAAGGTAAGAGTCAAATAGTTTTTATCATTAGTTTTTGAAATAAAAGTTAGAAAATAATTGATTAAAAGAGGGGAGGGGGAGTTTTGGTTAGAAAAGTTAAACTAAAAGTTTTATAAAAGGAAGTAGAGTTTATTATTATTAGTTGAAATATAATTTAAAGTTTAAAAAATACAAATCTCTTTTCATTCGAATTAAAGAAAAAGTAATCTTAAAACTAGTTATATATGTGTGTATATATGTGCAATGGTAAATAAAAATAAATGTATGTGTATTAAATATTAAAAAAATAAATGGAAGGTATCATTAAAAACACAGCAATGGCTATTAATTAAAATATAAAACAACAGGATTAAAAAGCTTGTCTCCAAAGGATTAGCTACTAATTAAAATTATATAAAACAACACGTTTGCATGGCTATTACTAACTAAATGATCTTCCAAAACACGTTGTCAAAGGATTATCAAAGGAATTTCGACAACAGATATTGCTGGAGGATATTACAAGGACAACACATCGCAGGTATAAATAGACCTTTTTTTTTATCGGACAATCAATTGAGTCATTTAAGTCAAGAGAGGACAATCATTCAGTCGAGTAATTGTTTCAGTTCAGATAACAGTTCAGTTTATTATGTATCCAGAAACAAAAATGCAGTGCTGAGCAGCTTTTGGAAACATAGTCTCTCACAGCCTGAAGTCCGATGAAAACAGCAAGATCTGCCCATGAAATAATGTCAGCATAACAACTTGGAAATCTCCATCAGTATCTAATTGTCTCCAATAATAATAATCGTGAATAATAAGGAAACTCATCAAGGAAACGTCCCAGCCGGCTGGAAATATTCTCACCTAAAGCAGTAACCAAAGAAAACGAAGTTCTATGTCCACATTCAAAATCCTAGGTAATAATATTTCATATTCTTATTTCTATAATAGCCATTGCATCGCATTAATTCGTAAAGCCTCCAGAGACAAGTAATTTGAACTCTATAAGCATGCATAAAATGAACTATTGATGTGCATGTTTGTGAATGCTATATGATTTTATAAATGTCAAACATTATTTATGCTTTCTCATAAGATATATTATAGTGTGTTAATTTAAAATGGGTGTGTTATTTTAGATTTATAAAATGTTTAAAATTAGTAAATGTTAGTTAATAAATTGTCTTTAAAATTAAACTTTATTTGTCGGTCAATTTTTTTTATCAATTCTTTTTACCAATCTCTCTTACAATTCTTTTCACCACTAATTATGTATAATCTGTTAGTGATTACCAACAACTGAGCTAGTCATGGATACTTAGGCATTGAGTTAGTGGCCATTGTTCAAAGTGCGTTGTTTATTCTTCTGAATAGATAGCTGGTGCCCGTGTTTACATGAAACAAAAAAGTGCTTTGAACTCTGGTGTTGAACTCAATAGTCGAGAAGAAGTTATGTCCTGGAAATAACACTAGTTATATATTTTATAGCTATTATTTGGGCATACATCCTCTCCAAGTATGTTCTTCTCTGCCTAAGAGACCGGTGTTTCAATCGATCCATATTCTAGCCCAGTACAAATGGCTATATCCAACTTGGGGCTGAACCTAAGAAACAATAGTAATTAAATACTTTGTTTCTTGTTTGAAAAAAATTTTTTATACAAAAGCTAAATTACGTATTTAAACTAGTTTAAATTAAAAAAAAAAAAATTGACCAAAAACTTTTTTTTTCTTTAAATGAAAAAAGATTTATGCTATTCACATTAGTTAAAATAAATCATTCTGTTAAATCAGAGACAATTAGGTATTATGGGCGGAGCTGAGATGTTAGAATGGGTAAAGAAAAGGACAAAGGGGGTGGAGTCAGCATGTGTTTCCTTCTTAGTAAGAAAAATAAATAAATAAGTCGTATATTAAATTTAGTTTAACGTAAGTGCTAGTTTGAAAAAAATAAAAAAATAAAATATATGGTTTCAAAATGGGAAAAGATATAGAGCTGGAGGAATTAATAAAAAGAGTAGAGGCATTAGAAAGGGAACATGAAAATATAAAAACATGGGTGCACATGCATAAAATGGAAAGCCCGATATATTTTAAAAATCCCCGGTTAGTGGAAAAGGAAGATATATCTGAGGCACAGATGATGATGAAAATGATAATGAATATGATGCAAAATTTTGAGCAAAGTCAGCAAGACCTCAAAAAAGAATTGTATCAGAAACTTGAGCAAAGCCAGTTAGAACTCAAAGCAGAATTGAAGGAAGAAATTAGTCAGGTTAAAGGAGAAATTAAGGAACTCAGAGCAGAAGTAAGAGACATAAGATGTGAAATAACAGGAAATGTAGAGAAGAACCAAAAAATTATAGAGGTAGATTTAGCTAAAGAAAGTCGGGAAGTTGAGGTGATAAAGGACATAAAATTTGGATTAGAATCAGATAGCATTGAAACAGATAAAGTAGAAACTTATGTAGATCAAAAGGCAGAAGATAGCATTAAGTATAGTAATAGAGAAATAAAAATAATAAAGATAGAAAATAATGTAATAGAGTTTTCAAAAGAAATCATTCGTGTTTGTTTTAAACATAGATTTAAAATAAAAAGGAAGCATAGGAAAAAATATTCATGATTAGGAAAAATTCGGAGGTCTGCGAAGCTTAAAGGTTTTTTAATTTACAATGTTGAAAATAGAACGGAAAGGGAAAGAGATAAAGCAATAAATTTTAATCGAGGGAGAGATGTGAGAATATGGAATATAATTTATATTAGTGAGTTAGTAGAAAGAAAGAAGGAACCACCTGACATAGTTTAAAAGTTAGTTAAGGGTCAGAATATTAAAGTAAATGGAAATAATAAGGACGAGAAATGGACTATGAGTTTAATATAATTATTTGACGTAGGTGAAAAGCCTGAATTAGAATTTCGCTATTTAAAATGATGGATTGTTTTGTCAAATAATACTAACGGAGGCTTCGTAAAATAAAAGATTTTGTTTTTCTCCACGCACATATTAATTAATGAGAAATGCTCGTAAATAAATAAAATAAAAAAAATAAATAAACCAAGTTAAATAAATGGGTCAAATTAAGGATTTAATAGTAAAGTTTGTAGGATTAAATAAATAAATAAGATAACAGAAATAAGCAGAAAGAAATCAAGTTAAGCAAATAAGTGTAATATATCTGTAGTAATTAATAATAAATAATGAATTCTAATAAAGTAAAACAGTTTTGTTTTTCTGAGTACACGCACGTTAAAATAAAATAGTTTTGAATATACGCAGGTTAATAAAAAGAAATAAATAAATGGTTTAAAGAAATCAAGTCCAATAAAATCTTTTTATAATAATAAAGAGCAACAAAATAAAATAGTTTTCTGAATATAAGACATAAATAAAGAAGTTGAAGTATTGGTTTAAAGATAATATTATAAGATTAATGTAAATAAATATTTAGAATAATGTTCGTAAGGGTTAGAAAATAATATTATAGAATTAGTGATAAATAATATAAACAATCTAAGTTGTATTAAGAGTGTAAGGATTCAAAATGAGGGTTGTATAGAAATGTTTTAGTTAAGGATAAGTTTAAAGCTGTAAACTGGATAAAATTTAGTACTCATAACAGATTGGCAGGGATCATTCCTCTTTTAAAATGCACACTGGGGACAATCCAGCATAAGCTGCAAGTCACTTTTCAGGGAGAATCCCCATATCTCGTACCTCATTTTCCAAAGCGTAAATCGGAAATGGACAGTTGAAAATTCCTGCCATTCGCAGTGACCTCTTCTTAGTCAAAGTCTGATCAAGAGAATCGGCAATTGTTTTCCAAAGCATAAGTCAAAAATGGACAGTTGAAAATTCCTGCCATTCACAGCGACCTTTTCTTAGTCAAAGTCCAATCAAGAGAATCGGCAGCCGAAGCTTCGTTTTTTTCATAGTGTAAGTTGGTATAAGACAGCGAATCTGCATCATTTCTAAAATATCCCTGTGCCACAAAATTAGTTTGTCCTTGTGGTCAATATCCAGGACTCAGAACATTGTAAGGAAAGGATAGTCAAAACAGATCCCTTAGTATGGAAAGTAAAAGATATCAAAAAGCAAACTTAGAAAAAAATAATAAATTAAGAATTAAAGTTGTCAGAAATAAAATGGTCAAAAAATGACACATTTTATTCTCAAACGGTGATGGTGTAATGTACCAATATTGAAATTGGCACAATAATTTATCTAAAAAAATTATTAAAATAATCTTTCATAAAAGAAAAACGTAAAATTTAATGTTGAAGAGTTTATTACAGTTTGTTTTCGAAAAAGATAAGAGTCAAATAGTTTTCTATCATTAGTTTTTGAAATAAAAGTTAGAAAATAATTGATTAAAAGAGGGGAGGGGGAGTTTTGGTTAGAAAAGTTAAACTAAAAGTTTTATAAAAGGGAGTAGAGTCTATTATTAGTAGTTGAAATATAATTTAAAGTTTAAAAAATACAAATCTCTTTTCATTCGAATTAAAGAAAAAGTAATCTTAAAACTAGTTATATATGTGCATATATATGTGCGATTGTAAATAAAAAAAAATGTATGCATATTAAATATTAAAAAAATAAATGGAAGGTATCATTAAAAAACACAGCAATGGCTATTAATTAAAATATAAAACAACAGGATTAAAAAGCTTGTCTCCAAAGGATTAGCTACTAATTAAAATTATATAAAACAACATGTTTGCATGGCTATTACTAACTAAACGATCTTCCAAAACACGTTGTCAAAGGATTATCAAAGAAATTTTGACAACAGATATTGCTGGAGGATATTACAAGGACAACATGTTGCAGGTATAAATAGACCTTTTTTTATCGGACAATCAATTGAGTCAGTTAAGTTCAGAGAGGACAATCATTCAGTCGAGTAATTTTTTCAGTTCAGATAACAGTGCAGTTTATTAGGTATCCAGAAACAGAAATGCAGTGTTAAAAACCCATGGAAAACATATGCCTCTCCACAGCCTGAAGTCTGATGAAAACAGCAAGATCTGCCCATAAAATAATGTCAGCATAACAACTTGAAAATCTCTGTCAGTAACTAATTGTTTCCAATAATAATAATTGTGAATAATAAGGAAACTCATCAAGAAAACGTCCCAGCTGGCTGGAAATATTCTCACCTAAAGCAGTAACCAAAGAAAATGAAGTTCTACGTCCACATTCAAAATCCTAGGTAATAATATTTCATATTCTTATTTCTATAATAGCCATTGCATCACATTAATTCGTAAAGCCTCCAGAGACAAGTAATTTGAACTCTATAAGCATGCATAAAATGAACTATTGATCTGCATGTTTGTAAATGCTATATGATTTTATAAATGTCAAACATTATTTATGCTTTCTCATAAGATATATTATAGTGTCTTAATTTAAAATGTGTGTTATTTTAGATTTATAAAATGTTTAAAATTAGTAAATGTTAGTTAATAAATTGTCTTTAAAATTAAACTTTATTTGTCAGTCAATTCTTTTTATCAATTATTTTTACCAATCTCTCTTACAATTCTTTTCGCCACTAATTACGTATAATCTGTTAGTGATTACCAACTGAGCTAGTAGTGGATACTTACACATTGAGTTAGTGGTTATTGTTCAAGATGCATTGTTTATTCTTCTGAATAGATAGCTGGCGCCCGTGTTTACATGAAACAAAAAAGTGCTTTGAACTCTGGTGTTGAACTCAACAGTCAAGAAGAAGTTATGTCCTGGAAATTTAACGCTAGTTATATATTTTATAGCTATCATTTGGGTATACATACTCTCTGAGTATGTTCTTCTCTGCCTAAGAGACCGGTGTTTTGAACGACCCATATTCGAACACAGTACAATATATATATATATATATATGGAAGACTTGTTACTAATATTAAAAAGATCTGTGATTGTGAAAGGATTACTATTTGTAAAGAGGATAAAGATGATAGATTTGTTAACATGTATCATAAGGATTATATTGACAGGATAGAAGATGAAATAAATAAAGTAGGATATGGTAAATTATTAAAAGATCCAACTACAGGGATAAAAAACAAATATTTAAAACTACTTAATAAAATGAAAGATTATAAAATTATATATATAAATGAATATAAATTATTGTATCCTTCTTATGAAAATCCATATATTTTTACGAAGGTTAAAACTCACAAAAATAATAACCCATTAAGGTTGTTGTTTAACTTTGTAATTTTATTTTACAGAAGTTTTGTAAGTATATAAATAAATGGATAACATGTATTTTAGGATATGGTAAATATTCTATAAAGAATTCAGAGAATATTATTAATAAATTAAATAGTATAAAATTGAATGGGAATTAAAGTATTTTTACAATGGATATTGAAAAAATGTATCCAAGTATTCCATGACTTAAATTTATAGATATATTAATAAAAAATTTAAGTAAACATATAGATGATATAATTATAATAAATATTATTGAAGACAGTTTAAAATTAATACACTGTATTTTATATTTTAAATATAATAATGAATTTTGGTATATACATGAGGGATGGATTATGGGTTTTGCAAGTGGTGGGTTGATCTCATCAATATTTATAAATAAATTAGAAAATATTGTAATTAAAAAAAGGATAATTAGTCAAGAAATAATACATTATTCTAGATATGTTGATGATATTTTAATTATTGGTAGTAAAAAAGCAAGGAATAATATTTATAATGAATTTAATAATAATATATTTAAAATTAAATTTACAAAAGTAGAATTTAAAGATAAAATTAAATATTTAGATATAAAAATTAATCTAGATAAAGACAATAAAATTAAGTTAAAACATTTTATTAAAGAACATAAATTTAAAAAAATTACTCATGTAGATTCACAACAAGCATAAGTGCAAAAATTGGTATTTATTAAAAAGTTTAAATATTGGAATGATAAATATAATATAGATAGTAGTGTAGCTCAATTACAAAAAAAATAAATTTATTAAATTATATAAAGATTATGGATATAATCCTAAAACTATTAAAAATATATTTTTTAATTTTAAAACATCTGTAGTGGGTGATAATGAATCAAATAAAAAATGGATTAGACTTTCATGTTGTCCTAAGATATAATATATTGAGATATAACAAAAATTATATTGAAAAGAATATAAATATTGGCTGATCAAACAGTAAAAATCTTGATCTATTAATAGGTAATTATAGGTTAAGAGATGATATTTGGTACAAAAAAGGAATTGTATATAAAATTACATGCAAAATTTGTAAAATGATTTACTTTGGGCATACTAGCAAACAATTAGATGTAACAGCCTAAGAATATAATAATGCAATTAATAGAAGAGATGATAAATCAGCATTACATATTCATTACTTGAAATATGGGCATAGAATAGATGCTACAAAAAGTATTGAATGTTTAAATTACATCAAAGATCAAAAAAGATGGCAAATATGTGAAACATTATATTAAAAATAATTTAAATAATTGTATGAATCTTTATAAGACTTCTAAAAATTTGATTAATAATTAGTTAATTAAAAATGAATGGAAAATTATATAAATTGACATATATACACCTTTACCCCACTTAGTGATGGCAACTGGTCCTTCAAACTTCATCGTTAAGCAAGAATATTGTATACAGAATACGTATTTATAATGGGGGTCTGGGGGAAAAAAAATTGGTCAGTTCCAGTCGATGTAAAATATCCACATTGGCTTCCAAGCTCAAAGATTTTCTTGATTTTTTCATGGCAATGATGACTAAATACGGTATCTAAAAAGAAAAGTTTATATCACTAGGAAAAAATGCATATTTTCACTGTTTAAAAAGTACAGTACAGCAAAAAGAAGGAGAAAGTGAAACTAAATTTGAATTTAAGAGTTTTTATATTCTTCCGCAGAAGTTTTTCATCGTAATGAAAAAAAATCCATAATGAAGTGCATTTTTTAAAATTTGTATTACAGTACATATTACTGTATATTTACATTTATTACTTATGTGAAATTATTCAAATTAAAAAACAATGTTTAATTATAAATTATTTCATTGAACATAAAGACTTATTACTGTACTCCAGAGTAACAAAAGGTTTAATGCATATCGTAAATCAGTCAACTTTAGGAGAAAAAATCAACTTATTTAAAAAAAAACTAACTTTTCTAATTTTTTTAAATATATGCTAAGTTTATTTTTCTTACTGTATATTTTTAATAATGTAATAGTGCCCCCCCCCTCTGTTTGTGTAGAAAGATTATTTATTAAAACTTATTTTAAATGCAATCTTTTTTAAAAAAAAAAAGTTTTTCTTTTGATTTGAAATACTTGGGTGTATGTAATTAAGGAACACACACACACAATTTAATATTAATATTTAGTGTTTTTCTGAAAGGTTGTGATAATGGTATTTTAGTTGTACTGTTTTCATCATTTAATATAAGTGTTGAATGTCTAGAAAAATTAAACTTTATTTAAATAATCCAAGTACTGTACATTATATTTAAATAAAGTTTAATTTTTCTAAAGACATTCAACACTTATATGTATACAGTATTATAGATTCAGTAATTATATATATTTTAAGTTTATGCATTCTATATTCAAAATACTGAATGCAGCACTAACAGTGTGTTTTATGAATAAAATATTGTATGTGCTATACAATTTCAGTAATGTGCTTTTGCTTTTGGGTAAAATGAATTTAAAATATCTATTTTCTGATGTCATCAGTGATGCAAAATTCAAGATGGCTGCCAAAAAAATTTTCCCCTGATTGTTATAGTGAATAATAGATTGTAAATCAAAGTAGTGGGTAAAAATTGATGATGATCACTAGTGTAAAATATTGTTAAGTAGCCAATCACTAAGTGGGGTAAAGGTGTATACATAATTGTAAAAAAAAAAGGAAAGTACATGTAATTTATTTTATTTATTATATTGTAATGATATAGTCAATTATTTTGTAATTACTGGATTTATATGTAGGTTTTGATTTATTTTAATGATTTATATTGGTATTGGTTGCTTTAATTTCTTTACTGAACCCTGGATGGTTTTATATATTTAATAATTCATTAATGTAATAGATTATTAACATTTGAAAAGGGTACCAAATCAGTTAATGAAAAAGGTTTTTTATCTATATATAAAAAAAATTGATATTGATATAGCTGTTGTAAGTATTTATTATTTTCAGATTATTATTTTAAGGAAATTATTTTATTTATCAGGTAAGTAAAATTAGTTTATATTTTATCATTAGCAATAATTTAATTTAAATAAAATAATCAAGAAAACATTATTTATTAAATAATCCTTCAATTTAGCTTTAATAAATAAAATTTATTGATTTTATACTAGTTATCATGGCTGTATGTATTTTCATATACACTTACATCAAAAGTTACTGTTCTATTAGCTCATGTCAGCTGCTTGATGACATTATTTATATGCGAAAACACATAAATATGCCATTTATGTAGTCACTGGCCTTATTTCTATGCAAAAGCACAGAAGGAGGCTGTTTTGCATGCTATTCTGGTGGCCAGCCTGCTGCTTTATGTTACACACTTTATCCCATTGCTCACAATTCAAAGTTCACTACAGTATCATGTGATGGTGTCTGGATTTCAACCTGCCACAACTCTTCAAATATGCATGTCAAAGTAATTAGCTTACAAGTCATCTGACCTACTATTACCTCCTAGCTAAGCCTATCACCATGCTTCCCTACTCAATGTGAAACTTTCAAAAAATTCGGAAATGGTACTACCAAGCAAGGTTTTGACCAGTCACATTTGTGCAAGAACATGTCCATGACAAATAATATGGTTGATTTCAAAATCAAGACATTCAAATTGTGCCAAATGCTGTTCACAGAAGCTGATGTAATGCCATTTTGACAGAACAACAATATACTTCTAAATGCCAAGAGATGGGTGTGCAGTGAAATGATGAGACTGGAGACATCCAAATCATCTTGCAGTCCAGATGCAAATCCCATTCCTGTCAGTGAAAGTGTTCTCTTTGAAAGAAGACCGGCTCCAGAATCCCATTCATTTTGAAAGCCAATACTATAGATAAAATTAATTGCCCCCCAAATTAAATGCAGAGCAACATACTATGGGGAATCTCAGGAATCCCTAACCACCCACACATTATAACATCAGTATTTACATCAAACAGCATCTGACAAGCCAGAACATAGCTCTATTTTCCTTAAATACCAGAAAGTAACAGGACATATATTTAAACCTACTTTGACTGCAATAGAATATATTGAAAGAAATAACTCAAAATGTAAAATTAGGGAAGTATTTTATATAGCTTTCAGGACTTATGCTATAAATTGCAAAGGATCATGCTTTCTCCTCTCCAAAAATGGACATTTTAAACTATAATTTACATAAATTTAAATGCTATCCACCTACATAGATATTTCACCATTTTCCTATTCTGATTCTGCTATGAATATGAGGATATAATAAGCCCTCAAAAGTGCTAAGCCATCATATTGTTATACTGCTCAGCTTTTCTACTATGCACTTAACATATATTATTTTTTATTATAAAATCATAATTAAGAAGGCAATAAAACTTGCAATAGTCTTACAATTAGCAATATATATATATATATATTGTACCGGACCAAAACTCCCCTGCGGATTTCCTAATCCTAATCTTGCACTGAGCATGAAGTGAACAAGATTTAACAGGAAAAGAAATGGATACCAATTTAGCCGATTATCTATACTCATGTATATTGGTACTTCCAGCTAAACTGATAGAAAGAGTGGATTGCCAGGACTCTTCCAGTTAAAAACACCCTTTAGTTGATATCTTATTTAAATGCCCGAATATTTAGAACAATGGCAAGTACACACCTTTGAAAAATCTATTTACAAAATAGACCTTTGCGCGCCACTTCTAGAAAAGAATAAAAAAAAGAATTTTTCCCCCTCCCAGAAGGATGTGCAATACCATATGTCCAGCGAAACATGAGAATAAGATTCAACACCCCGGTAGAGCGATATCCCTTTGTGGCTAGCTCAGTCACTCTACATCTAGGGTCTTCAAATGGGTAAGTTAAATGATTATTACAGGTACGTGGTTGATAAGGAAAGAATACATTTTTATCAATATAAATAATAATATGAAAACGAAATAAGTTTAATCCATGATTAACTATTTATTTAATCCCAAATACTCACCACTGTTTCATACTAATGATGATATAATAAAAAGAATACTAAATAATTAATGATTACAAACCCATATATATATTTTTGATGCTTTTAGATATATAAATACAATTTAAATGATTACGAAAATAGATAAACCCCTAAGGCTATTTACAATAAGATACTTCATAAAGAATGGAAGTGGTCTGAGCCCCTTTTACCCAGTAGAAATAAATTCCTTTGTGTGATTTGCTATACAAATATGAGATTCTCGGTCATACAGGCATATGCTTTTACTGATGACTTTAAAACCTTTTTTTTATATATAGATAAATTCCTATACATGTATATACGTGCGGCACAATTATACCCTTATTACTATTTTAAATATAAAGTTATTAGAGGACTGGCTTACAGGGAATCTATAATAGATCGATCCCTTCTTGCACCATCATGAGGTGCCGCAGTGACAAAAAAATAATAATAACTTAAAAAGGATATACGGTTAAATACATTTTTTTTTTAGATATTCAACATGAGATATCGTATTTACCGAATATTATAAGCGTATGTATGCATATATACACATGTATATTTATATATGATGAATTTCAGGAATAACAACAAGAGCAAAACGTATAGCAACAACGACAACAACAACAAAAAACAAAGAATCTCATTGCAATCTTTGTTGAAAATATTAAAATTTAAAATAGAAAAATTGACTCAAAAGATTTAAGTAAAAGCTTTATCATATATGCCCGTGATAACTGCAAATTCAATATACATATGCGAGAGACTCTCTCTCTTTTTTTTCTAAATGAGTAATAATAATAACAAAATAATAATAATATATTTAATCGGAAATATCAAAGTTAATTATTTCAATATTAATAAAATCTCTTAAAATAAACCGATGTCTGTGTTTTCATTCTTCTCCTCTGGGCTCTGAGTGGGCTTCAAATCAACTGGCTGTGTAGTGAGGATTTCATTTATTTAGTAAGGCAGCGTTTGTCATCATCGTGGGCGGCTGGAACTGGCATGGTCACATGTTGGCGGCTTGGGACAGAGAAAGGGCGGTGCACCAGCTGGTTGTCTACCCCACGGTCATTTTACTGGACTCACTGGTAGATTGCTTCATATTTTCCTCTGTTTGTATATGATAATAAATTTTATCAAATGTTCATTTTTCTATCTTGACTAGTTTATTAAATTCTTAAGAAATCAAGAGTTCTTAAAAGAACTATATAATGGATTTCTTAGAAAATGTCAGCAGCGGTCTAGTCCATAAATTTATCTCTAAGTTGCTAGATGATTGAAAATCTCTGGAGCCAAAGTAGTGAATGACTTGAATGCCCCAGAAAGAAAAAAAAATCCCCCAGCACTATCAATCCCACTAATAAAACTCAATTCAGATATCCCTCTGAGAAGAATGAATCAGCCAATCCTTTTAATTTACCTTATCACTTAGATTATAAACATTCCTCTATATCTTTCCGATTAAATTCTACATTTTTAAGTTTGACAATGGTTTCCATCTTGAATAACCCAGACCACTTGCTTACGAAATCAATTCAAAAGAATTTTTTAAAAAGATAACAGTTTAATTATAGCATTATCAAACCTTTTGCTTTTGATCAGATTTTTGCAAAAGCAATTAACATTTTTTTTTCTTATGGAATAAAATTACAATCTTTAGAAAATTAAAAAAAAAATACAAATATATTAGAAAATAACTTTAGAAAATTAAAAAAAAAATACAAATATATTAGAAAATAAAAAAGCAAATACATATAATGACATATCATAAAAAATATACAAAAAGGAAAAACAAAAACAACACATGAGTTTATTATGCAATATTTTGTATGTCAATTTCATATTACTTTAAATTGGTGTGTGTGGGTATTTTAATGTCAGACCAACTTCCATTGGATTAATATAGCATGTTTATATAGTTATTGTGCCTAATATGTACAAATCTATATATGTATCTGCTGTAATATTCTTTACAGCAGATTTTGTGCAACTCCATTTGATAATGCCTGGCACAATATATATATATAAACAAAATAAAAGTTGGTGTTTTATAGGGGATTGAGATGTTTAATAGGGCATCCATATTGTGGGCCAATTCTAAGTAAAATGAATTTCCTAAGTATAATTTAAATAATTTCTAAATACAATCTTTTTTGTGCGACCCCGCGTTAAAAGCCAATTGTAACTAAATAAAAGGCAATTCTTACAAATGAAAAGTTATGCTTTACTTTGTTAATTTTATAAAAACTTATTAAATCGATATAAAACATATTTTGTAATCTTTTGATCAGTCATCCACATTGTATTTCAAATAGAACTAAAACGATTGGGAGAGTTTACAAATATAACATATTATCGGACAGTTTAAGTTAATTATAACTTCATTCTCACAAATGAGAATTTTTATTCAAATGGTCGCACATCTACGTTATGGATTAATTGAACTATTTCTTTATTTCAGCTCGGGCAACCACACTATGCATTAATTATCACCTATATTTAAATCTATATGGCATTTAAACACTTGTAGCTAAGTTGCATCAATTGTAATATTTTAAGGATGGATCGATGAATGCTTCATCATTCCCAGCTAACATTATTTCTAAAGCCTAAGGGGATGATGATGATAGTATAGAACATCTATAATCTTAATTGCCAGGGTGCCAAATTGCAACTTTAATAAAATATAAAGGTTACATCTCACTTCAATAACTTTCAGTAATAATATTTAATGAATGGGTTAATAAATAATCAATCGATTCAGAGAACACTGAGAATGCATTAAAATTGATAATATTAATATCTTTGGAATTTCTTGGTTATTCTCAGCACAGTTTTCATTCACCATCATTAAAGCTACAATTAAATTTTTGTTCCAATTACAAAGTTCTATATCCATCTCCACCTTACTGATCCACCCCTCCATCAACTTCACATCCATAGGTCTATTACACTATTATCTATTTTACTATTAAATTTTACATTTTGCTATCTCATTTCTCCCATTATAATCTCTTCTCAGGGTTTTTAGAACAATTAGGTGTGGAAATCGAACAAGCTGTGACAGATTATTGGTGATAAACACTCCTCTCATGATCACCTCCAAGGTGATCTTGGGTTGTCTTTAATGCAGTTTAATATCTATTTTCATTAAAGCTTGGAATAATTTAAGCTTATTAAATCTTTTAGAAATATATTCTAAACATATTCACAATTATAACCAAATTATAAAGAAGTGCGTTTAGAGAGGTGTTCGAATACAATGGATGGGGAAAGGATTTTATGCCCACCCCTGCACTTGCTATCACTCAATAACTATTCCTATTCATAATTTATATTTCAATTATATTAAATTATTTGGTAATTCTAAGTATCTGAAATTAACCATTTTAAATAATTTTTATCGCATATTTATGAAAATGATGATTCAAATATTAATAATAATATATTGATGTATGATTGGATTGAGATGTCTAGATAATAATAACTCACAAAAACATTGAAACATGCAAATTTTATTTAAAACAAATAAATTTTATTGACATTCTACAATTCAATACAGAATATACACATTCGCTTGATGACTCACATGGCTTTCCCCTGTTATACAACCATATTATGATATATATAAAAAAAATCTAAAAACCTAACTATCCCTAAATCAATGGATACTATTAATAGGTTTAAAATATCAATATTCATTTTCTAATTATCAGGGAATCACGATTACCATGGAGTAATAAAAAAAAATAATATTTAACTTTACATATATTATATTTTCGCTTTCATTTTATCCTAGATACAATGAATACCAAATTTCTTCCCGTGTTTAATGCTTTTAAATTACTGATTTGTTTTGAGAGCTAATTTTTCCCATAATAAAATTTAATAATTTTATTCAACTATTTTAAATTAACATTCCTTCGCAAATTTACTAATTTTATTTCATCATTTTGATCTATCATTCCTTTGCCCTAATCTTTACAATAGAAATACTTTATGTATGATGGGATTAAGTTAATGCTAACAAATCGGTATCTAGATCAATTATCATCATAGTGCACATACTCTATACTCATGTTCTTATGACATAATAATATTTTAATAATATTATCTTTCCAGCGAAGTTCTCAGCTGGCTGTGGAAATATTTATGGGATAATTTCATATACACATTGCTTACACTTAAAGATTCATAGATTTTATTTAACCCTTAATTTAACATTTATTAACTTTATTACTCTTAGCTCTAATTGATAAATTAAACTAGATCAACAAAACAATATTCAAGTACACCAATCGCACATACATTATCTGCATTCAACCTGACATCAAATTGAGTTTGGACCCTCTATCAACATTTATAAGTAATGCTTATAATGACTATCTTTCATACCTTCGTAAGGAATATCAAACATTAACATGAGGCAGGCAGTGACTTGAATAAGAGAAAATCTTTTTACTAAGGTTTAGATGTGCTAGGATTTTTATCACTAGTCATACAAAAGGACTTAGGTGTACCTATTACCTCTGGCCATCAATAAAGAAACCTTCTTATGGTGTAGAGAATAATCAAGTGGGAAAAACTCTTCCACTGTGTTTAAATACTTTATAAATATAGCATAAATATCTTAGTGATCTAGATTTCACTGGCTTGGTGGAGACTTTTTTGTCCATCCACATTCTATACAGGTCAAAACATCAACTTCTACAAGTAAAACATTCATATCTCCAATATTCTTGCAGTTAGTGCACTGGATTATGCCAACAATTTTTCCAAGCATTAATCAGCTTGTCTCTGGCCTTAAATTTATGATAATAATAATAATAATAAGAAATAATAAGAAATGCACATTAATTTTTTTAAAACTATTTCCATGCACTTTGATAAGATAATGATGATGTTTTAGCTCAATAGTCACACAATTTTTATAAGTCTAAGCATTTGACAGTAACTTCTGACACAATTTATTCAAAACATTTCCCTTAATAATAATATCTCTCTTTTTTTTAAAGGTTAGTAAAGCATTTAAAATAAGGCACATACAGAATGACATGATATTCTTTACCTATCTCCAAAATGACAATAATAAAAAAACATTTAAAATAAACACACATAAAATAATCTGTCATCAATATCTCTACCCCCAAAATAGCAATGATTATAGTTCTGACATGAATTAAATTTAAATGGATATATATGAGAAAACATAAAGAAAGAAATTTTTTTTTTTTTCTAGATTAAATGTTCTACATGAATAGTGAATAATAAAATAAAATAAAATATACTTAAAGAGTTCATTGGAAGTGTCCTTCACGTTTCTGATTTCCATTTTTCCTTTTCTTCCTTGATTTGTTTATATGAGCACATGAGTTTATGTAGATAAAGTTTTTGGGATAAAGTTCTCCTATGCCATCAGATATATGAATTTTATGCTGCTGAAATGATTTCCTCATTTTTGATTTTATGTAGATTACAGCTGAACAGCACTAGTTTATATTTCTAAAGATATAAGCCCATTTCTTGTTGTCTTTTTCCTTCTTTAAATTCATTTAATATTCAAATTGAATGCTTTATATATGAAATCAAATTTAGAGTTTATTTTCTGTGGTTTAAATTTTACCATTAGCCTATTTGTCATCAATTAGTGCTAGACAACCATGACCATTACTTAATTTCAGGAGATTAGATGTGTACCCAATTAAAAAAAAAACTTATTCGATAGACATTTGCTTTTCTTCTTATGACATTAAATTTGGCAAAGTTATTTTAAGAGACAAATAAATACTTTACAATAACGATTTTTTTTTCTAAAAGAAAAAAAAATATTTCTTTTTAACTTTATAGCAAAGTTTCTCTATACAATTGATGAGAAAACTTGCAAACAGAGATTCAAATAGACTAACCCTCCTTTTACAACACAGCAGAGCTTTTATGGAATCTCTTTTCTTTACACTCATGCTTCCCCCTATTATGAAATTGTATTGCCCCTTGACATCTGATCATTCTGCTTTCTTAATTAATTGATTCGTTTCCTTTTGTCTCTGGTTATTTTAACTTCTTGCCTTTTTGAAAAAAACCATGCCAGATTCACATCTGCATTCTAACAGATAATCACCAATTAATTTTACATTTAACAGACAACCACCAATTAATTTCACACTTAAATTCCTTTGTCAAATCTATATCACTTAAATGACTCTGATAATTTACTTGGTAATACAACATGCATGGTAAAACAAAAGACTGAAAGCTCTCTCTTTAAAATAAATAACAGAAAGCTCTCTTCCCCCTTTTTTTACTTTTTCCATTAAAAAAATATATATAGCAGCCATCTTCAAACCCAGTATTTTGAACTAAATTTTGGCTGTGAATAATAAACTATTAAAAATGACTTAATTTCTTTTTTAAAGATTTTCTTACAAAATGACAAGGAATGACTATTAATTGTGAACTTTATAATTAAAATCCACAATTATGTGAAATACACACACATTGCCACACATATACAATTCTTATATTAAACTGATTTAATACTTTAATCCTTAATTATTATTACTATTATTTTTTTTATAATTTAATCTCATTAATTATTTATTTCTAACTTATTAGTATAAAATTATGACCATCCATTATCACTATCTACCATAGTTTTATGAGTGACACATCCCCTCCTTCTTCTCACTCAACTTATTAAATAATGTATAAATCTTGCTTTTCTAAAATATATCTCCAATACCAAATTGACCCATAAATTAACATTAAATAAATAATATTTTGGTTAGAAATATTTTAATGACAACTGTTCAGATTGCCTACAAAATAAAATGTATGCAATCCCTATTAATATGGGTTCAAACCTAGTTTTGGTTAAAAATTTTGTTTATTAAAGAAAAAAAATACAAACTATGAGGAAAATTTTATATTAAACCTTATCTTGCATAGTTAACTCAAAAAATGGAGCCTTGGGCAAATCCAAAGGCTACAATATATATATATATATTCAAAAAAAATTTTTTTAATGTTCTCTTTAGTAATGCTTCAAATTATTAAAGATAGTATTCTAGAGTCATGAATGCTATTGCATTAAAGGTCAACTATCAGAGTAAATATTATATGTAGAATTTTTTTATTTCTTAATCTAAGTAATACTAATTTAATACAGAAAGTGTTATATTAATTTCTAGGATTATTATATTAAAAATGCATCCTGTGCACCAAAATGCATATAGAATAAATGTTGAAGCTCTATTTTTTGAAAATACTCCTTTTGAAAATATTTAAATAGGGTTTTACCATTGCATTTATGTGTTTGAAATAGTCTTGGAATTGCTAACTGTATATTTTCTAAAGATTGGCTTTCAAAAAATAAATGAAATTGAGTTTTGGTGTTACTATGACAGAACTCACATTACTTTAAAGTCTTTCTCAGTTTCTGTTTTACCTTAAAGAGGTATATGAATTATGTGTTTATCTTAGCAATTAAGTATAACAAATGATAAAACAAGCAAAACTCACTATATGTATGCCACACACAGCAAGCTAGAGTAATCAATGGATGCCAGAAGGCTTGTGCATAAAATCCCCATCTAGTGCCTACTCATCCAATATCCCCAGACTAGTTTCTGGATTGTGGCCTTTGTCAGTGAGGAGCTTTGGATCTGAGAGCACTGCATCTAGATCTTAGGATCTAATGCAACCGTCCAGCAACCACCTTTTATCTCCATTTAACTACAAAACTATGAGTCTTAAACTGAAAACACCTTAATGTTTCCAATTCAAGCCCATCAGCTTATATAGTTATATGGGTCTGAACCCAGTTCAGTTTCCATACATTTTGGTGTCTTTGGTTCTTAAATAACCATAGTCACCAATATCCTATTGAGAAGCCATGGCAATTGATACACATTGACCACTGTGATCTATTTGAGAGTTATTTGTTTTTGGTAGTGGTTGATGCATATTCAGCATGGTCTGAATATAAAATAGTTAGTAACACCAATTCAGATGTGACCCTTGGCAAATTATATAAAATTTATGCTTATCACAGCTTTCCAATTATTTCTGATAATGGAACTGGCTTTACTTCAGCAAAGTTTGAAGAAGTGATGCATGAATGGGGGATTAAACACATACACCCTTTACCACTTTCAGTCCAACAGACTAGCTGAGAAAACCATACAAAACCTAAAGTCTTTTATCAACGAATTGGAGAGAACTAATATATACAAAGCAGTGCTGACTGTACTCCATCAACATGCAGGGAAATCACAGGCTGAAATGTATTTAGATAGAAAGTTGCACACAAAATTATCAAACATTTGTGCCAATAGTGTATCAAAATAAACAGCATGCTGGTATCTATAAATTTAAACCACAGAAAAAAGTGTGTGTAAAGAATAATGTAGATGAGTTTTGGTCACAGACCGAAGTTATTCATCACCTAGAAAAACAAGTATTGACAGTTCGAATGAAAAATAGGGAAATTCTGCGCAAATATGTAAACCAGCAGTGTAAAGATGAAAACATGGAGATAATGCCAGAGTTATTCAATACAATGGACACCAGTGACCAGTTACTGAGAATGCACCAAGTGAGTCTTCAGAACATAATTCACAACATCATGTTAAAAGGAAGATAAAAAACACACATATTAATGACTATGAACTGAGTTCAGAGATGAAAACCTGATCTCTGAACTCGAGGAAAGTAATGATATGTATGTGAATACTTAAATGCACATACATATATAGGTATAAATTACTAATGAAAATAAGTAATAAGTTAAATAAATTAAAGAACTAAAAGACTGATTCTTTTAAAATAGGAAATAAAAGTTATTTATATTTTTAAAAAATATTATATTTTAAAAGTAAAAACAGTTTAATTAATGAGAGTAGAATACAATTGATGAGATATAAAACAATTAAAGGAATTCCAGTTTAGATTTCCTTCATGAGATAAACTATAAACTAAAAAATAACTCATTAATTAAAGTTAGAGAGATAAGGATTTAAATTCTTGTATCCAACATGGAGCAGTCAAAGCAAGAATCACCTGATCAGATGAATCGGAATATGAGCTAATCAACTTCAGGGATTGAAACAATGAATGAACTCGGGGCAAATGGGATCAAGAAGACTTCACTTGATTGTTGGAGCTTCACCTGTGCACACAGATTTATAAGTGGGTGCAGAATGTCACCCTCACATGCACAGGGATTTCAAATGCAGAGAGCTGGCCTTCAAACATGTGAACAGCCCATTAGGACTCTTACAGGTCATATTGATCTATAATATTATTTATGTATGTTTTCGGACTTTATTATGCAAAGTAATTAATATATATGTATTAACATGCTATTTATTATCGTTAAATAAGTCTGGAATGATTAAGTTTGCAGACAAAATGTCCAATAGTATAAAAGGCTGGACATAGCACTATATAACTAATTTATAAGTTAATACTTTATAATTAGAATTGTAATAATTATTATTGTTTCTTTTCATATACTATTTTTTAATTTCTACATAAGTATTAATTTTTCCCAGCAGGTAAATCAAATTTTGTATAAGTACATACAAATAATCCTTTTTTTTAATATGACTGTGATTTACAATTGATTTACTTTTACAAATAGAATATAATTAATGAATAAGCAATTTCCACATAAGTATATAGATAATAATTGCGGCAATAAAATTTAAATATAAATACAATGTTTATTAACTACTAAACCAGGTTTCAATATGGAGTATCTTTGTCAAAGCATGACTGCCAACCCTAAAATCGTTTGTCTTCAAAACAACAACAGGAAATGAAAAGTTAAAGAAACTTATTTTATTATAAATTCTATAAATATGATTAATATAAAGGCCAATAGCTTTTCCCTTAGTAAATACTGGTCATTTAATTCGACTGAATAATTTACACTCACATGTAAATACGCAAATTTATTAAAATCTACAATCACTTTAACTCAACTTTATATATAATTGAAAAAGGCAACCCCTTCTTTTTAATCTCCTATGTCCGTTCTGCTTTGACAAAAATCCTCTATGTGCAAAGTCTGGCTTAGCAGTTAATAAATATTGTATTTATATATTAATTTTGTTGCTGTAATTATTATCAACATACTCATGTGGAAATTGTTTACTTATTACATATTGTCTATGATAATAATTTCTTTTTTGTTTTGATAGAATATGTATATGTTACTATAATTATTCAAGTACTTAAGAGTTTTGATTTTTTCTTTAATACAGCTATTTTTAATTGCTTCAATATTAATACCTTATAAAATACTATTTTCTTTGGTACTTTATTAGACAGTTTGCTTTAGACAGTTTTCTTTAATAATGGTATTATTTACCAAATGAGTTATAACATTTGTGATTGCATTCATTATTAAAACTTTCTCTGTTAAAACAAACTTGGCACACTTTTAAATAAGACAGCAGAAATATTGTCAGTCTTGTTTCTTTGCCTATAATTTTGCTATCACTTATTTCAACTGTCAAAGCTTTCAGTCTATATTCTTTCAGATCATTCAAGCACTTGTTTTTTCTCCATTACAGTAGGCAATTTTTGTTTTTTTTTTCTAAAAAAAATTAGCATTGTTGTTGCAAAATATTTTCAATCACAAAATCAACTTCTGATTTTTTTATTGATAAAATTAGATAAAAATAAAATGAAAGATATTGTTATTATTGTTGAAATCTCAATAGTAATATTTTTAACTCTTTCTTCATATTCATTTTTTCCAATTATGTAATTATAATGCATTGTAATATAATCAGAGGCAAATTGATTTCTTTGAAAATAAGCCTTACTCTCAAAATTATTAAGCATTTTATTTATATAACAAAAATTTAATAAAACAATTATTTTATGCATAAAGGGTTGATAACAGTTAGGCCTTATCATATTTCTTTAGATTTTTATTTTAGTAAAATGACTACAAAGTAAAGAATTATCATCTGTTAACATTTAAATCTAAAAATGGTTATCGTTGATTTGATCCCGCATGCCGCTTGATGGATCTATTGCTAGTCAAAAACCAATAGATATAAATTATGGGCTGATTTACAATTTACTTTTTTTGAACTACTCTGATACAATACTATACATGACAGTGTGTAGCGCTGGAATTCGCAGGGATGGGGATCCGATGATTTTGCCAATCCAAAGGATTATCCATCACATGCACAACAATTTTGAAAACATTGTCTATGTCAATGAGTAGTGCTGAAATTCACAAGGAGGGGGATCCAATGGTTTTGCCAATCCAAAAGGATCATCCATCACAACATATACAACATTTTGAAAAACTAAATTATTTAATAAAATCTAATATTTCCTTTTTTCAGTTAACATCTGATCAAAAAAAAACCATTTCCAACACTATTTTAAAACAATTTACAAAACACAATTTGATTTTAAAATTTCCCTCAGATCAAGCCAAGCTTATGCTTTGAAAGTTTTATAACTGCCCCTGTGCAAAATATGTTTTATGCGTGATTTCTAGAACGTACACTTTTATTAATTCATTTAACCTTAAAAATTATGTGTACAGAAGTACATCTTTTGTCTTACAATTAATACTATCTAAAACTATGTGAGGTCATCTAAAAAATAATGACTTTAAATGCACAGGCAAAAAATTAGGCAACTTGAATTATACACACCCTCACATCATACTGTAGCAATCTCTGAAGTATGCCATAATACCATGAAGCACAAAAGCTGCTTAGTGGCTAATATGAACAGAACTGTTCTATAGGCCACATAAACATTATATTTCTGTGCTTTTGCATGGAAACAGTGACATCAAGCAGTGTTTGGGGGTTAATCGACAACAACCAAAATTTTAACTTAACAAAATCAAAACTACCTCCATCCTCAGTAGTAAATAAGATGTATCAAAAAAAAATCCTTCAATTTATTCTTCTCAATAACAAACACCAACTTATCTAACAAATAATTTCAAACAAATAGAAAACTGATTAATATTATTTCTCTAAAAAACGAATAGATAGAGCACATTAAAGTAAAAATAACATAACCAATAACTCATTCTACTTTACTTTTATAGAACACATTATAGCAAATAAAATACATTGAATCCTATAATAATAAAAGCAAATCACCAATAAACTTTAATCTTATCAGCAAAATAATATTCATGTTTTTTCAAAACAGAGAGAAAAACAATTTATTTATCAATCTGTTGAAAGATTAAAAAGTATTAATGTATTTCTTTCTGTTTAGGTGAAACATGAAAAACAGGAATATTTTTCTGCTGAGTTGATTTAAGTTATTCATGATTTGCTTTTATTGTTAGAGTATTCAATATATTTTATAGATAATGTGTTTTATAAAATTAAAGTGAAATGAGTTATCAATTATATCATTTCTCCTTGAATGTGCTCTGTCTATATTGATTTTTGGTGATTAGTGTTATTAATCAATTTTCTCTTCTTTGAAATTACTTGTTAAATATATCAATGATTGTTTACTATTGCTGGGAGTAGTTTTGATTTTCTTCAATTAAATTTTTTAAATGTAAATGTTGTTAAAGTCCATAATACTTTATTATGAATTCTTTACATATAAAAAAGTTGCTTTGTTACATTTTTGTTATAACATAAAAAACATGATAATTTAGAAAGTAAGATTTATAAAGACAATTTGTTTCTGGTTATATTTAAATGGATTATAATCATAAATTTGTTAAGAATATTACATTTAAACAGCCAAAACTTTCTATATGTATTGCCACTCAGTGCAAGCCAGAGTAATCAATGGATGCCAGGAGACATGCATAAAATCCCCATCATAGTGCCTACTCATCCATCATCCCCAGACTAGTTTCTGGCTTGTGGCCTTCAACAGTGAGGAGCCTTGGATCTGAGACCACTGCAACTAGATCTTAGGATCTAATGCAACCCTCCAGAAGCCACTTTTTATCCCCACTTAACTACAAAACTATGAGACTTAAATTGAAAACACTATAATATATTCAATCCAAGCTCATCAGCTTATATAGTCATATAGGTCTGAACTCAGTTCAGTACCTATACATTTTGATGTCTTTGGTTCTTTAATGACCATAATCACCACTATTCTATTAGACAGGATTGGTTTTAAACCAATAAACATCACATGATCACTATTTCTTAATGGTTATTAAACAGGCAAAACTCTCTATACGTATTGCCACTCATATTATATTTAATAAAATTATTTATAAACCTGATTTTAATTAATCTATTAATTCAGTATACTGAATGTTTACTGCAGTAAATAGAGAGAAGGGTGAAAGAATTGAAGCCTGTCCACAAAAGTTTAAAGAATTGCTATCTTAATATAAACTGAGACTGATTGTATATATGTGTGGGAGATTATGATCCTGTGCAACTGATGAGTGCTGATTCTGCATGAAATATGTATATTGGGGATCACTTATCTTTTTAACATGTTTGCTCATGGGTATAGATTCTTTAAGATGGAGTAAAGGATAAATATAAAATTGAAAATCCTAACTTCAAATACCTCTATTTACTATAGTAAACCTGATTTTAATAAAAATTTTAATGATAAAAAACATTTCATTTCTTCAATACTAAAGACTTCAATTTATAATTTGGTTTAAACAACTATAAATCCTCCTTTCTTTAATCACTTTTACAATCCTATACTTTTTAAATTGATCAATCTTATAGTTTTGACTAACCAACAGTTTTCTTCAGAACTAAAATTTTTATAAGCATACATGGACATATAAATAGAGATTCTCTAAACAATATAAACAATACAAACATTGAATCTTTATATATATGTTATAATTATATCAAGTACGTACTCTTAAATATTTATATTACATTTATATCCTTATGTTAAAAACATTAAATCTTGATTAACTTATATAATTTATTATTGCTTTCACATACTAAATAATATATCATAATAACCACAATAATATACCTAACTTAATAATCTTTTATTAATCTATTAACATTTTCTTATTGTTTATTTTACTTTTATTTATTTAATTTCTATTAAACTTATGTATATATTAATACATAAAATTTAATTCTATAATCTTTAAATTTACATTTAATATTTTATTAATTTTAAATTTTTATTAACTATCTTTATGTTATTATTATTTTTATTATTATCATCATCATCATCGTCGTCATCATCATCATCATCATCATTATTATTATTATTATTATTATTATTATTATTATTATTATTATTATTATTATTATTATTATTATTATTATTATTATTATTATTATTATTATTATTATTATTATTAAATATTTTATGTTTCTTGAAAGAAAGACTTCAATTTAAATCATTTATTATATAGTTCAAAGCAATCCATTGGTAGTAAAAGAATTATTGGTAAAGTTCATACAATTCACTGCAGTTGTTGTAAAATTTATATATGACAAAATAAATTAAGATTTAATGAAAGAATCGAAGTTCATAAGGATAGAGATAAAAATAGTCAGATTTGTATATTCATGAATTGAAATAAATGATTGATTGGCAATGCAGAGGTTATTTTTCCTGAAAAACATGAATTAAAAAAAAGTTTTAAAAAGTATGATGATAAATCTAAAATCTTAGGCCATCAGTCTTATGAAAACTTCATTTGATATTAAAGATAAATGGGTTTTTTAATAAATTATAAAACTGAGTTCTGTTTTATGAGTGTGTGTTATGTTTAATGATTTCACTTAAAAAGGTCTACTTGTATAATAGAGGAAATCATAGTCATGTGAGAATTTTAGTAAACATTTATTTAACTAGTATTTAATGTTTTGTGATTTATTTATTATACATTATTATATTAATTACATGCACATTAATATCTTTTATAAATTTAACTCAAATATAATAATTTAAATATAAATATATATTATTATATTGAAACTAAATTCATAGATGATATTAATGTTTAAAATGCTCAATCTAAAACAAAATTGAAATAGACAACTAAATATAAATAAAAAAATTATTTAATACATCTAGCCAGGCTTTCATTCTTTATTGGATTTTATCAATAAACAAATACTTGGTTAAATGTATAATTTTTATTATTATATTTCATTGTCTATTTCAATTTTGTTTCAGATTGGTTGTTTTAAATTTATATATATATATATATATATATATATATATATATATAAAGGACAATATTGTAGACATTTTTTTTAAGATGGAAATTTGACCATTTAAAGTAATAAGATATTATTGTGTATATAATTAATACAAAAATTTATGTATTTATATGCTCTAAAGAAGACTATATTGTAAAATCAAAACTATTGCTGTAAAAATAAATTTCAAAAATTGCATGGAAATACATATAGAATAGAAATAAATTTATACTTGTCTATTTTATGTTGCTCCAAAATAATTCTTTGAAATGGCTCTTATTGAAGATTAATATAAATCTTAAATCAATAATATTTTAATTAACAAGTCTCCAGACATAATAAAAATCCTCCATCTTAACTTTTTATACCAAATTATATATATAAAGATAATTAAAATTAGACTCAAATTAATGTTAACTTACAAACTAGATATCGAAATTTTAAAAGGGACATACTAACATCTTTCTTTATTTCCTTTATTGTCCATTTTCTAAAATGGCTTAATTTTAGTAATGCTTTAAACCTTTTTTGCCTTTTTTAGAAGTTGAACCTTCATTGCTATAATTAAAGATTCTAACTTAAAGGCATTACTACTCAACTAACTTGCTTGATCAATTTTTTGACTGTAGTCTCCCTTCTTTTTTTTTTTAATGGCTACATCATTTCTTTACATTGACATTTTGAATAACTTCAATCTAAATTGTTTTTTTACTTTCTTACTGCATTGTCAATATGATTTAATATCATAAAATTCTGATATTGTCTTATAAAATCTGTAATGAAAAATTTAAATTTATGCTTCGCAGTCTTATATGAAGTTCCTATTCAATCTCCTACACATTTTAATTTCTCCTAAAATATTCTGTGTAATGATTTTTGTGTTTAATTTAGAAATTACTTGAAGTTTGCATTCAATTTTAAACCAATAAGTATAGAGTAATTTGTCCAATAGTAATAAAACTCAAACATATTTTACTTAAAAATATTAAAGGAATTTGAGGAAGTTCTCAAATATATATAAAAATTCTTATCACTAAACTAACGGTTGTTTTTAATAAAAAAAAGCATTAAGACAGTAAATAGTTTAATATTTACTCCAAAATACATCTAATCTTCAATGTATAAAATTGTTCTATCTAGTGATATTTTTTATCATTACCTGGGAATTATATTCTATTCATATAGTTCTATGTAAATATCAGAGAAGTTTCCAATGCTATTATTGTACTTGTCATAATTAAGAAATGTTTAAACTTTTGATAGCCTTATTCCTAAAATTTAAATGACAATTAAGTACTCTTCTGCACTGACTATTTTGAAGTATATAACCATCATGCTCACTCAAAGAAGTATGGAGAGATGCATATTGGGAGTAACAAGAAGGGATTGAAAATGCAATGTATGGGTAAGAGAACAAACAGGTGTTACTGACTTCATTGAAAAAATTAAAAGACTGAAGTGGAGTTAGGTGGGACATATTGTTAGAAGAGATGATAACAGATGGACAATTGAAATTTTAAACTGGATTCCAAGAGATTGTAAAAGACCCAGAAAGAGACCACATGTGAGATGGATGGATGAAATAAGAAAGTGTGCAGGGGTGATGTGGAGAAGAGAAGCTAAAGATAGGAAAAGATGGATTGAACTTGGAGAGACCTTCATCCTGCAGTGGATTGATAATGGTTGATCATGATGAGCATCGTGCTCAAATGTATATACACTGTTATTTTCAATTTGCATGCAATAATTTTTTTCCTAAATAAATATTCCCTAATATTGCACTTATATATAAAAATAAAGATAATAAATGTTTCTATTTTACGATAATTTACCAATGCTATTATCATAATTTTTAATAAGTTTAAAACTTCATTATAAAAAAATTAAGAATAACTCAGAAAAAAAAAATTAAGAAAGTTATTTTTTCTCAATATTATTATTTTATTATTCTGTTTCACAAACTTTGTTATTAATCATTTGAATACTATTCATAGAGATCGATTTAAATTACAATTCTACTTCCTTATTTCCCACATTATAAAACTCGGAATAATTGGAAGGTAAAGGCGATACAAAGGCATTGTTTTGGAAAAGATTTGACCTATATCGGGTGTGAAAATTCAATGGTTTTTTTGAATTTTTAAATCGCTGTCTTCTATAAAAACTTGTTTGTGGTTTCCGCGTACATCTATATGGACTGTCAGAAATTGTCCGTTTATTAGGTGATGATTTTCTATATGATGCGTAATTTCTTCTGGGAGAATTTCTACCACGGGAACAAGAACGAGCGGGGGATGCACTTCTAGTAGCTGATTTACTAGGTGACTTTCTTGGTAGATTGGGTTTTTTAGATTTTGATCTTTTTCGGCCTTTTTCTTTGGATGGAGATCTTGAATAACTTCTGCTTTTATGACTTATAACTTTTTTAGAGAAACGACATTTTTTGGGAGCTGTTTTTAATGTTATTTCACTCATGGCATTTTCAATGGCATCTCTCCATTCATCAGCATCATTAACAGGAAAAGAATTTGAATCAACTGTTTCCGAGAGTGACTGTAATTCATTTTCTATACAAGAAACTAAAGAGTCGTTCTTCTCCGGATAACACTCTTCAGAAACGGTAGTTGGAATGATCGTTGATGAAACACTTTCAGCCGATGAATTTGAATTATTATTTAAAAAATCCTCGTTGAAAGAAGCTTTAAAGTCATTTTCATCATTACTGTCTTGAATTTCGTCAACCAAATAATTAAATTCTTGTTCATATCTTTTCATATTTTTTTTCTCTTCTTCTACCGGTTCTTTTGTGTTTCTACCTTTAACCTTTTTTAAATTGTTTTTGACATACTGTAATTTTTTTTCATTTACATCTTTTACACAGTCCATTTTCTTACTATGTAATATGAAATCATTGCAGAATTCTTCATTTAATATATTCTTATCAGAGTTTTTTGACTTATAATCTATTTTTTGTTTCTTACTTTGCCTTATCATATTACAATTTTCGCCAGTGTTTTCAAAATATAAGTCCTTTGCGTCATTTTTATTTAAATAACAAGAGTTTCCCTTAATTTCTGTTATAAGTTGCCGTTTGTCCTTTTTATTATCTTTGCCCGCATTAATTTTTGAACCTTTAGGCTTTGTCAAAGGTTTTTTTATTTCTCCTTTAGTAAATTTAGTTTTTCTCCGTCCACAAGCAACACATGTTCCTGATTTCATTGGCCGATTATTTTTAGACATAAATTGATTTACATCTGATGTTTCGGTTAATTGCTTACAGGTAAGACAGTACATATAATCAGCGCCAAATGTTTCTTGTTGGACAGTAGCATCCATTCTTTAAAAATAAATAAATAATAATATTTTAAAAGGAAAAAGTCAAAAGTAACATTCTGCTTTGGTTTCTAGCAGATAAGATATCTGAAATTAGGAGTCAAAAAATATTAGTTCATTTTTTTTTTGTTTTTTTTTTTTTTGTTTTGTTTTTTATATATATAATATAATCTCCATAAAACACGTGCTAATTGTAATTATAAAATATTCCTATAAAATATTCTAGAACAATATTTATATTGTTAAAAAAAATGTCGCTTCATTTTACTTTCTTTTAATAAATTATTTATAAAAACAATACAATAAAAGGTTATGATGTATACGCTTGGTAATAGCAAAATAAGTTATTCAATTTTACTTTTATACAAATGATTTAACGTAAGCTTTAGTAGCACATACTAACTGAAAAACAAATTAAAAACGAATTTATTTTCATTTTTAAAATTGCTGATATATATAATATTGTTATTTCTTAATAGGATACAAAAAATATATTTTTTTATTTTTGTATTTGTCGATTATCTTCACTTGTGCAAGATTAAAAACACTAAATAGTATTCCTTCAAAATATCATTTTGATGTATTGTTTGTTTTTTTATTAAATTTTTCTCTTTTTTTTTTTTTAAGTGTCATAGCATCGGCCGGGACGCGAACCAGCAACACGGGCAACTGCCTGCAAGTGCAAGGCAGTCGCGCTGACCTCTCGACCACTCTTTTTCAATATTATTTTGTAGCGTTTAGTATATACTACCTAGCCAATTTGACTATAATTTCTTAATTATGCAAAGTATTTTTTAAATATATATGTGTGTGTGTGAACGTATCTAAATCGTAACCCTTTAATTTTACTTTCTCTCAAAATTGATTTTAACCACTAAATATTTGCAACAGCCCTTTCACTTTTTACTAGTCATAACTTCAAGCTTTATATCAACAAAATTATTTGGATTTTTATTCTCTCTCATAAGTTTAACTGCCATAGCAGAATTTTTTATTTTTTCTAATAAAAAGCATATTGTCGCAAAATAACGTTAGTAATATCTAAAAATATATAATCATTTAACTAGCTATAATAAAGCAATAAATTTGCTAACAGATTGTTGGCATTATCTATAAATAAAGTTTAATATTTAAAGCTTAATTATATACTTAAAATGACTTAGATAATTATCTGAAAGGTATCTTATATTTCTTTTGTTTATTTTTAATTGTAGATTTCATATTTTAACAAAATTATATAAAAAAGAGACTTTCTGAATACAAACTACCATTTTTATAATTCACTCAGTTTGTGGGGGTTTTTTTTCTATTATTAATTTAAAATATATATATATATATGAATGTAAACCCATTTTCAATTAGAATTTATAAATATTAATGCTTTAAACCAATAAACATCACATGATCACAATTTCCTATTCTTACACAAGCTGTTATAGCAGAAGCAAAACTCTCCACACAGCAGTGCCACCCAGTGCAAGTCAGACTAATCAATAGATGCAATATGGTTTATATATAAAATTCTTATCTAGTGCCTATTCATCCAATATTCCCAGACCAATTTCTAGCTTCAAGTGCACTGCTAGGATCTATGTGCTTCCAGATCCATATGGATATTGAATGACTTAGCACTAAATAAGGATTTTGTGCACAAGTCTTCTTGCATACAATTATTAATCTGACTTGCACTGGGTGGCACTACTGTACAGAGAGTTTTGCTTCTGTTATAATAGATTTGTAAGTATAGGGAATGGTGATCATGTGATGTTTAGTAGCTTGGATCCAATCCTGCCAAATAGGATGATGGTGATTATGGTTATTAAATGCCAAAGGCACCAAAATGTATAGATGCTAACTGGGTTTAGATCTATATGACTGCACATGTGAATGATCTTGGATTGAAAACATTGAACTCATAGCTTTATAGTTAACTAAAAGGTAAAAGATGGCTGCTGGAGGGTTGCATTAGATCCTAAGGTCTAGGTGCAGTGCTCTCAGATTCAATGCTCCTCACTGATGAAAATCACATGCTAGAAACTACTCTGGGAATATTAGATGAGTAGAAACTAGGTAAAGATTTTATGTACAAACTTTGGACTGGATGGCACTGCTCTATGAGAGTTTTATCTTTGCTATAAATATTAATGGTAAAATATAGACTTGTATTTAAAATATATTCTCACTTTGTAACTTTATGGAGCATTGAACATCTTGCTCATTTCTACCATCAGAGTGGCTAATAATTCTTCTTATTACAGATTAATAATCTATATTTTTAAGAAATTTAAAATATTTGTGATTTCTAATTGAATAATCTGTGAATGTGCTGAAATGTTTATTTAAATGATTTCTAATCTATAGCTGACAACCACAAATCATTTAATTTTAATTTTTTTATTATTATTTTATTTACTTGCAACATATCTATTTTGTCATGTTTGAATCCCAAATTAAAATACTTTTTATATAAATGAGCAAATTTACATTTTATTAAACATATAATTATACTTATTTAAACTAACATTAAGTAAAAATGTGTTATTGTTTTTTTCTCATTTGCAAAGTGTTAAGTAAATTTGACTGAGGTCAAAAAAAGATAAAAAGTTTAAAAAAAATAACCTGCACTATAGTTGGAACTTATTCTTAAGTGAAAACTGTTTCATTTCTGCCATCTAACAGCTTTTCACAAATAAAAAATAATAATTTTAAAAAAAACCACTTTGTCTATTGGCTAAATTTTCATATCATGAAATTATATAATTGAGTAAAAAATTATCATGGATTTTAGTGTTGACAATAAGCAGTAATGGTGTGTGTCCCCCCCCCAAGGAGGATGAATTGTCAAAATAGCATCCACAATTTCATCCTATTGAAACAGTCAGATCTAAAGATCCACCTGTTTCACCCACTATAGTCATAGTAGTATATTTATTTGTAAATTATTTCACTCCAAATTACTTGTATTTTTTTAATTCAGAACTCCAAACTTGTGCTCTTAAGAATTATAGAGACTGTGCCTATATAAGTGCCTATTTCATTGCAATATAGATGCCAGTAAGAATAATATATACGCATATATAATGCTCCATTTATTAAAATTGTGTAAATCTAACAGCCTGTGCAGCTTGAATTTATGTATAGAATTGTATTTAAACTTAGTAAAAAAATCATTTATTTAAAATATTTGTCTTAAATATTCTTTTAAAATTATTTTAAGTTTATTCTTTGTTAAAAGTACAGGTGGTAATGTTGTTTATGAGTTAATATTTGTTCAAAGTAATATTTCATTAAAGATTGACCTTATTGGCATTACTTAAAACTATTTCCAGTTTATTCTTTGTTAGAAGTGCCGATGGTAAAGTTGTTTACAAGTTAAAACTTGCTTAAAATTATGTTTTAGTCAAAGATTGACTAGATTAGCATTTTCTTAAAATTATTTTAGGTTTATGATTTTGTTTAAAACTGCAGACTGTAAAGTTGTTTACAAGTTTTCGCATTTGACCATAATAACATTTTAACTTAATTAACCTTATAGTTAAAAAGTCAATTTAGAAATCAGTCAGTCATAAATCCTGACTTGACCATTGGGAAAAACCCCAGGAAAGTTTCTTTAGCGGTGGTAAAAGCTAATTGAGAGCATGAGGTTCGAAGTAGTAAACAAGTGATGTAATAAGCGCAAGAAAGAAATAGGGGTTTGTGATGAGTATAGATATAAAAACTTGCAGTTTTTATTATTAGGAGATATATATACAAAAGATATATACAAAAGGAATACATAAAAATATATATCCAAGAGAGAATATTATTAAAAGTTTTTTTATTGTTGCTAAGATGAGAACCATCATCTAGTGGAAGATAGAGTTGATGTTTATCTTCTGCTAGAGCTTCTACAAATGGTAACAACAGCCATCATCTTATGCCCAAGAACCATTAATAGCCATTCTATAAGTATAAATCAGCCACATAGATAATAATGGGGCCGTATCCAGAAGCCACCTCAGCTATAACGAAGCTGTACCCAGTAAGCCACCCCAGCCGTAAGCAAATTATCTAATAAGCTGCATTAACATGGTGAAGCCACATCTACTGAATGGTGTCAGAAAGCAAAAAAAGCCAGATTCACATCTGTTCATGGAGAATAGGAATCATGCTCAGAGAAGCTGCTCTTACATGAACTTCTACTAGAATCCCTCTCGAGAATTACAGTAAAGCCTGCTAAAATATCATTAATTCTTTAAAGTAACTATCCAGCTAGTGCTCATTATGTAACTCTGCTCTGTAAATGTAAATCTGCTATGTATCTTTATTTTAAAGTAGTCATTTTAGCAAATCTTGCTTGATCATCATTATCATTATCCTAATCATATACATACACATATATTCATTTTAATATGTAATGTTTAAATCCTCTATTAACTTCTTATTTATTGTTTGGACATTATTTAAGCCATTCTTTATCATAGTTGTGTTTTATTTATGCTAAAGTAATCAGAACAGAGTTTGGCGAATTATTAATTCTCAGAGAGATATTGACATGCTCTCGTGCTCATTTGCTCTAAGGAAACAGACAAACCCCCTTCTGTACTTAATATTCTGCACCAGTGATAATATTGCTATCTATAATATGGCCTAATAAATAATTATAAGTAGTGCTTATTTGCCTTTAAACTAGAGCAATTTTCTACAGTATATGTACAATAAATATTTGGACCTGTAATAACTCCTAAAATATACTGCAAATTGATAATTATAGGTCTTAAGCAATACAGATAACTCTTAAGCCAGATTCTAAGTATTTCCCTATAGTATAATTATTATGTGCTATTTTGGAATTGATAAATGGCAGTAACACTGCTAGATGCTCCATATTTTGCATATTTAATGAATTAAAATGATTATATTAGATTTTCAGAGTGAATGTGATGCTCATTAGCAAATAATGCTTAGCTTCTTGCTATATTCTCTACATATGTATGTGTCTGCATTGGGGTTGATTTAATATCAAACTGTGCTGGTTAATTTGGACAGCCAAGCTATTTTGTATTTGATATTTGAAAGAGACCAAAGAGTCTCATCCTTGAAGTAGCTGTTCGATCCTCCAAACTAAAGAAGTTTCCTTTATTAGTATAACAAAGAACTGATTACTTGGTAATAAATCTTTATGAGCACACCTTTGAGACACACTTCTTTTATTAATATATTTGATACACCATAGAATCTAAAGTGGTCCTGCTCCATCAATTCCATCCACCTTATTAAATAACTTCGGCCTTGATCTGAGCCAGAATCTGGGTTAACTTGATTAATTTGTATCATAAATTAGATGTAAACTTTATTGATAAGTAATATACTTCCCAGCTAGTTTGATCGCATTCTTTTTGCTAAGTTCTTGACATATATCTCAGCATAAATCTCTGCATAACTGAGTATCATATGTACTCATCCCTATGTTATAAAAGGGAAAATGGCAATGTAAAGGTTAATTAGCCACTGTAATATTTTGTTTTATCATATATAAAGCTAAAATACTAATCATATGTGAAATAATATTCACCTGCATGTGAATCATTTGTATACCTGAATTTTAATGTTTGCTACTCTGTATTATAAATGTATATTTATTTCCTTTCCTATAAAGCTCAATTATTAACCTGTAATCCTATATACCTTCATTTGCATGTGATAGATTATGTACATTTTGTTTTATTAATTATGACTTTATATATTAAATTTTCTAAAATATATCAGTTCTCAGTCTCAATCCTTGCTCATAATCTTTATGAATCACTACTTAAGTCATTTAGTGTTAGTTAGGGGGGATAAGTCTCATGTTCTACCAATTTGCTAATAACAGAACATGGTCAAGGAAGTATTGAGTGTAGCCTCAGGCAGGTCATTCACTGGTGTGGGATTTGGAAGCACAGGTGAGAGAGTTGAGGTATGATCAGACATAGGGTATCACCATCCTGACTTGGTCAGCCTGTTTCTCTTTCATCTGGACTCTCAGTCTGTTGAGCAAATATGCAGACCTGACCATTACACTAAGGTTTAGAATCTAATGTATTTTTCATGAATTCTGGGAGAGTGGGCTATGTTACCATTTTCCAATTGTCAGATATAAAATGCTCTTATTGGAAGACAAACTTCTATTTACTGTAATGTTAACATTTGTTATCTAAAAATCATGAATAATCTTTTATAAAAAAAATAATAATAATCAAAATGAAACAAATAGCAATGTACTGGATAAACATAAGTTCATCATCATCATTTGCAATCATAATCAATTCAATATAGTATGAAGATCTTTCCATGTTTATTCCAATTACTCCAATTTCTACCTGCTTTCTTCATAACTCACCAGCAAAATTACTTACTTCATTCATCCATCTCATATGTCATCTCTAGGTCTTTTACAATGTCTTAGGATTCAATTTAAAACTTCAAATATTAACCTATTACCTTCTCCTTTAACAATATGTCCAGCGCAGTTTCACTTTAGTTGCTTATAATACTTCTTTCATATACACTTCAATACAAACAAATTTTTTTAAAAACCTTTTATTTTCCTTTCAGTTTCAACTGTCCAGAAGTCTTCATCAGAACTTTATCAAACCTCTAATGAAGACTGCTGGACAGTCGAAACTGTAAGGAAAATAAAGAATTTTTTAAGAAAATTTGTTTACATTGAAGTGTATATGAAAGAAGTATTATAAGCAATATATATATATATATATATATATGAAGATGTGCAAAGAAATTAAAAGAGAATAAGAAAATTCACTTTAGTTGCTTAATTCTGTCAATGATGTCAGTTATATCTGTTTGTTCCTTCACTCATATATTTTGTTTTTGCTTTCTTATTACTTCTAATATACATTTCTCCCTACTTTATTGAAGAATATGAGCTCACTGCATTACTCTTTTGTTAAATATCCAAGTCTTAGATCTTAAAACATATCTATTAAAAATGTTCCTTTTTACACACATAGGCAAATTCCTTTTAATACTAAATTATTCCCATGAAAAGCACTTTATCCAAGTTAATTATTTCATTCATTTTGCTTCCATCTATATTAACAATCTCTCCAAGATATTTGTAGTTGTTAATTTCTTTTAATTCATGATTATCAATCATTTTTTTCTTCCATTGAACAATACTTTAACCCTTTTTAGGATTAGTCTTTAGTTATCCAACTTTAAATTCAAATAAGTTCATTATCATAAATTATGAAGCATCCTTAATTTATTTTGTGAGATCTGGTATATGTATACTAAAAGTTGATATTGGATTGCTGATAATATATTCTTTGTTCTTTTTTTTTTTTTTTAGAATTTTGTATATGATATTTGATGTTAGCAACTCAGATGAGTCATTTCATAATATTTTGCTAAGGCATTTTAAAGATATTCTGAGTTTTAAAATTTACACAGAAACTAATTTAATTTAGACATTTATTAAAGTTATGCTTTCAGTAATGATGATTTTAGAGTGATGAAAACTATTGAATTCCTTATAGAATTTTTTTAGAATGCTGAATCTATTTTAATTAAGCTTTAAATTATTTGCTTTTAAAATAATGTCAGTCATAATATGTGAGCCACATGCATTCAGGGATTAACTCATTTTTTGTGCATTTTATAACTTTTAAAACATTAATTGTATATAATTATTATTATTATTACTTTTTTTAATAATTAAATTATCTTACATAATATTAAAATCCATATAATATTAATATCATTTACATTCTTTATTATCAATGCTTCATATAATTACAACCCACTATTGACAGTTTTGATTGCCCCAACAATCTTCTTCAGAAAATATAAGCAAAAGTTTTGAAGAAGATTGCTGGACAATCAAAACTTTCAATGGTGAGTTGTAATTATATAAATCATTGTAAAAGTAATAAAGAATGTAAATGATATTATATAAAATTATCTCACATAATATTTTAAGAAATTTCTTACCATATATATATTTTTAAATCAATATATATATATATATATATATATATATATATATATATATATATATATATATATATATATATATATATATATATAGCAAATATTATACACATATATACATGAACATATATGTGAATTGTCTGCTTCCTAAAATGAATGTTTTTACTATTATATTCAAGTGACCTTAACCTAGCCTTGCATATCCTAGTTTAAAGAGTGAATGTCCTATGAAACATCACATGATCACCATTTTTATGCTTGCACATAACTATCATTAAAACAAGCGAAACTCTCCATACAGTAGTGCCACTTAGTGCAAGCCAGAGTAATCAATGGATTCCCGAAGGCATGTGCATAAAATCCCTATTTAGTGCCTATTCATCCAGTATCCCCATACTAGTTTCTGGCTTGTGGCCTTCCTGAGTGAGAAGTCTTGGATCTGAGAGCACTGCACCTAGACTGGGGATATTAGATAAGTAGACACTAGATAGGAATTTTATGCACAAGTCTTCTGGCATCCATTGATTAATCTGGCTTGCTCTGACTGGCACTACTGTATGGAGAGTTTTGCCTGTTTGAATGTCCTGTGCTATATCACCCCTCTCTCTCATATCCACTTGTTATGAAATACTGAATGACTATATATATATATATATATATATATATATATATATATATATATAAAGCTTTATTTGTTAGGTAATTTTAAAAACTAAAACATTAATAACAAAGTATGCCAAAATTAAATTTTAAAACGTACATTTATGATAACTCAATTTTTTTTCTATCTGTTTTATTTTAATTTAATCAATCATGAATAAAGAAAATATCAACCTTTTTTATGAATTAATTTCAGAATTACCACAAAATATAAAATTATCATTTTTTTAACAGATGCAGCAACTGAAATGCATTTATTGTATATTGCACTAGCATACAAAATTAATAATACGCTTGATAAAATATTTATTCATTTTCACTTTTTTTTTTTCAATTTTAAGTTGTTTTTTATCTGATATTTAACATTTGTTACATATTTTGAATCTATAGTAATGAGTTATTTTTTTTACTATTGAAACCATGAGAAACCAATTGCCATTTTTCTGAGGTAACGCTATACCTAATCTTTAAATTAAATAATAAAGTTATATATCATGTTTATGGAATATAATAATTTCAGGTAAAAATGTGATTGTTGAAGTTTATTTTGCAAATTATTTTAATTTTTAAAATTATTTGTCATTTGAAAAATAATGCTTATGATGTGTAGAAAATGCTTATGGGTAGTTTGAGGTTGAAATATTGACTCTAATATACCATCTACTCCACAATTTACACTTCACAATGCACTTTTAACATGTAATTTATTTTATCTCCTCTTGCTTACAGTTTCAACTGCCCAGATGTCACAGCAGAGCTGGAATGTATGGTATATTATATTATATATAATTCAGCAATGCAAATAATAAGGAGAAGTGGAAGGAAATTTTAATATTTCAAAAATATTGGTACTGTCTTAAGAGTATTTGGTGTCATATTGAATTTTTTAAAAAATGATATGAGACCAATTTTCACAATAACTTCAGTTTTAATAATGTTGTAGTAAATAGCCAAAAAGCTTTATATTGATAGAAACTAGAAAAACTAAGAAAAAAATAAGGCTAAGACAAGTAGTGTTTTGTTCATAATTTCTAATTTATCATTGATTAAGTTTAAAGTTACATCTTCATTGATAATTTTGTTGTGTTCTTCACAAAATTCTCTTTCAAAGTATATATTATACTACTTCTTACCCCAGATAAAACACAGCTTCAGAACTTACAAAAGTAGTAGCATAAGAATTCATTTTATCTTGTACCCCAAATATTAAAAAATCTCAAGGTATCTATAAAAAAAAGGTTTATCATAATAATAGATACAAAATAAATCATTTCCAGACGGTGGATATGTATTTAAAATCACAGCAATTGGGTTCTTGTCTATATAAAACTAGAAATTGAAGGCTACTATCTGTATCAATGATAAAATGAGTCTCCTCTCATTTTATATTTTTGTGTACATCGGTGATGCTATTTTGTTGCATTTACTGTCCCACAGAGATATAATTTATTTGTATAAAGCTCATTTGCTAGCAATGGACTTGAAAATAATGTGATGCAAGATATGGCAAAACTACTGACCCCATAGTATGAGTACCAAGGCATAAGCAAGAATGAGGGATTTGATTATTTGCCTGCATACAATTCCACATGGTATATATAATCATTGTGACTATCACCACACACACCACTTGAAACATCTCTTTATTGATTTCAAGAGCTTATATTTTTACATGGTACTATGCCCAGTAAATTTTGTGATCGCTTCATCAACTGCAATCTTTCTGTGCATCTGATAATCAGTCTTAAAATGTACATTGCACTCCTCTATAATAGCCTAATTTTATATATAAAAATCATTACTTGTTATACAAACAAAGACATTCAAGTACAAACACAAATACACTAATACAAATATAAACACACTAATAAATTATTAAACTTTTTGAGAATTATTATGTCTATAAAATTAGATTGCCTCAAACTTGGATCAGAGCCCCAATATTACATTGTACATAAATTACTATTTTCATTCTATTTGAATACAAGTATAATTTATATACTACACAGACACACTAGTACAAACACAAACACATTAATAAATTATACATTTATCAAATAATAAAAAAATTTAAATAATAATATTCAAATAATAAAAAAATCTAAAATTGAATACTTATGTTTATTACATTTATTTTGGGGATGAAGACCTTGAAATTGCAAAATCATCAAAGCATGTTGAATCCATTTTATTAAGCACTCTGGCTGCTGTTGAAAAAATTGTGCTTTTGTCTTCTTTGTGCCACCTAGTAAATCGAGCAGGAAAAAAATGAATGAACTTATTAATAAAAATATTAATAAAAATTGGATTATCAGTTATTAACATGCCATATGCCATTTTAAAAAGAGACTTAAGCTACAGAGAATGATGGCATTCATTTGGTTTTCCTAAAAAATTAAAAAGAAGACAAAGAAATTTTAATTTCAAATGAATCATCAGCCGCAATGCTAACTGTTATGAAATAGTTAAAAGAAATTTTCACATTTACATTGTGTATTCAATAAATTATTAGAAGCCATTATACCACACTTTGGTCTTTCTTTTGTTTAATAATAGATTATAGTAAGTGAAAAAAATATCAAACAATTGATTTCACTAGAATAGATAGAATATTTTGTAAGCACTTTTAACACTTTAATTATTTGCTGGATATTAATACTAAATAACAACAAATATGTTACCAAATAATCCTCATACATGTAAGTAAGTTTGTATAATGGAATTCATTTGAATAACAAATTAATACTTATGTACATTTATCTATTATAAATTATAACATGTCTTATGGTTTATTCAAACTAATAATAAAATCTATGTGGACTGTAATTGTCCCTAGATTGGCTTTGGGATCTATGGTGACAAAATTCACTGGGAAAATCCTCTGTCCAAACCACATTCTTCTATATATGTTTAATCTTCAGTGGGAATAATCAAAATCCTCAATGTTTAATAAAAACATGCTCTTTTTCTTTCTAATTTTTATTGCACTCATTCTCTTTTTCTTTAGTAGGGAAATTATGTAACATTATATAACAAATAATCGAGCGGATATAAGTAAAGTTATTACAATCAACAGAGTACCATTAAATAATAATATGGCATTAAAAAAAGATATTAAAAATAGGAAAAGCTATTTAATAAAATGTGTAAAAATATAATATGCCATACTAAAAAAAATTAAAATGTTAATATTGCTATTAAAAAAAGTTGCACAAGGCAACAGTGGAATCAATCCCAGAGTTCCACTGGCCTAACTCAAATATTCTACCATTACACTAACCTGATTAATACAAATGAAATATGAAAAATAGCCTTAATAAATATAATTTTATCACATGCAGGATTACTGTAATTATGATACAATGTTTTTAAAATGTTTTTTTTTTAAATAAATCATTAATAATAATGTTTTTTTTTAATATAAATTATGATATTTAAATAAAAGTGATTGGAAAATCTAAACATTTTTATTTACATATGAAGTTTATTAATTATAATTATTATAAAAAGGCATAGACCAGTTCACTTTTGTGCAATGGTAGAGAGGATATACAGTATATTTTGAGGCTTGAGAAATTGTTACAACATGTCTAAGTAAATAAGTATTGCATTTATATTCAATTAAAAAAAACTGTTTCTAACAAAATGATTTGAAAATCTAAACATTTACAAATGTTTTATTAATTGTCATTACAAAATTGGGTCCAGCCTATTTAGTTTAGTGCAAAAATAAACATATATAAGTAGTATATTTCGAGCTCAAACTTTGAAATTCATGGCTCAAGCAGTTGTCACAATTAGTCTAAGTAAAGAAGTATTCCATATTTAAATTTAAAACATTTACACACCGAATGTATTTCTAACAATGAAGTGATTCAAAAGTGTAACCATTTTTATTTACATATAAATTTTATTAATTATCTAGGCATCTTAGCATCCCTGTGACTTGTGCTCCACACAACTTGCACATTCACATGTGGTGACCCTGGTTATATATGCATATATGTTTAAAAGAATGTAAAAATCATGTTAGCAGTAAATAAAAAATAGTAAAAAATAAAATTATATATCAAATTTATAAAATGTAATAATTTCATATTTAAACATGGTTAACAAAGTAAATTTCAACAATTAACTTAATATCTAAAATTATTTAAGATTTATCATTCAAAAAAATAAAGCTTATAATTTGTAATAAGTATGTTATAGAATAAAAAAGAAACTAAAATATAAATTAAGTAGAATAATTTAAATTATCTATATTTAAAAGAATATGTGATTATTTTTAAAAATAATGCTTTAAACTTCAGCAAATATTAGAAGAGTTATTAAATGAAAGCAAGAAGATAGGACTAAAGATAAATGCTAAAAGTTAAAGTAATGTTCAAAGGTTTTCACATAAGGATAAAAAAGAGATTGATAATAAATTACAAGTTAAAAAATATAAATAACTTGATGAAATTATTAATATAGGTAGAAACTTAACTGATGAAATGAATCACAGAATTAAATTTGGATAAAGTGCTTTTACTATAAATAATTCAATATTAAAGGAAACATACTAATTACATTTTGAATTACAAGTCTCAAATTAACTTAACCCATATCTCTGACACCGTCCACTTTAAATAAATAAAGTAATAATTATTATTAATCATTTACTAAACTAGAGATTATCTGTAGCACAGATATATACTTTAAAACTCAATTAAAAATTAATATATCTGATTTTTTTTAAATTAAACATACAAACACATGGAGTTATTCACATTTCCTTTTCCCATATGTAATATCTATATATTATAATGGTTGAGCAGAGATTCTTTTCCTATCTGCCATACCAAGACACCACTAGGCTATTCAAACCTAAAAAATTTATACAATAGGCAGATACGTACGGAAGAAATTACTCATTTGTCAAACCGAAAGCTCCAGTCGCTAATTCTCGAAAAAGATAAGCTTATAATATTATGATGTCTATTTAAAAATTCTCTAACTTTTGATTTTTAAAAATATATATATTAATAAAAATATATAAAATAAATTAATGCCAAAATTAATCAAACAAAAACATTTTTATTATTATTCACAAACATTAAACGAAAATTTCTGAAAATTAAATTAGTTCCTGAATGAATTTAATTTATGTTATTTGCATAGATGGATGAATTTAAGATTTAATACAATTTCAATATTTTGTTAAATGTAAATACACTACATAGATTATGCATTTATATACTTGATTATTTTAACTCCAGGCTATGAGTTTATGTCCAAACCAATGCCAGGTTACTGATATACTGATGTGACCAATGCAAAATGAGGTTGTTAGCATAAAAAACCATGCTGACAGGGGGGTGCATCTATATCATGATATATTTAAAGAAAGAATGACTCTCATCCATCTGTCTGGCGAGGTAATCATTTGGAATATATATTAAACATGCTCCATAATGGACGATTGTGGTCTTTGTCATCTTACTATCATCAATCAGGGTATAAGGAGATCAATGGCACAGCAAATACATCTACAATCATTGGCAATGTGATAGCTACTCTTTTGGGCCATGCATTCATGTGGGTACTAAGCCCTGTATGCTAACATCGCACAAAGGAATAAGAATCCAATGTGCCTCTCCAGATTACATTGACATAAAATACCTGTATATCCCTCCACCAGCATCAATTCAACTATGAAACAAATAGCCCAAAATTAACCGACTTAAACTAACATAATCTTATGAAGCTATGCAGACATTTATGCTTATTCTTAAATTATTAATTTAAAATAAATTACAAGAATGGAAATAATAATAATAATAATAATAATAATAATAATAATAATAATAATGATAATAATAATAATAATAATAATAATAATAATAATAATAATAATAGTAGTAGTAGTAGTAGTAGTAGCAAACATATTAAAAGAAAAATAGAACAAATAATTTAAATTTCTGCTTAATAAGATAAGAAACTTAATGAGTTAGGTACCATTTAGATAGAGTATTTGAAAAGTTCTTATTTTTTTAGATTATAAAGTTCATACTTTCTGTGGCTGTAGGTTTATTTGAAGTCCATCTTGATAAGTCACACAATTCCTATCAATGTCCATTTCATATCAATATTATTTTTGGGAAGACCAGTCCATTGCCTGCTGCTTTCCATGAACTATAACTCTGGAGTCACCTCAACTGGTGCAAATATGAGAAACTAATTTATTGTGTAACCCTTACATTTTTGATGTCTGCAATACAAGTAAATATGCTTAAATTATGTAATCAACAAGAGCAATATCAAAGAACAAAACTCCATTTAGCCAAAGTTTTTTCTTCTCTTTTATATCATTTTGAATTCCTTATCATTAAATTCCAGGATCAATCTTGCCTGATTTCATGCTGATCTTATCAGCAATGATTTTCCTATGGAGCATGTGTTCATTTGCATTCTTTGTTGAGCAATTCACTTTTTGAGTGGGAACAGATTTTATTACTAGAAATTTTTTTTAATTGATCTCTTATCTGACTGATTGATTGAATACCCTCAAGGGGCTGTTTGCTATTATATCATTTCATTTAATTAAAAAAAAATCATTTCCATTCTAAGATTTAAAATAATTTCTAAATAGAAAACAAAATTAAAAATAATTTATAAAATAGAAAATAATTAACAGTTTTTACTTTCTTTTATATTCCTTTAAAATAAACTTTTATCTTTAGGTTTTAACTTGAACTTATTTTTAAGTAATTATTTAATAGTTTTTCATCTGTACAATTATATCTTGGTTTAAATAAAGTTTTTATTAATATTTTTACAATTCTACTTGAGAGTGATTTTATTTATCATTCTTTTTACTTTTTTAGTGACAGTGATGTAATGGCAGATATGTATACAGTTACAATATATTGTACCCTTCAATTAAAGAGAAACTAAGATTGACTTTCCAGCTAACTATGAAATAACTATACTAAATTACAATCAAGTTACATAAACACTGACTATTAAGATAATTAATATTAAGACTCACTCAAGATACACTCCTAACATACAGTATCAACTACAATCAACATTTTATAATAAATACATATAATTAACTGTAATAGACTAATTAAATTAAACTATAATAATACTTATATTCACACTAAATAATCAGGATTCCATCTAAACATTCAGCTCATCTAATTTACTGATAATTTAAATTACAACTAGCTTGTTTAAATTTAAAATATAGTTTGACTAAAATAACTAATACCGTTATGAAAACTATTCACATGAGACATTCAGCAAGATACAAGGCATAAACATTGAGGATCCCTAAAGATACATTCTCAATGGCATAAAAATATTACTCCCTACCTAATTAATATAATAAAACTACCATGTAATACTCTCATATCTGTAAACATACATATAATAATCCTATCATACAATTTATCAAATTTATTATAGAAAACAATAAATTAATTATTACTCCTTTAATAAAGAATACTAATTAAAATCTAACATCAATTAATAATTCTTATTCATCATCTTTTACTGCAAACTCCATAATTTTTTTAAAATAAACTCAGGTTCATTTCTAATACCAATAATAAAAACAAATTAAGATTCTGTGGTTAAATATTATGAGGGATTTTACATAATATCTAACTACCCTTATAAAATAATAACAATAATAAGCAATTAGGATACCTTAATGACTCTTAACATTGAATCTATTTAATGATTAATGTTTAGAAAATAAACATAAATAAAATAATATGATTCTAAAAAAAAACATTCTACAATCTTTATTTATTCATGTGGTATTCATAAAATATAATATATTTTAATATACTGGCAATATTAATATCACAAATTAGTGTTGGATCATTTTAAGATAATGATCAATGATTATATCTTCTACAACAATATTAATAATAATTATATACTTTCTTACTCAATCATGTAATAGTAATAATAATATTCTAAGTGAATCATGTGCAAACAAGTAATGTTTAAAACCATTAATTTCTATGGATCATGCATGTGGAATGAAGAATCAATTAAAAACACTTGACAAATTAAACTCTTGACAATTTAAAAAGTAATTTAAAAAACATTAACAATTTTATTATAGTTGAACAACATTATAGGTATTATCCAATAACATTATAAAAATTGAAAAAAAAATAGTTACAAAACACTAATATAAAATTAACATGTTTAAAATTAAAATATTTATACAATAAATATTACAAATAAATGAAAAATAAGATGGCCTTCATTCCGACTATCTAAAAATAAAATAAAATCTTACAGTAATAATGATAGTATACTATTTTTATTTAATAAAACAATAAACATTCTGTTGCTTTTTGGTGGGAAAATAATAACAATAAATATTCCAATTTCTAAACCTAATGCTACATTTATAATATCTTTATATTATATATATAATAATAATAATTATTATTATTATTATTATTATTATTATTATTATTATTGTTGTTGTTATTATTATTATTATTATTATTATTATTATTATTATTATTATTATTATTATTATTATTATTATTATTATTATTATTATTATTATTATTATTATTATTATTATTATTATTATTATTATTATTATTATTGTTGTTGTTGTTGTTGTTGTTATTATTGTTGTTGTTGTTGTTGTTATTGTTATTGTTATTATTATTATTATTATTATTATTATTATTATTATTATTATTATGTTTCAAAGGATAAACTTTATTAGTATTCTAGAAGGTTATACAAGTTACATTTGACACATAGTTCTTACATATAAATTGGTTTCACAAAACTGCATATGTCAAAGATTTGATCAGTGATTGTATGCGTTATCAAACTAGAAGTATCTAAGAAAAAAAAACTGTTCATAAAAACAATGATGATCACTCAATCATATGATAATATTCAATTAGATATACTTCAATTAAATTAAAGCAGGAATGCATATAGTTTATATCAGTTGACTTTAGAACTGGCACAAGGATCCATGTTAGATATAGTTTTTTTTGTTAGTGCTTTTATATAAGTTCTTGTATATTCCAGGTGTCAATGTACTTAGATTGATCTGTAATCTTCATGTCTCTTTCACGTATGGTTTGCAGCTTATTTCTGAATGTGTTTGGATGTCTTCTGGGGTTATAATTGTATATGAAATTACACCTTGTACACCATAAGGCATAGAGTAAAAATGTGCAGATTCTTATTTCAGCAAAGATACCCCTTTTAAAAGAGTCAAAAAGGGTTTTCATATTGATTTTTTTATCCTTGAGTGAAGTGCTAATAATTTCACGAATGTTTTCTAGACTTGAGCATGAGAAAAAAAGGTGGTTTTGTGTCTCCAAGTCCCTATGGCAAAGATTACATATATCATCTATATCTTTATAGTTTCTTTGATATTTCAAAAAGTGTTGTGTAGGTAGCGAGTCTAGATTTATCTTTAGGAGAAAGTCAAAATATTTTGGTTCAAGTGACCATAGTTTGAATTTGTGACATAATTGTTTATTATTAATGTGAAGTGGAGTTTGTACATCATCTTGATTTGGATGTAGAAGTTGATAAACTTCCCAATATTTATATTTGGCTTGTGGTGGTTTAAAGTTAAGAGTGTGAATTGTTAATAATGGTGTAAGTAGTGTGTTCAGATATCCTTGGAGAGGAGGTTGTCTATCTGTAGGGGTAATCTTGGCAGCAATTTCTAAATATGGGAATTTTTGTGCACATGTAGATATTATGTTCAATGTTTTTTGAATCCTGAAGACATGTATTGAGTGAAGGCCAAGGCCATTTTGTGAAAGGGGTTTTCTTAGGAATTTTATTGATATTGAAATAATCTTTTTTCCCCAGAATAATTTTCTGCATAAGGAGTCTATTTTATTTGAAAATGCCTTGGTATAAATGATTGTTGGAGTAAAATAAAAGATTTTTGTAATCACTAGCATGTTAAGCAAGGCCATTTTTGTATATAGAGAGAGGTAGACTTTGGAGAGTGAATTCACAGTCTTTTCCACTTTCTCTATCAAATTTTTCTGTATGTGCGATCTCATAGGTGAATGTCATAAATAAAAGTTGAACCCAAGGAATGCGCTTGGTCTACCTTTGAAAACTTTAGTAATACTATTACCGGTGAAGATCTGCCATGCACACAATTTCTCCATATTAAATGTTAGCTTGTATTCTTTTGTAAAATTATTAAGTATCTTAAGAAATTTTGAAATTTGTTTTTGAGATGATAAAAATATTGCTATATCATTCATATATGCGATACATGAGATGTTGTCATTGATAGCAGGCACGTAGATTCCTGAAAATTCATTTTCTATTATTTTTATAAGAGGGTTGATATAGGCAGTGAACAGTAAGGCACTGAGAGATGAGCCCTGAGGAATGGACTGATGTGGCACTATTGGTGGTGAAGTTTTCCCATTTAGGGAAACATAATTCTCACGGTTTAAAAGGAAGTTAGCAACCAAGTTTAGATATGCGTTCGGAACTGAGTATTTTTGCAGAGTTTTAAGAAGAGTACTGATGGAAATCATGTCAAAAGCAACTTCAATATCTAGTTGAATAACAACTGGACTGTATTTTTTATTATCTCTAACAGTTTCTATAGTTGACTTGAATAGAAAGGCTGCCTGTCCTGTTGAGGATTCTTTTTTGGAAAATTGCATTTTTGATAGGTTTGGCAAAATGATTGGCTCTATTTTATCTTTTATCACTGATTCTATTATCTTTATGCCAAGGGAGCACATTGAAATTGGACGTAGGTTAGTGGTGTTTGAGATTAATTGTTTCTTTTTCATGAATGGCACAAGCATAATTTGATTTAAGCCCTGTATTTTATAGATGTCTTTAGTGAGGTAGGAGACTAAGTTAAGCGTATACTGTGCAGCGATTTTATCAATATGTTTGTATACAAACTTGGGAATTCCATTTATGCCAGGATGACATGAATCTGGCATCGCTTCTATTTTTTTAATGAAATCTTTTAAAGAAATTTTAAATTCATTTTCTGATCTATCTTGTGAAAAGGCCATTAGACTTGGAGAAGATACCCTCTGGAATTTTTCTCTATACAATATGTAAAGCCACTCCAACATAAAATCTCCATAGACAATTTCAGTTTGAACTTTAATAGCTGCTGGGACTCGCACCTGGGAGGGGTGGCCTAGCGCCCATCTAATGAAGTTTCTGGTATACATGTGTGGCTTATTTAAATATAACTTTTTCTTTTTAATGGAGATATATTCTTTAAGCTGGTTTGTTAATTCTTGATATTTCTTCTTTAAAGCCATCAGACAGGGATGATCGAGATTTGATTGAGAAGTGCCAATAATTTTTTTATAGGTATCATCCATAAGCTTTAGTAGTTTTGTTGGGGATGTTGTTGTCCTGGTAAGATGATCAATATTAAATGAAAGCAGGTTAGTAAAAGCACACCATGCTTGGACTGGATCCATTGTAATATTTTTCAACTTGTGAAGATATATGTATACTTCTGAGAAAAGATATTCTGGTGTGCATGATGGTAGTAGAACTCTGATGGTTCTTCCTGTATTAATTGTTGTTCTATTATCAAAATTAATTTCCAGTGACACTAAAACAGCTGCATGATCAGAGAGGGGGGAATTCTTTAATTGAATGCATATCATGTTATGTAATGATGGCAAATAGAAAACCAGATCTATGAGTGATGAATGTTTACCATTGTTAAATGACATGGCCTTCTCTGACAGAAAGCCTCTTCCACTCATCATCGGAAAGGACAGCTGATGTAACCATTTGCCGGTGAATGTCTGATATGTCATGTTGAAATCTCCCAAAATAATCGTCGGGTACATAGCATTTATGAACCTAGAGTTAAGTGTTTGTATAATTCTATTTATAATAGTGGGACCTGGGGGGATATAAACAATTGCTATGTTTAAGGTAATGGCTTTATGAGTAAATGTAATTATCAGAAAGTGTGCATCGCTATGTAGGATTTTGAAAGAACTAAATGGGCAGGCTTTATCAATGATAATGCCTGTACCTGCTGATGGAGTGTCAGATGTGTTTGAGAAGGTTGTAAAGCCCTTGGAATTTAGCTTGTCTGTAGGGTTGATTAGTGAGCCACTGTAGATTTTTGTTTCGATAATGCCCATTATCTGCGGTCTAACAATGTCGTACCATTTAGCGAGGTCAATTTTTTGTGGGGAGTTTAACCCTCTAACATTAAAAACTCCTATTTTAATATCCATTATTTGTATGTGTGTGCGCGTATATATCAGAATCTAAGCCTAGCATAGGAAAGTTTTATTCTAAAATAACGTTAAATATTTTAATAAGGAAATCTGTAGTATATTTTAATGGATCAATAAATATGCATTGTTCAATTATTGTCTGTAGATTTGAGAGAAATATCATTGGATCTCATTTTCCTGTCTGTGAATGGGTTTTCAAGTGAAACTTTATTTATGTTTGTAATACTATCAGTTTCCTCTTCCATTGGACTATTTTCTGATGAGTATGTGACAATTAGAGAGGCATTGTAACTTTGCATGATGTTAGCTTTTTTTCTAGAGACTGGAGGAGGGGAATCATTATCACTACTTTCACATTCTAGAGCCATTAGTTTCTTGTGATTATTACCTGATTTTTTTTTAGGTGGCCAACCTGGTTTTCTAGTGATTTGTGAAGTTTCTAGAATTTGTGGGGATGGTAACACTCGAGCGATTCCATTATTTCGAGAGATGTTTTATTAAGAGGGGGTGAGATTTCCGGATTAGGAGAGGAGGAAACTTCAATGCTATCGGACCCTGTAGTATGTAGAATCACCTTTCCACTATTGCTAATGTCAATATCATTTTTTTCCTCAATATTATGGTCTGTCGATTGCACATTTTCATCTACAGTCACTTCTTGATTATTATGAAAGTCTTCTTTTGGGCATTGATGTAATGGGGATGCGCTCATGTTACAATTATTACAATATAAAGTCGGACAGTTGCTAATAAGATGACCGCGTTCTTTGCAATGAAAGCATTGCGGTTTTAGACCATTTATAAGAAGAAATTATTATTATTATTATTATTATTATTGTTATTGTTGTTGTTGTTGTCGTTGTCATCGTCATCGTCATTGTTGTTGTTGTTAGTAGTAGTAGTAGTAGTAGTAGTAGTAGTAGTAGTAGTAGTAGTAGTAGTAGTAGTAGTAGTAGTATGATGATGATGATAATGTAGTTCTTAAGTTAAGTTTAGATTTAAAATACACCTATCTAAACTCAACACAAAGTAAAATATTTTAAAATTATTAAAATACTTCCTTTGCAGTTCAGCAAAGCATTATCTTAATATTTTTACCATGTTCAAATATTCTATACCAGAAATTTTAAATAAAGAAAAATATATTAATACTTCCCTTTGCAAATTAACTATTTATGAAAAAAATACTTAAAATATAATTTCATGGGTTTTCTCTATTTTAAATAGGTTTATATTCCTTATTGCAAATTTTAAAAAAAAAATTATTAATAAATTATATTGCTTGATATTTTATTTTTCATTTATTTTTTATATTTTACATTCATCATAGCATTCAAATCCTTCTTTCATTACTCTCTCTTTTATTCCAATTCAAATATGCATTTATTTGAGTTTAATGATATCTAATATTTATCATATTTATTGGAATATTAATCATTTCTCTCCTATTTTTATATTATGACAAGCATTAAACATTTCAATATTATCTGTGATAGAAATTTTTATATATCTTATCTTGCTTTCACATAAACTACCAACTTCTAAGAATTTAGCTATTACTTTATTATCTTTTAAAAACTATCCTCTATAATGTGATTCCAGTGGTGATTGACAATGATTATAGTATGGGATATGGAATAGTAACAATAATAACTCAAATGAGTAAAAAAAAACATTATCATGGATACAATGCTGAAATAAAAGGTCCATATTTATCAGGCACCTAAAATTCATGTCATGGCTTTATTTCAGCTCTTATTGACTATAAGGGGATGCAACTCTCCATGGAAAAATAATATACAGTCCTTTGTTACCTATATATTTAATAAATTTAAACTATGACAATATAGCTCACACATAACATTCTTTCAAACATATCCCTAAATACCTAGTATTTTAAATAATAATTACTTTTCTGACTACCATCCTACATTTTCCATATACTGAATAACTCTATTAACATCATAAAAATATGCAAGCCACATTGCAAAATAATATCCAAACCATTTTACTAACAAGCAACAAAGATCTAAAATTCATTTCAAGGTGGTTTCAAAACGTTTTTTCAAGCACAAATGATCTTGATAAGACATACATCGATATGATATATTTATTCATTTGTTGTTACATTATATAATTTTAAAATCAATATTTCTATATTTCCCTGTATTTTAACAAACACCATTAATTATGATAATACATTAATAATTCAACTATGTTATAAAATTTATGCATATACAAGCATTTATGATAAACAAATATTTTTAAATACCCTTAGATATTTTAAGGCATTCACTTGCATTCAATTTGTTTTATAAAAATACATACGATAATAATTATGTCAATGGTCCATTCAACCTTTCAATATTCAAGTAATATGATGCATAATAATAATAAAATACTAATTATAAAATATATCATTTAAAAAATATTATCAGGCAATGCAATATCAATAATAAATAAGATTACCCATGATCCCAACAATTATTGGAGTCATGAATGGCAATTCGCTTGTTTTTGACCATCCACCCAAACAAATAATAATTATTAATCACTTGTCAGAAAATTATTTTCTGAAAAACCCATTTTTCTTTATTTAATGTAAAAAATCTAATCTATTTAAGATTAAATTTAAAAATACACATTATAGTAAAAAGATTAGTTAAAACATTATATTAAAATATTAGCATTAAACTAAAATAATGAGAAAAATTTTAAAGTTAAAAAAGTCTCTTTCTTCTTGCAAATTCAATGTCTTCAAAATTCTTCTCCCATTGCCTAGTTACAGGTAGACAGTTCTGAACAAAAGTTATTCTCCTCTCCTGGCACTATTCAATAAAATGTATAACTAAAAAAATTAAATCCTGCAGAATCTGGGAAAAAATATTGGTCATCCTGGAAAGAGAAATATTTATTTCAATATTTTAATAAAACAATAATTAAGGATTCATTTTTATGTCAAAAATATCTTCTACATACATATTTTATATTAATTCCAATGGTTATATATGTCAAATATGTCTCAATATAATTCATATATAATATTTACATCCCCACATTTCATTGGTAAAATGTTAGTAGAATAGTGTATAAAATAATATTTATCCATTTATTACATTCTTTCAACAGACATCCATATTTCATTAACTAAAGGTAAAAATTTCTTTTTTAAAAAATATTCAAGACTTTTATTCGCAAAAATGCATATATCACATGATCACATCTCCAATACTAGCACATAATTGTTTATAAACAAAGCAAAGCAAAACTCCATATAGTAGTGCCACCTGCGCTAAACAGAGTAATCAATGGATGCCAGAAAGCTTGTGTATAAAATCCCTATCTAATGCCTACTCATCCAATATCCCCAGACTAGTTTCTGGCTTGTGGCCTTCGTCAGTGAGGAGCTTTGGATCTGAGAGCACTGCATCTAGATCTTAGGATCTAATGCAACCCTCTAGCAACCACCTTTTATCTCTACTTAACTACAAAACTATGAGAATAAAATTGAAAACACAAAAAATATCTTCAATCTAAGCTCAATATCTTATATAGTCATATGGGTGGCACTACTATATGGAGTTTTGCTTTGCTTTGTTTATAAACAATTATGTGCTAGTATTGGAGATGTGATCATGTGATGCTTGCTGGTTTAATACCAATCCTGTCTAATAAGGTAGTGATGGTTACGATTGTTAAAGAGCCAAAGACACCAAAATGTATGGGTGCTGAACTGAATTCAGACCCATATGACTATATAAGCTATTGAGCTTAGATTGAAGATATTTTTTGTGTTTTCAATTTCATGCTCATAGATTTGTAGTTAAGTAGAGATAAAAGGTGGTTGCTAGAGGTTTGCATTAGATCCTAAGATCTAGATGCAGTGCTCTCAGATCCAAAGCTCCTCACTGACGAAGGCCACAAGCCAGAAACTAGTCTGGGAATATTGGCTGAGTAGGCACTAGATAGGGATTTTATGCACAAGCCTTCTGGCATCCATTGATTACTCTGTTTAGCACAGGTGGCACTACTATATGGAGTTTTGCTTTGCTTTGTTTAAAAATGCATATATTTCAACTAGTTATTTTTTTAGGTGGCATGATAGCTTTGCCATCCAAACATTAATTAAATGTTATAATATAAATCTTTAAAACAGGTGCATTATAGTTACTTTATTTTAAATAAAAATCATTTCAAAACATATAGTTTGTTTATTGGTTTTATCATAAATAAATGTTTTCAAAAGCATAAAACAGTCATTTCTTTCAATTTTTTCTCAGATGTAAACTTAAATGCAAAATATTAATTTTCTTTTTCCTTTTCTTCAACTTAATAATATTATGAGAATGATTTTTCATAAATATTCATTTCCTATTTGTTAACTTAAATTTCTTTGAAAAATTAAATTTATTATAGTAAAGAGAAAGTTATTAAAAATAAATGTTTATTCACCTGAGTATATTAGTTATATAAAATTCAAAGTTCTTATGTACCATGAAGTCTCCTCTGGTCCTATGATTAAATTCTCATTAGCATTTGGTGCACATTATTCCAACACTTAAATGACTATTATTATCTTCCATAAAAATCACTGTAGTTTTTAATTAAACTTCAAGTAAAATTTTCTGATAGGGAACTATTGGTGTTTATTCCATCATTATTTTAAAATAATTATTAAATTATACTTTTAAAACTTTTAAGAGAAAATAAAAAATAAAAAAAGGAAAAAAATTACTAATTACAATTAGACAAACAAAATTTTAATTATAAATTTCACACTAATCTGTACTTATAAAGTCAACTGCACTGTCTAGACTTGATTGAACCTCCTCTTTTTACTGATCTAATCTAGTGATTTCATTGGTTAACTGTGCTTTTAAAACACTTGTTCATTTACATAAACTAAATTAATTTCATCTTTAAAATTCAGTTTAAAACTATGAGTCAACATCTTCAAAAATATTATATTAAATCATTTAGTACTTATAAATATTAAATACTTCTATTAAAATGTCAAATATCTTTATTAAAACAATTTAAACATTTTAATGATCCTAAAATATTAATTTTAAAACAAAATATATTTAAACAACAATAATAACTTTAATAATTACTTTTAAAATATTATCTTTACACTTAATATTGCAACATTTACAATCCATCTAATTTTGTTGACAAACTAGAAATCAAAGTTTTCTTTCCCAAACCCTTGAAAGCTCTCACACGCCAACACAACCACTTTTAAGTCATGTGATACTTTCAGAACATTCCAGATTAATATTAAATTATTTATTATCTAAATAATATTTTAAACAAAATAATTTTAAACACATATAAAATATTAATTACTAGAATTAAACTATTATATTGTTATAGTATCTATTGAATATAATAAATAAAAATTAATTTTATCTTTTAAACAATATATTGTTTTATTACTTATATTAAAATAACTTTAAACTATTTAGTACATCTTTACAGGCATCTATTTACAGAGTTTAAACTCATACTACCTATAAAATCACAATTATATATTAGAAAATAACAAATTTAATTTTTTTTAAAAAATAGCTATATTTCAAACCCTACCTAAGTTATCTGCACTAAGTATAATGGCACAATATATTAAACAACCTCAATATTACCACATATTATTTTACATTCATATAAATAAAGATACAATAAAAGACAAATGACTCCCAGAATGCATTTCATGCTAAACCAGCACTCATCAGTGGGGGGGGGGGGTCATTTGTCTTTTGTTGTATCTTTATATGAATTTAAAAGAATACATGGTAATATTGAGGTTATTTAATATATATATAAAGGAAATATACCTATATATTTAAAAAGAAAGAATTTTAATACATATCTTTTCCCAATTCTTTCAAATGAACCTGATACAAAGATATATAACAGAAGAACAAAATACAGAGTTATCAGACCATGCAATAAAAAGATCAAATTAGGAGATTGAAAGTGAAATATGTAGAATGAAAAGGCAAATGTATCATTGACATCATAAAGCTATGCTGGACATGTTGCTAGAAAATTTGATAATATAGATGGACAATTAAAATATCTTACTCTATCTTAAAAGAATGTAAAAGATTTATAAACCAGATAATACAACAAATTGGCAATAAAAAAGTTTCTGGGGTATATGAAGAAGAGACAATGGTTTGAAAAAACTGGATTAAATTTGGAGAGACCTTCATTCTGCAGTGACTCCATAATGACTGAAAATTATTATTATGTTGATAACAATATATATATTCTATATTGCTAATTAGATTTTTCACAGTTAAAAGATAAAATTAAAATGTTTAGGAAATACAGACTTCTACCTTGGTAAATTCCTATGATTAGTAATAAAAGAATACTATTAGAAGTCCCCAACAAGAAGTCTATGGATTAAAGTTTTTATTAAGATTCTTATCCACAGATGTGGAAAATTTCTCTGCAGAAGTAGGCTGCCGGTGATTGCCAAGGTTTTTATGTGGGGTGCTTTTGTGATAAGAATGTCATTAATTAATAGATCTTTTAATGTTTTTGTTTTTTTTTACAATCAATATATATAATCTACTTTATATTTTTTGTTTACTTAAAATTCTAATTCAGTTTTTAATCTACAAAAAAAAAAAAAAAATTGGGATCTATTATTTTAAAGATCATTGTTCATTTATTTGTTTATTCTAGGCTATAAAATATTTTTATTACAATAAACTTAAAAAATGATAAATAAAAAATTATCAGTTTATTATATCATATTTTAGATTATATGCGCTGTAGATTGAAATTAATAACAGATAACTGAAACAAATTTTGATTGCCTTCAATGTCGGACTTTAATTATAAAGATCACCAGCGTAAACCTATAATGGGATAATGAATATTACAGGTAACTGTATTAAAAACAAGTAACATTATATAGATATATGATTTTAGAAAATTTATTATTAGCAAATTTCTAATTATGAGATTTTATATTACAGGTTTAAGAAGATAAAAAACATGACTTTGCGCGCGAACTCCAGAGTACGTTAAACTGCTAACCACATGAGATTGACATATTACTAAAATTAATTACTAAATTATACACATTAAATTATTAGTTATGTGCTAAAATTGTATTAATTTAAAGATTGCTTTGATAATAAAGTATAGATATTTAAAATTCGAATGCTTGAAATATCTCGGGGTAAAAACTCATTTATAAACAAACTTAAGTGGAGGCGCTGCAGTATTCTTATAAGTTAAGTATTCTATCGTTTGCATATTAATTATAATAATTGCATGTTCTAATTAGTGAAAATTAATAAGTTTATAAGTTAATTAATTTATAAATATCTGGAATTTCATATAAACGGACTTAATATATATAGTAAAAGAAATATAGTTCTGGTTTGGGGATTTTAAAATGAAATAATAAAATAGGCATTTTCCGTTTATAACTTTATAAATAAAAGAGGAAGTAATGATGTTAGAAACTAATGCGCAGATTGTTTGCAAGCCGTTCTGTTGATTAATCATTGAGGATGTAAATAGAAAAATATAATTTTTAATTTTCAAAGTAAACTTTATTGATCGAGAATATAAGGTTACATCAGTGAGTGGGGATAAATTTCAAGTGACATATATACTTAGATATAGACCGCTTACAGATTGATGTCATATGTATAGAACGAAGGCTATAAAAGGTTACAGTTGAGGAGATCGTGAAGTATTTTTATTAGGCAGACAAACTATGTATTACTAAGGCATGATGTCAACCAAAGCTTAAGCTTCATTAGTGATATGTAAGAGTTTAAACCATCTGGAGTATAATTTAACAATTTTTTTTATAAATACAAAAGAAAAAAAGTTTTATTTCGCTATATCGTTTCAAAATAAACATGTTTCTTTTCCCAAAACTAGATTATTTTTAGCATAATTACTAAATTAAAAATATTACCATCTGCCAGTGAAAATAAAGTGATTACTTCTTATTTATTTTGTTCAAATTAATGCCCTCTGAAAATAGATGATCTAACAACAATACAGAATTTTATTTATTATAAATTAAAAATTAATTTTGCATAGGTAGCAAAAGGGAATAAGAAACTCCAAAATTTCCATGTGCAAAAATAGTTTCTACCACCAATGTTAACAAAACAGATACGTCAAATATCAGATCCCTTCCATCAAAGTGAAGCAATGGATATTTTTTATTATGATATATTAAATATAAATAATACACAACAAAATTTGAAATAAACTTTTTATGTATAAGTACAACATACTAATGCATATCAAGGGCAGAAAATTCCAGTAAATTAGGAGCAGAATTCAATAAAACTATACCTACATTACTATTTATTTCCTTTAGAAGTTTATTCACAAAAAAAAAAAAAAAATGTACCACTAATCTACTATTATATTCTACCAAGTTTCAATAATAGATTTTAAATCATTTTTTATAAAAACAAAGGTATGAATAACATACTTAAAATTTAATTTACACTTCAAGTATCCTAAATTATTCTTGTATTTAAATATTAAAATATAATCATTTCCCAATCCAAAGTGTATTTATTATATTAGAATTTAAAATACCCATAAGTTTTGTTATAGTTGACTCTTAGTTCATGTTAGCTCTCTCCTTCAAATTCCTGTAAATGGAATGTTTGGAAACTGTTTTTTTTCATTTGAAAATATAGATAGATCTTCAAAGGATTCTTGCACCAAATGGTATGGTATTGGATTTCTGCTAGCTAACTAAAAGTTATAGTCTATATTGTACTATCAAATGAATATCATTAACTTGGTTCTTTTCCTTTATTTTATCGTACTATTTCATATAAATACAATTTATACATTTTACTTTAAATTCTTTATTGCAAAACATTTTATACAATCTGATGTTTTGACTGTTCTGCAGTCTCTGTGAAATATCAGATTGCACAAAGAGTTTTGTTTAAAGTAAAGTGTATAAATTGTACTATTCAATATTGCAAAATTAGATCTTTATCAGTGAACAGGATTTTTCTTGATGAAAATTTCTTTAAATAATATCAAAATTATACTAATAATCATCACATTTCAAATAATTCTCCCTCCGTGTTTCAATTATTAAAAAATACCTCATCAAAAATTATTAATACAAAATATGTTTTATATATTTATTGAACATATATTATTGAATTTCAAAAAGAAAGAATTAGTCAAGCATTGGTGGCCTAGTAGTTAGCATAGCTGCCTTTCAAGCAGCTGGCCCAGGTTAGCATCCCAGTCAACACTTTGACATATAAAAAAAAAGAAAGAATTAAATCAACCACAACAAACCAATATAATTTTCTTTTGTATCCATATAGTGTAAATCAGTAAGATACATGTAACATAACTTTCAAAGAAACCAAATAAAAACCTTAAACATACAATGGGAAGAAACAAATAATACAATTATTTAGCAACAAAAATAACTTATAAAAAATTAAGTTAATTATATCATGATACAAAAAAAAAAAAACTTTCCTGAATTTACATTTGTACCTGTAGAAATTAATATCCATCAATAATGTAAAAAAATGAATGAAATAAAAAGCCAATTGTCTATTTAAAAAAGAGAAAGAGATTAAATATTAATCAAGTTTCTGTCCTTCCTATGAACAACAGAGTCTCTGCAAGTAAAAATCACTACTGGAGATTATTTCAACCAATTCATGAAGATTTTACATAATAATATATTCTAATTACATAACATCAATAAAGAAAGTCAGAATTAATAGTCCTAGAAAATCAATTTAATAATAAACATCTAGATCAAAAATTGTGGCAAACCACAAACATGGAATCTCAGAAATTGATAAACTTAATAAAAATAAAGATGAATGTAACCAATGAAAAATAGATAAATTAATTGCATAAACCTGATCTTACTGAAAGCCAAAATACATTGTTGGTCAAATATCAATTCATCAAAAATACTAGCTCAATTAGGGTATATTTTCTTTTCTAAAATATAAAGTTTCTCTTCTTCCGGTATGATTTTTTATATTTAGTTGTAGTTCTATTTATTTAGAATTTACTATTGTGATAAACAAATACTAAGACTCAAATATTATTCCAATTTTATATAACTCTTAATCTAGAATTTTAGTATTTATCGCCCATATCTCCACTAACATGAATACTGATAGTATAATTCAGTAATTATTTAACTACAAGTACTAATCTAAAAAAATTACAACAGATTAGTTTTTAGTAAAACAATACAGACTTCTTTTTTTTTTCACAATCTCTTTTCTCTGGGTACTTTCTGATTTCATCCCACCCATGTGTCATTAATTAATCATTTAACATCTGCAATATTAGCCTCTATTCTTTCTCTGATCACGCAGCTTTCACAATAGTACTAATTATACACTTTACCTTAACTAGTATTCTTTTACAAATGCAATATTATAAAAGTCCTTCACACTATGTCTAATTATAATGGACACAATTCATGAAAAAAATTTAAAGCCTACAAACATCTACAATTTATTCTAAAATCTGTTTCTCTTTGATCAGAGATGATCATAAAGTCAAGGTTACATCCTAGCTTTTGATACTAAATGCTTGGTGTGCATTCATAATTCTCTACCTATTCAGGATTTTTATCATATCTATATTTGTGTTAAAACATTTAATACCAATATTTATTTTATTTCTCATTTGCTGCCATCTTTTCTTTTTAAAATTATAAATATATTTTTTATTTATACCCCATAGTAATGATTCCATTATATGTTGATCATTCTCCTCTCAACAATTTGAAACCCATCTCTATAGTTCTATTAGCAAACAAATTTTTTCAAGGAATAAAAGTAGAACTTTATATATCTATCCATTTGTTGTTTCTATTTCAATATGCCAAAAAAGTATCTCAACTTTAACAAGTGGTAGCATTAATTAAAGCAACTCTTTATGCAATATTACAAATTATATGACTCTGTAATAATGCAAATTGATTTTTAGGAAGCCTTTCATGAATGTAAAATCCCCTTCTCTTTATTTTATCTTTTAGCTTATAATAAGTTTGAATAGAGAGACACATATCTTAGCAAATGAATTATATAACTTTTTGGACACACAATTCAATACCCAAGAATCTGTATTAAATGCATTTCTTTTCATTTCCTACTCTGCTAAAAATAATTGATGATTAAATGCCTAAAATCCTTGTGCCTTCATTAAATATGGCAAATCTATAGCCTACATGGGTGATCTATTCACTTCTTAAATCAAGAAAAGAAGGTACTAGCTGGTTAAGTGTATTGTAGCTGCTAGGCAAAGCTGTAGTACCATCAAGAACCTGCAAGTGATAAGTTTTTATCCAAAAATTGCTGAAATCGAAAAATTAAAATGCCTAAGGCAAAGTAAATCAAATAAATCTTTCTAAAATACAAATCAAAAAGAAATTGAAGAGAATGCTATGAAATTCATATTACAAAAACAGAAATCAATGAAAGTATGTCAAATGCAACACCCACCCCCCTCTCGCATGAAGAATTCAATCAAAAATAAGTAAAATGCAAATTACAAAAACCAAAAAAAATCATGAATGTTATAAATCCAAATTACAAAAACAGAAATCAGTGAAAATACATCAAAACACCCCCCCACACACACACACACACAATCAAAAATAAGTACTTTTCAAAAATATACTAAATTTCATCAATATTTAAAAATAAAACACCTCAACATTTGCAAATATGCCTGTGTGATCAGATTTCAAAGCAGCGATTTATATAAGCTAAAAAGCAATGAGAACATTATACACAGAGCTTCTAATTGTCTTGCCCAAAAATTTATCAAATTAAGTATTCTCTGCTTTGAAATTATGGCATATCATTTAATTATTATAAATTTTTAAAATAGATTTTTAGAAATCAGTGATAAAAAAAATTACCAATTTTTTTCCAGGCTGAGTTGTCCTGTATTTATTGTAGGCACTTAATATTTGCAGCATAAAAATCAATTAAAAAAAACATTCACATTTTGAGGTTTATTGGAGCAGATTGCAGCACATTTAACTAACAATAGCAGATTAAAGAAGATAGTTCAACAGTTGTTATTTTGGTGGTTTAAAAAATACAACAATGATGGCAGAAATTAACAGCAGGTTTTAGCAAACAATTATTTAAAGAAGGTAGTTCTGCAAAAAATAGGAAAAAAAACATTCAAATTTTGAGGCTTATTAGAGCAAAATTATTTGGTGAAACTTTTTTCAAACAGATTGCAGCACACTTAACTAACAACAGCAGATTAAAGAAGGTATTCAAAATTAATTTATAACTTTTAATTGTTTCATAAATTTAACAATAAATATATGAGCAAATATTTTGGAACCAATGTAATAAATTCCACATGATTCAAAAAGTTGTTTCAAGATAGATCTTTTGTCATGTTTTTTAAAACTGAAGTAAACTTTTACTGAGTTTTCACAATTTCAAATTATAGCATTTATATGGATGAGTTTTTATTCGTTTTTTTTTTTTGTTTATTTGTTTGTTTTTTAAATCAATTAGTTTCATTTTTTTAATTAATGCTTTTTTTTTTAATTTATGTTATGATTTGCATATTTAATAATATATGTTAGTTGATATCACTTTAGAATTTAGCACTAGGTAAATTACGAATCTTAAAAAAATATGTTGTATCATATTTTTCATTTTACCTTTTCTTTATATATATAGTTGATCTTCAGTTTGTTAAATGTTTATATTAGTCTAAATAGAGCAGATATTTGCATTTGTTTTCTATTCTGAAATGATACAAAGATAACATTTCTAGAAAAAAAAAAAAATGATACAAAGATAACATTTCTGTTTAAAATTTTTAGGGTTTGTGATAACAAAATAAAAAATTATTTATTGAAAAATTAAAAATATATTACCGAAAATATAAAATAAAAAGTAAGGTTAGTTTATTTTTATTGCTATATTCAAAAGACATTTATGTCCTTTTTTTACATATTTTTAAATAAGTCACCTTAGTTTTTAATTTTAAATCATTCCTAATCGAATATAAACTTATAAGATCATAAGCCAACTTTCATCTAAAAAGTAGACTATTCTTTCAGCATTTTATTATATCTATTTCACATAAAACCGCTCTAATTAGATGTTCCAGAGACTTGAACATCTGATAAAAACACTAAAAATATTAGCCTTAATCTTTTTTTTTAAATATTTTAAAGTTCTATTATTTGATTTTTTTAAAGTGTTGAGTAATTCACAAATGAACATATTTATGACATTTTCAATTATTATCATACATTAAATACACAACATTCATGACTGAATCAATTTCTTTTTTCTTTACAACTCCATATGAACAATCAAACAAATATTATAACTGTTGGAATAAATTTAAGTAATTAGTAATAACTACAAGTTAATGTAATCAATCAGAAATACAGTTTTAGCATATTGTTAAATAAATACAAACATACAAAAAATATAATCTAGCAACCAATTAAAATCTCATGTCATTTTTATTCCATTATATATGTATTTCAAATGAAATCACTCCCATCTGATTGTTCATATGAGGAAATAAGTGAGAGAAAATTCATTTGTGACAGTGATTAAAAACGCAATAATTCTTTGTTTGTATATGAATTATTTTTATATTTATAAAAAGTCAATCAATAAGAAGAAAAGAATGATTTTATTTTTTAGAAGGATATTAGTTTATGATATTATAAGTTTATTTAACCTAAATAAATAAATCAAAAACTTCATGATTAATTATAATAACTTATTAAAACAGGCAAAACTCTCTATACATATTGTCACTCAAGGCTTGTGCATAAAATCCCCATCTAGTGCCTACTCATCCAATTTCCCCAGACTAGTTTCTGGCTTGTGGCCTTCGTCAGTGAGGAACCTTGGATCTGAAAGCAATGCAGCTAGATCTTAGGATCTAATCCAACACTCCAGCAGCCACTAGATGGGGATTTTTTGCACAAGCCTTCTGGCATCCGTTGATTACTCTGTCTTGCGCTGAATGGCAATATGTATATGAGAGTTTTGCCTGTTTTAATAACAGTTAAGAGTAAGCATAAGAAATGGTGATCATGTGATGTTTATAATAACTTACACTGTATTTATTACTTATACCTATATTTTTATTTTTTAATAGATTACAAAGATGTCTCAACATTTGAAAATTAATCCTACTTTATTTTCTATAAGAATATTCTATTTTTTAACTGCAGGAGGTAAAGTTTTATAATTTATTATTAATAAAATTTTATTCATAACAAATATTATTGAGTTTTAATAATAATAATTTTCATTAAAATGTTATATATGTTAATAAATGTTTTATGTGTGTATGCCTTAAATTAATATTTTTTTACCAAACTTCAGAAATAATACAAAACTATTATATATATTGTAATGGTGAGAATGAGAACCACCATATTAATGATAACAAAATATAACTTTATTACAGAAGTATGCATAAATGAATTAATATAAAATTAGTTAACCTTCAACTGTAAAATAACTAAATAACTAAACAACAACAAAAAAAATCCTTAATATTTTTTTTTTTCAATTTTCAAAAGCTTTTTTTTAATGATAACAAAATTGATAATTAAGGGTTTTGAACATGTCATTATCAGATTTTTAATGATATGGATGGCACTAAAGAGTTGGAGAGTGGAAAAGATTGAAACTTGTCTATTAAAGTTTGAAGATTTGCTATCTTAAGGTAAACTGAGCACTGATTGTGCATATGTGTGGGAAATGGTAATCTGGATCAATTGATGAGTGTTGGTTGCAGTATGAAATACATTGGAGATCATTTATCTTTTTCACACGTATGTGGTTATGTGTATTGGTTGTATAAGATGGAGTGGATAGCTTGAAAATCTGATTTTAAGTCCTGCCTAATTACATTAAATTTAGTATAGACAATATACATGCATTTAAATATTACATATTTTTTATGTATTCTGCCTATCCTTCTTCTGTGGTATTTAAATGATCATATTAATGTCCTATATATGAGGGCTTATGATGACTTAATGTCAACATGGGTATGACAGTAATATTGGCATCAACAAGGGCTTTGAGCATTTCATCAACAGATTTTTAATGAGGTGGATGGCTGAAAAGTTGGAGAGTGAAGAAGATTGAAGCCTGTCCATTAAAGTTTGAAGATTTGCCATCTTAATATAAACTGTGCACTGATTATATATATATATATATATATAGAGAGAGAGAGAGAGGAGGGGGAGATGGTGATCCGGACCAACTGATGAGTGCTAATACAGTGCAAAATATATTGGAGATCATTTATCTTTTTTACATGTATGTGGTCATGTGTATCAGTTGTATAAGATGAAGTGGATGACTGAATGGGGCTTGAAAGTCTGCACCTTTAATTATATTTTCAAAAACTACAAATTACGTTTTTAAATAATTTATATCTCACTGATCAAATTAATAAATATTTATAAGATAATCATTATTTTTAGTTGTAATAGTATAGCACATATTGCTTGCACATATTATTTCAAGCATAGTCTGTAATTATTCATCATGGAGTGTTTATTTTTAATTTATTGCATTTTGAATTTGGCGAAATAATAGGAAAATATTTCCAAATAAATGTTATAACATTTTATACTGTCATGTCTTAGAGTATTTCTTTACATTCATTTTTCCTTTTAATATTTAAAATAAATACAGAAATTTTCATATATAATTTATTATAACTAGTGTGTGTTAAGATTATTTATGAGGAAAATATATGTTTTTTTAAACTTATAACATAGATTAATAATATATAATCGTAACTTGTTCACAAATATTGAGTCTCCATCTTTTAATATTAAATTTAATATGATATTATATATGCATTCTTTAATAAAAACATTATGAAATAATGACACATTTATACCCTTAAAAATATTTACTTGTCCAATTTCATAAAATATGTATTTTAATCTAGAAGAATTATTTATTTTATTACTTATTTTTGATGGATGATTTCTTAATAATATGCTATAAAAATTTGCATATATCAGTAAATTATTATATATAGAGCTCACAAAATAAGTTCTTAACAAGCTTTGCTGAATATCCCCAACCCTAGACCAGTTTCTGCTACTGGAATCATCAGTGAGGTGCTAAGATATTTATGTGATATCTGACTTGATTTTTTTTGTACTCATTGAATTATCCTTAACTTATTCATATTTATTTTAATAAATACCAACAATAATTATAATAATTGAATAAGAATGTCTTTGCTTAATTTGTTTGTGCTAAGTTCAAGTGTATTAATAAATGTATATTTATTTTAATAGACATCTTTGATCATTCTTAAGATAATTTTTTGCTTGTTTGTTTAACTATTAAATTGAGGTGAAATGCAACATTAAATTATATTTTTAAAATACAGTTATATTTTGTAGATATATATATATAACAAAATAATATTATCATTTATATTATACTATTTTATTTTATTACTAAATGTAAGATCTTTTTTTTCCATCCAGTCTGATGTCTTTTTTCTTCATGTCCCCTTTTTGATCCATGAGCAAGGCTTCACATAATTTTATGATTAATGTCATGATTATTACATTTATTAAGATCTAATATTTTTCATATTATCACTATTGAATAAATGGCTTCTCCATGATCAAATGATATATGCTAAAATTTTGAATTGATCTTTTTAACTATCTAGAAATTTGGCTGATGAGAAGAAAAAAACAAGTTCTTCCATCTTCTTTTCTGCTTTTGTCAAAACTCTATTTTGTTTAGCAATAGTCAAAATAAATAACAAATATTTTTATTTTGTATGAATTTTAGAAAAATACATTTTGATTGAACTTTCTACTAAAGAAATGAAATATAAAGTATTTGGTTTCATCACATTCTACTGTTTGATAAAATTGATTATCATAAATAAAATGGCATGCACATTTCATAGGTTAATATTTTATACATATATTTTTTTGATAAAATAATTAATCAAAATGACTTATTATTATTATTTTTGTAATCAAATGAATAAATATATTAATATGAGTGTGTACATGTTTACATTATTTCAACATTAACATGTGTATCTTTGATCATCCCCTAATGACCAATACACAGGTATGCCCTAATGTCTACATAATAATTATTTATTTAGATTAATAGCAAGATTTATTAATTAAATTATATTAAAGCAATTGATGCTTATTTATTTTCCATTTTTTAAATAATATTATATCATTATTTCTCTCTTTATTCAAAATATTTTTTCAGCCATTTGCTTCAATATATATATTTATATATGTGTAAGAATTTATGTGCTTAAACTTTATTTTTCTTTTTTAGGATGCGCTGCTATTAATCCATATTTACCTCTTTTTGCAAAACAATTAGGATTTAACAAAGCAGAAGTAGGAATAATTTATGGAATTTTTCCTTTTGTTATAATTTTTAGTACTATATTTATTGGAGTAGTAGCTGATAAAACTTCTCGATATAAATTAATTTTAATTTGTTTACTTCTCCTAAAAGCTTTTTCTTTATTTCCAATGTACTATTTGCCACCTTTAGCAAGTGAGAAAACACAAAACATTAGTATTTACTGTAAAGATGATGAAATTCATCTAAATAAATATTTATGGAATAGTACTATCAGTGATCAATTTCAAATATTTTGCAACTTTAGTTGTCTAATGACTTTTCTAAATTTTAATAATTCACTTTATCACAATTTATCTTCACAATCAACAGAATTTATATTCAATTTAAATCACAGCATATTTTTCTCTCCTAATCTCAAACCAATTTTTGAAAATTTTAATGTAAATAAATGCCAAATTGCCAATACTCTGCAATGCAAGATGACTTCATGTAATCAAAAACTCATTTTGTTTGATGAAACTGAAGAAAAAATTATTCATTTTACTTATCAATTTCTAATATTTCTTGTTTTACGTGTTATAACTGAAGTTGCATTAGTAGGAAGTGCTAATTTGGGTGATTCAATGGTTCTTGAACAACTTAAAGAAAATTCCTTACAATATGGCAAATTTCGGGTAATGGGATCCATAGGATATGGCATATTTTGCATGATTTTTGGATATGCATTTGATATCTATAGTGAAGGAAAACCCAAAATTGATTATCTTATTGGATTTTACTTATCTTCAGCATTTTTCTCCCTGAATGCTATATCAGTTGCAATCTTTTTTAAAGCTGATATCCCAACCAAAAACCATCATTTATTTCAAGATATGAAACAAATTCTTTCAGTTCCCAAGACAGTGTTATTTTTATTTTTTGTTTTAATAAATGGAGTGCTTCATAATTTTTTTGAAACATACTTCCTTTGGTTTTTAAACGACATTGGTGGTAGTCATGCTCTCTCAGGGTGGGCAATTTTTTCAAGTTGTGCAACTGAAATACCATTTTTTCTTTTCTCAGGAAAAATTATACAATGGCTTGGTTCAAATAATATTATGTATCTTATATTTATTACCTGGGGAATTAGAATAGTTTTATACACTGTAATTAAAGTGCCTTGGGGATTAATACCTGTCGAATTATTGCATGGAATTACATTTGCTTTATTTTATGCAAACATGGAAGCCAATGTTAAAGAATCATCTTTGCCAGGAATGTTAGCAACAAATCAACAAATTCATTTTTCTGTTTTTGGTGGAATTGGTAAGTAACTGAAACTAATTAATATTAAATTTGATAAATGTTTATTTTAATATATTTTAAATAATTTAGATGTTATAATTAATTAGAAAAAATGTATTTATATAATGGACTATTTCCATCTAATATGAGTATTGAATGTCTTTAGAAAAATGTAACTTTATTTAAATATTCCAAATATACGCAACTGTTAATAATAGCACTCAGGTTAGTACATGCACAACATTTCAAGAGGTATTATTCTCCCCTCTTCTTCAGCTGTTGCTGGTCTGACCAGTGACAGTACTAGCATGGGAATCGAACCTGGATCCTTAGATTTTTGGTATTGTATTTTAAGATAATGCTCTAACCAACTGAGCCATCCTGCCAAAGGATAGTTAGAGTGTTACCTTAAAATGTAATATTCAAGAATCTAAGGATCCAGGTTTGATTTCCATGCTAGTACTATCATTGGTCAGGCCAGCAACACCTGAAGAAGAAAGGAGAATATTTTTTGAAACATTGTGCATATACTAACCTGTGTGCTATTACCAACAGTTGAATGTATTTGGAATATTTAAATAAAGTTAATTTTTTCTAAAGGCATTCAATACTCAGATTATGGAAATTGTCCAACATATAAATACAACTAAAACACCATCATCACAAACCTTCAGGAAAACAATTAGAAAAAAATGTTTACAAAAAAATAAACCAGATAGTAATCCAATATATCATTAATAATTAATAATAATTGCTGGAATAGTAATTTGTAATTAATCATGTGGGATTACCATTATTATAAATATAACTTCCTGTTTTAACAATAGAAAATATAAGAAACTAGCTGTAACATTTGTAAATAGCAATTCTTTGTAAAAAAAGTAATTTGGTGAATTGTTTTCTTCCAAGATTTCTGTAATGTTCCTCTATATTAATAAATGTTTTATATAGTGATGTAGTTCAGCACCTATTTTATATAGTGATATGGTTCATCCATTCTCCATAAAAATTTTAAGGCACTAGCATATCTGAATCATGAGTTAGAACATGAAATGAGATAGTGTGTTTTACATTAGTCCATGAAAAGGCAACATATTAACATTTTGTTTTAGATTGAGCAAAACTGCTACTGAAGCAGTTTAAATGATTCTATCTATGTAGGGCAATGAAGTCATAAATCTCAAGAATATTTTCAAATAGTTTGCAAGGTTTCGTGATAGCAGGAAGAGAATTCAAAGTAAATGACAAATGTACAAAACATTGCCTTTCATATCATAATTTGTAATCCAGACCCTAGTGCCTTAAAATTTTTGTAGTGAATATAAATTATGTAGCTGCATCATACATGCACTGATTCAGAAATTCAACTGCCTAAACAACTTGAAGACAGAACCAGTCACTCTTTCATTTGTGGCAAACTGTGTATATAATGCATAAAAAATAATAATCTTAGACTCAGTTGCTTATGAGATTATATGACCTTCAATCATTCAAATGGAATTGAATTTTGTAGTTTCTCTCAATTGATCAAAGTGTTTTTTTTTAGATGAAAATGATTCATGAACCTTCAACCTTTACAATCACCATTCTACTACAGTACTAAACTGCAGAAGAAATAAAATTTTAATAATCCTTGAATGAGTAAATAAAGAAAACAAAAGAATATAAAAATTATGATAACTTTATCACTGAAATGAAATGGATTGATGGCAATACTAATATTGCTTCATTGAAATCATTAAATATAATCTTAATGCTTTTATAAAGAGCTCGCAAATAAGCTCTTAACAAGCTTTGCAGAATATCCTCAACACCAGACTGGTTTCAAGCTTGTTTAAATTAGGACATGTGACATCTGACTTCATTTATTTGTAATAATAATCTTAATGCATTTTTGCTATTGGGTAAGACAACTATTGTATTAAAAAAAAGATATAAAAATAATCTAGAAAATAAATTAATGCTTAAGATGAAATGTTGATGAAAATAGACAAATAAAAGAAAACAATTTTAGGTTATAAAAATCTCAGAATTTCAATGCAATTAGCTCAACCCATAGTGTCATAAAATATTTTAAAGTAAACTTGGTAGAATTTTTTATAATCATGCTTAATGCAAATGTATTAGCTGTATTTTTAATCATTCTCATTTCTTCAAGAGAGGTAGATTGTTTTAATTTATTTTTTTAAAAAAAAGCAAGTTCAGCTACAATGTATAATAAAATAATATTTATTCACAGAGGCTGTTATGGAAATATCCTAACATTTGGAAAGGTAATTTGCATATTTTGTATTTAATTTTCAGCTAGTATTATGCTTTTTAAATGTTAGCTGAAAATTTAATAGAAAATATTCAAATTACCCTTCCAAATGTTAGAATATTTCAGCAACACTCTCTGTGAATAAATATAAAGTCTGAATTTCAAACAGTCAAACTCAAAAAGGTACCCTTTTTAGTCTTATGTTGTAAATAAGAATAAGTATTAAAATTCAGGCCTATACAAACAGAGCGTGGAATTAAATTACCAACGATCTTAAATTGCTAATCAACAATGATATTTAGCTTACTTACACAAAGAATGTTCCTTATATATTTAAATTCAGACATAGCAAAGTTTAAAAATGACTAGTATTCTACTCTTTCTTTGTATATGTAAGTTAAACATTATTGTTTACTAGCAATTTAAAATCATTGCTAATTTAATTTTATGCTTTTCATTAGAATAGGTCTGAATTTCAGTATATAATCTCATTTACAGCATAAGATTCAAAAGAATATTCTTTTGAGTTTGGCAGTTTGAGGTTCAAACTATATTTATTTACAGAGGGTGTTCCTGAATATCTTAATGTTTGGAAGGGTGATTTGAATAATAAAAATTATGCATAAAATAGTAAAATATGAGCTCACATTATAACACAAAATATTAACAAATACATTAATTTATCCACACAAATTACAAATAATGTAAAATTATGTAACAATGCAAAAAGAACAAACATATACACACATTCATAATGTACATTTAGAAATATAAGCATCATGTTTTATTGATAACATATCACATATGTACAAGTATTGATCATATTTACATACAAAGAAACTATATGACAAGATATATGATGAATCTACAATATATCACAGTGCACATAATTTTACATGTCATTATTTTTCAGCCAAATAAAAGTTATTGTAACAATTCTGATGGTTAAATAATGTATTATTACTTCAGAATGTTGTAGTTTTGTTGAATGTTAATCTCAATAAACAATTTTAATTTATGATATTGCATAAATAAATGATTATATTATGTCAAGTTTTAGTCACGATATACCTGAATAAGAATTTGAACAGAAATATATGTTAAAGCATTCTCTATTATATTTCGTACATTGTATTTTATTTTTTAATATAAGGGACTGTCAATCAAGTTTGGTTCATCACTGTGGCAGCCATGTTTTTGAAATGGCATTCATTTCTTGATATCTAATAAGTCAAATATAACTAATTCATAAAAAAAAATAGTTAAAGCATGTTTTTTTCTGTTTATATAATTCATTTAATTATTTTCAAAATATTAAAATTGAAAATATTACAAACAATAGAAATCTACTAGTTGATATATGCAGGATTAATTTTATTATTAACAGCTGAATATGCATCATTATTTAAACTAAAATGAACATTCAACACCGAGAATAAACTTAACAAATCAGAATTTATTTACTTTTATAAATACATAAGTATAAATCTTCATCTGAAAGATAGTTTGCTTGAAAGTATTTCTTTTATTAAACACTATTGTGAATACAATTACATATCTTCTCACCATAGAGCTCATCATCTCTATGATTAATTTTACTACTCTCAGCACTGTATGCAGATTCAAAATTGATTGATCATTCTCTCTCTCTCTCTCTCTCATATATATATATATATATATATATATATATCATATAATCTATAATTAAACCTTCTTTTTTTCAAAACTTTATTTGATGTATATATATATATCCCTTTCCACTTCGACTCTTTCCTTAGTCTTTCAAGGATCTAGAAAAATTACATTTAAACAAACTCACATAATAAAAACAAAATATCAAAAACAATATAAAGCATAAACCCCTAAAATTTAAAAATAAATAAAATACATAAATCAATTAAATTAAAAACCAAACATCCCACCTCTGCCCCTTCTCAAAAAACTTTCCCTTTTACATTTTTTATCCAAAACCAATTCTTCAATAAAAAACTTATTTCCTTTTTCTTCTTTATACTTCAAAATGAATTTATTTCCAAAATAATTCTTTATTCATGTCTTATCCAATTCTATTTAAAACAGGTTTATATCTTTTTATATATAAACTCTCTTTTACCATTCTTTCTTTATACAATCTAACCCCTCCAACATTTTAATCTTAAAATCTATATGTCCAATTTCCTTACTATGTATATTTACATTAGATTCTATCTCTCAATTGTTTCAATCTTTCTCTAATTTGTTCTTTGTTGTACATATATATACTCTTTATTCTCTTTTTAATCAAACTTCTATTTTATAAATCCATTATTTTCAACATTCCTATTTCTTATCATATTACCTAAATTACATTTCTTTATATCTTTTAAATAACTTCTTAATATTTCTTATTCATATCCTCATTATCTTTTAATCTTAAAAAAGTACTTTTTGACCTTTATACCCACTATACATAAATTCCTTCTTTTTCTTTCTTTTTTTCAATTTCCTCTCAATTTTGTCTATATTCTTTTTCCCTATTTATTAATAATCTTAATTAGATAATCATTTTTTATTGCTCATTTTTTTCATCTTTCTCCCTAAATATCTCTGATAGATTTTTCTATATTCTTTATTAATATTATCTATGTATGTATTCATATCTGATTCCCAATTACTCAATATCCATAAAAAGTATCTTTTCTAAAAATAAATCTCAATCCCTACTCTATAATTTTTTATACTTTTTAATTTTAAACCTGTTTTAAATAGAATTGGTAGATAATAAAAATTATTTTTGGAAATAAATTCATTTTTGAAGTATATAAGAAAAAAGGAAATAAGTTTTTTTATTGTAAGAATTGGTTTTTTGGTAAAAATGTAAAAGGGAAAGTTTTTTGAGAAGGGAGTAAGTAAGTGTGGGTATGTTTTGTGTTTTTAATTTAATTGATTTTAATGTATTTTATTTATTTTTAAATTTTATGGGGTTTATATGTTATATTGTTTTTGATTATTTTTGTTTTTATTATGTGAAGTTTGTTTATAATGTAATGTTTTTTCTAGATCCTTGAAAATGACTATAGAGTAAAGATAGTCGAAACGTTGGAAATAAGTGGATATATATATATACATCAAATAAAGTTTTTGAAAAGAAAAGAAGTGATTTTTAATTATAGAATTATATGGCTATATGTACTGTATATTTTTGAAAAGAAAAAAGGATTGAGTCGTGATTAGAAACAGAAGTAAATGGATTTATATATATATATATGAAAAACAAAAACAAGTTTTATATATATATATGAGGTTTTAATCAATATCCTGACTGACTATATTTGTTACATACAACATTTTAATATTTATTTGACATCATTTTAAATTTACATATATACACATATTTAGTCAGTTTTCAGTTTATTTATATTATTCAAGTGCAATATGGAACTTATAAAATACTCTTTAATTTGTAACTGCAAATATTGAGATATTAGAATAAATTATGTTAAAGGAATAGCAAATGATTATTTGTTAGATACAATCCTAATATTTAGTTAACTCCATCTTACTGTTCAAATTTGTATACATTCAATACATAATAAAAAGAATATATGAATAACTTTTGATTACACTTTCATGCTCATCTAAAGACTGCAATTTTAATTATTCTTTGATGCTTTTTGTTGAAATCCACTAATAAATTTGATATGATCTTTGTTTTTAAAATAGGCAAATTTCATATTTGTCATTTATTTTGAAGCATAGAGAAGGTCTATAAAAATTTACAGATGTTCTATGTCATAAAAAAAAATGAAAACCCAAAGTAAATATAAACAGCTAACTCTCTCTACAAAACATGGAATATTAGTATATTTGTAGCAAAACAAAGTTCTATATTAAAATGTAATACCACTATTAGGTCCACATAATCTAGTTTGCTTATGAATTGCAAATTGCATGTCAAATTTCTGAGTGTTCATCAGAATTATGCTGCAAAATGATTTAACTTTTGAGTCATTTTCATAATGAGGCTAAATTGCTCAGAGTTAGAATAAGTGAACAAAAGGATTCAGGAAATTTTTTTTATAAAGATTAATAATTAAAATTCTCATTTTTTTTTTAGTTATTATTAATATATATATCAATTATGAAAACAATTGGAAATTTTATTTTTTTTTTGCTATCCAAAGTGATAAATTAAATAAAACAAAAAGAAAATATGTTATTTTATCAAGCAGTCATGTTAATTTATTTATTGCAGTCTGTTTATTTTTCATGTTTAAACTGTTTATGTGTTATTCAAGATTAAATTACAAAAATGTTATTTAGGTAAATCTTAAGCCTTGACAAAGTGATAAAATCCAATCAATATTCATACGAAATTGAAGGATTAAGTTTAATTTAAATTAATTAAAAGATATACTGGATATCTTGGATGGAATAGTACTAGAATCTTTTTAATTCCCTCTTATTATGATAGATAATAAACTCATAAATGCAGCAGCCAAAGATCTATACCTTAAGAATTTTAAAAGTTTAGTCCAAATTAGAATGTAATCAACAGTGCTTTTATGGACAATATTTGCCTATTCTTGCTGACAAATTTATTAAATCACTGTTTGATATTAGAATGAAAAGTGAAAAAAAATTATGAAAAATAAATAAAATTTTATAAAGGATCTATTTTAAAGGCTTTGTTATATTTATGTGAGTTTGTGTATATAAAAGTACCTCTAAAATAAGTACTATTGTCACTATTAATGAGATTGTTAGTCTTATATACCAGATTTCTAATTCCATGATTATCATAACTAGAAAAAGTTTTGTTTGAACAGAACTGCAAACCTTTTTTTTCACAATGTTCACCTAATATCAATCTAAGAAAACCAATAGAAATTTTTGATTTGTATTTGCTCTTAATTGTTTTAAATCAGGTAATATGTCAATAGCATATATCAAGAATGCAAAATTTCATTATCAAATCTTTTCAGAAACATTATTCATACAGAAATTATTACAAAAATTTGTCATAAAAACAAAATTATAACAGTGTTAAAATCAAATAAACCTTGCAATATTCTAAAAATTATATCCCAATATAAGAGCTATTTACCCATAAAGCAATCTGAATTTAGATAATAAAGAAACTGCTAGGAACAAGTTTTATTTTTCAACTCACACTCATAAGGTTTTTGAGATATAAACGGACCCCACTTTTATTGATTCCATTGTCATTTATGATTCTGATTGGGAAAATGATCATATTCTAAAACGTTTTAAAATCCTTAAATGCAGGAAAGTCATTATTTTTTTTAATCAAATGCTTTCCATTAAAAAAATTGAAATATCATTAAATGATAATTATATAGAAGATATAAAATTTTACAGAATGATCTATAACAGATTTCAGATTTTTCATTTGCTTATATCTATGCTGATGACAGTTTCATTTTTTAAAAGAGCTCCTTTTTATTCATAATCTGAATACAAAACGTTGCACATAATAGATTGAACTTCAATCCTACTCTATGCTATTTAGAAATAATTATGGTTTGTAGCCTTATTTTCTCATTTATTTATGGTTGGATCCAAAATAATTTTTAGGAGTAATCTAAGTGGAAAGCTGGCTGGCAATATTTTTGATTACAGTACAAGCACTTTATGAATAGTTTCTTTAACCCTATCATATTCCACTGGTGAATTCTGTGCTTCTGTTTGGGAAAAAGTATTCTTGTTAAACTTCTAAATAGTCATTTAAATATTGGCATGAGAAATAGTATTGATTAACTTGAATCTACTCCATTGCAGTATTCTACCACATATCAAATGAAAAGTTGCCTTTCAGAAATTTTACAAAGCTGAGTCTGAAGCACCCCTAAGAGCCCCTGAACAAAAATTTAGAATTTCAACTGAGTTTTCACGGAATCAGTAAGCAGTATACTTACAGTTCTCAGACCATTCGATCTGCCATCTTTTTCTGATTTAAATGAGGTATTACTTTTTTTCTATGATAAAATTTGGATTTTTTATGAAAGTTTTTGTAAAATACAATTTTTAATTTTTTCTTCTTTTGTTTTTTTAGATGTAATAACCGTAAATCATGTTTCACGGTCGATTGCATTCGTAGTACAGCTTGATATTTACATTTACTCACAGATGGGTGTTTCTAAGCCCTCTTTTTCTAAAAACTCATTTTTACAAATAAATAAATTTATAAGCAGCAAAGTCAAAAAAAGAATTACATCAAAAAAAAAAAGGGGGTTATTGTTATTTTTATTTGCCATAGTAATTAGATTTCATGCCTTCAAAACTGGATTCAAATTTGAAACTGATGTTAATATTTAGCCAGGATTTGTGAATATTGAATTAAGTTTTATTATTTATTTTATTATTATTATTATTGTTTTCTATAATTAAATATATGTAGAAATAATATAATATATATATATCATAGAATACCACTAAACATCACATGATCACCATCTCATATTAGCATATAATTGTTGTAAACAAAGGCAAAACTCTCCATACAGTAGTGCCACCCTGTGCTAACCAGAGTAATCAATGGATGCCAGAAGGCTTGTGCATAAAATCCCTATCTAGTGTCTACTCATCCAATATCCCCAGATTAGTTTCTGGCTTGTGGCCATCATCAGTGAGGAGCCTTGGATCTGAGAGCACTGCACCTAAATCTTAGGATCTAATGCAACACTCCAGCAGCCACCTTTTAACTCTACTTTATTACAAAACTATGAGAATGAAATTGAAAACACAAAAATATTTTCAATCTAAGCTCAATGGCTTATATAGTCATATGGGTCTAAACTCAATTCAGCGCCCATACATTTTGGTGTCTTTGGCTCTTTAACAACCATAGCCATCACTATCCTATTAGGCAGGATTGGTGTTAAACCACTAAACATCACATGATCACCATCTCATACTAGCACATAATTGTTGTAAACAAAGGCAAAACTCTCCATACAGTAGTGCCACCCTGTGCTAACCAGAGTAATCAGTGGATGCCAGAAGGCTTGTGCATAAAATCCCTATCTAGTGCCTACTCATCCAATATCCCCAGACTAGTTTCTGGCTTGTGGCCATCATCAGCGAGGAGCCTTGGATCTGAGAGCACTGCACCTAGATCTTAGGATCTAATGCAACCCTCCAGCAGCCACCTTTTAACTCTACTTTACTACAAAACTATGAGAATGAAATTGAAAACACAAAAATATTTTCAATCAAAGCTCAATAACTTATATAATGATGGCCACAATCCAGAAACTAGTCTGGGGATATTGGATGAGTAGGCACTAGATAGGGATTTTATGCACAAGCCTTCTGGCATCCATTGATTACTCTGGTTAGCACAGGGTGGCACTACTGTATGGAGAGTTTTGCCTTTGTTTATCATAGAATACATTTGAATGATATAAAAATGTTTATTTGAATTATTTTTCTGACCTAGTTTTAGACTACTCTTTTTTATATATAGGATAGAATTTTAGATAAAACACCTTTGAATGATGTAAAAACTTGTATTTGAATTAGTTTGGTGACCTAGTTTTTATTACTTTTTTTATATATAAATGTAGAAATAATATATATGATAGAATACATTTGAATGATATAAAAACATTTATTTGAATTATTTTTCTGACCTAGTTTATAACTCTTTTTACATATATACACATACAAATCAATATATATATATATGAAAAACAAAAAACAAGTTAAAAACTTGCTAATGCTTGTATTTATGTCAACAGATGGCATTCTACCAAAAACACCATCAAGCGTATGTTTACGTAAATGTCAGAGAATGCATTCACTATCTCTAACTTTAATTCCACTTTCAGATCATGATTTCAAGCTATTTGCTATCATCAGTGAAAGACAGGAATTTTAGAAACTAGATCTAAACACAAACTCTGAGTGTTTATGAAACAGTTTCTATTCAGCTTGCAAGCGTAAATCTTTTAGACACATAATGTCTTCAAACTCAGCATAGCAAGCCAGATAGCTACAATGCCATCTGTTGACATATATATATATATATTGTACCAATATTGAAATTGGCACATATTAATTTTATTTTTAAAAAATATATATTAAAAATAATAAATGACTTATAAAAATCTAAAAGGTTTCTTTAGTAAACAAAATCAGTTTGCTGTCAAAGGTAAAATTAAAAAAATCAGAGTTTTAAAATAAAAATCTTTCGTAAAAGTTTTTGAAATAAAAGTTATAATTAATTAATCAGAAGGGGAGAGGGGTGTTTCATTAGAAAAGTTAAACTAAAGGTTTTATAAAAAGGAAGTAAAGAGTTTTCTTATTAGTATTCGTAAAATATAAATAATTTAAAGTTTAAAAAATACAAATCTCTTTTCATTCGAATTAAAGACAAAGTAATCTTAAAACTAGTAATATATGTGCGTATATATGTGCGATTGTCAATAATAGAATAAATGTATGCGTAATAAATGTTATTATAAATAAATGAAAGTTAAAGAAGATTATCATTAAAAAACACGGCAATGGCTATTAATATAAAACAACACTTTTGCTTGGCTATTGCTAATTAAACAATTTCCAAAAACATAAGATTATCAATGGAATTTTGACAACAGATATTGCCGGAAGATATTACAAGGACAACACATCGCAGGTATAAATAGACCTTTTTTTATCAGACAATTGGTTGAGTTCAGAATTTAATTGAGTCAGTTAAGTCAAGAGAAGACCATCAGTTGAGTTAATTGTATCCTGAAACAAAATGCAGTGCTGAGCAGTTTTGGGAAATTTACACCTCTCCACAGCCTGATGTCTGATGAAAACAGCAAGATCTGCCCATGAAATAATGTCAGCATAACATCTTAGAAAATATTCATCAGCATCTAATTGTCTCCAATAACAATGATCATGAATAATGAGGAAACTCATCAAGGAAATGTCCCAGCAGGCTGAAAGTATGTGTAATGGAAGAAGAAAACAAAGTTCTAAATCTACATTCAAAATCCTAGGTAAAACATTTGCTTATTTTCGTTTATACTGTAATAGCCATTGCATTGCATTAATTCATGCGAATCCTCCAAGAGTCTAATTATATGAACTCTATATCATACATAAAAGGAACTATTGATATGTGTGTTTAAGTTTCAAATGCTATGTAATACTTTATTATTATATATGTGAGTGTATGAGTTAATATGTGCGTGATCATTATATCAGTGTTATTAGTTAAATTAGATAAATACCAGTGTTCTATTATTAAAATCTACAGGAATATTTAAACTAGTTTAGAAATGTTAATTTAAAATATGCATGTGTTTTATTGGAATTATAAAATGTTTAAAATTAGTAAATGTTAGTTAATAAATTGTCTTTAAAATTAAACTTTATTTGTCGGTCAATTCTTTTTATAAATTCCTTTTACAATTTTTTTATCAATTCTTTTAACTACTAATTATGTATAATCTATTAGCGATTACAAACAGCTGAGCTAGTCGTGGATATTTAGGCGTTGAGTTAGTGGCCATTGCTCAAAGCACGTTATTTATTCATTCTTGGATAATTAACTGGCGCCCGTGTTTATACACAAACAAAAAAAAGTGCTTTGAATGTGGTGTTGAACTCAACAGTCAAGAAGAAGTTATGTCCTGGAAATGTAATGCTAGTTATATATATATATATTATAGCTATCGTTTGGACATACATACTCTCCGAGTATGTTCTTCTCTGCCTAAGAGCCCAGTGTTTCGAGGACACATATTCGAACCCGGTACAAAATTTATATATATTATAGAATTATATATATATATATTATAACGGTATATAATATGCTATTACATTATTTTAAAATTAAAATAAAAAAGATCGTAAATAAAATTGATTTATTAAAAACTGAAAATTAAAAGTTGTTTGATGTATATATAGATCGCACAGATGGAAAACTTTAAAAACTATTTTAAAGAATAAAAGTATTTGAAAGTATTTTTTTTTGTAAAAAAAAGTAAAGATTGATATTTTAAAAATAGAAGTAAATGATTTCTATCATGTTTAATCTTAGAAAATGGAAATGATTGTTTTTTTAATTAAATGATTGTTTTAAATTAAACTAGCCCTTGGGGCACTTAAAATAATTTAAAAGGTCAGATAAGAGAATAAAAAGAATTATCTTGACTAATGGAAGTACCAAGCCACAGCACGGACCAAAAAAGAGAATCTATGATTAGTGACATCTTGCTCATTGAATCCGAATATTTGCTGATAAGAGGCTAATAAAAATATAAAAAAAAATAATTGTTGTCTGAGATGCTGACTATTAAGCTACATATGAACTGTAGCTGTATTGCAGATTTCATGATGTAGGAATCTGCAATATATTTAATTTTTTGACAACCAGCTAAGGCCTCCCTATGACAGTTATGGACCAAAAGGAATGGCAAGTAGCAGCTTCATTTTCAAAAAAAGGGACAAACAATCTACTAAGTGATCACAAAGATGGACCTCTAAATCTGCAGAATCCGGAAAGTATAAACTTGTTTTTTGCTTATCTAATAGGAACTTTTTCTAAATTTGCAATGAGTAATTGAAAATAAGAACTCTCGTCTGACCTAAAGGATTCAAAATCAGTTATTAATATTTTTCTGAATATGTTTAATTAATTGTTTTTGTTATATGTTAATTAAATTATTTGACTACATTTAAATTTAATTTGGGTGTGGACGGCTATATAGATTCGTTAAGTTTGTTAGTTTAAGGGAGGGTTAATCTTGGGTTATTTGTTTCATGGTTAAATTGGGTTAATGTATTGGATATACTGGTGTAATTAGTAAATGTAATATGAAGATCCACTCCATGCTGGATCATGTATATGCTGCACTCAGGCAAAATAAGTCCCATTTCTTAATGACCATCAGAAGCAGACATATTTCCTGCTCCTTGGATCTCCCCATTAGCCTATGGAATGGGATCGTAAGATAAAAAAAGGACAGAAAACCCTTTCTATGGAGTTTTCTTTTTTATTGTTCTTCTTGCCAGACAGATGTAACATTCCTGTACTGGACAATAGACAATTTCTTCTCTATAACCATGCTGTTCAGATGTGCATTCTTGACAGTATGTATTGTGCTGTCGTATTCATGCTGCATTGAATACAATGATATATCAGATAGATTAATGTTGATTTGACTGTGAACTTTTGGCCTAGAGTTAAATAAGGACTACAGGATATTTTCTTTTTCGAATAAATCTGTATAGTGTATTTATACTCAATGTTATAAAACAAACTCTTATTAAAATCCATCTGTGTGGATTTTCTAAATAATAATTTAAAATTAATAATATCTAAATTTATTCCTCAATTTTAAATATTTATATATGCATCAATAAATCTTTTGTGTGTGTTAATTCTGGAAGTAGCTTATTTATTTATTTTATGGAAATCTTTTTTATTAAAATATTTCTTTTAAGCAAGTTTTATATTAAATCTCTGCATCTCCATGAGCTAGTGGCATGGGCTGATGGTCGGAATAAAATATATATATGTAAAAGTTAGATCTTAACAGTATGTATCTGCCTACTATATAAATTTTCCAGGTTCCAATAGTCTGATGGTGCCCTTGTACAGCAGATATGATGACACACCAACTATCTGTTACACCCCGACCATTATAATTGGCACCCAATGTGGTGTGCCAATAATAATGGTCGGGGAAAATGTGGAGTCTTACCATATCTGCCATACAGGGCACCACCAGGCTATTTGAACCTGGAAAATTTATATAGCAGGCAGATACGTAAGTTAAGATTCAAATTTTACATATATATTTTATTACGACCATCATCCCATGCCACTAGCTCATGGAGACGCAGAGATTTAATATAACTTCTTAAAATATATTTTAATAAAGATATTTCAATAAAATAAATAAATAAGCTATTGCCAGAAATAACACACATAAAAAGATTTATTGACACATATATAAAAATTTAAAATTTGAGGAATAAAATTTATCTTGTTTATATTTTAATATTAATTTTTAAATTTAAATTATTATTTTAAACAATCCACACAGATGGATTTTAATAAGAGTTTGTTTTATAATGCTGAGTATAGATACACTATACGGATTTGTTTGAAAAAGAAAATATCCTGTAACCTTTATTTAACCCTAGGCCAAAAGTTCACAGTCAAACCAACACCAATCTATCTGACATATCGATGTATTCAATGCAGCATGAATACAATGGCACAGTACCATACTATCAAGAATATAAATCTGAACAACAGGGTTATGTAGAAGAACTTGTCTCTCATCCAGTACAGGAATGTTACATCTGTCTGACAAGAAGAACAATAAAATAAACAGAAAACTCCATAGGAAGTGATTGTGGTCCCTTTTGCCAAATTACCATCCCATTTCATAGGATAAAGGGGTGATCCAAGGAGTAGGGAATACATCTGCCTCTGATGGTTGATAAAAGTGGGATTATTTTTCCCAAGTGCAGTGTAAAGATGATCCTGCATGTAGCAGATCTTCATACTACATTTACTAATTATATCAATATATCCAATTCATTAACCCAATTTAACTGTGAAATAACTAACCCAAGATTAGCCCTCCTTAAACTAATATAAACTTAATGAATCTATATAGCCATCCACACCCAACCTAAACTTAAATACATTTTTCTTTCTTTAATAATTTTGTATTAATTAAATCATTTGAATATATTTAAATTTAGGTTGGATGTGGATGGCTATATAGATTCATTAAGTTTATATTTGTTTAATGGAGAGTTAATCTTGGGTTAGTTGTTTTGCAGTTAAATTAGGTTCATGGATTGGATATATTGGAGTAATTAGTAAATGTAGTATGAAGATCCGCTACAGGAAGGATCATCTTTATGCCACATTTGGGAAAAGTAATCCCATTCTTATTGACCATAAGAAACAGACATATTCCCTGCTCCTTGGATCACCCCTTTAGCCTATGGAATGGAATGGTAAGTCAGCAAAAAGGACCACAATCCCTTCTTATGGAGTTTTCTGTTTATTTTATTGTTCTTCTTACCAGATAGATGTAACATTCCTGTACTGGATGAGAGACAATTTCTTATATATAACCCTGCTGTTCAGGTGTGTATTCCTGACTGTATGGTACTGTGCCATCATATTTATGCTGCATTGAATACATCGATATATCAGATAGATTGGCATTGGTTTGACTGCAAACTTTTGGCCTAGGGTTAAATAAGGCTACAGGATACTTTCTTTTTTGAATGAATACGTATAGTGTATCTATACTCAACATTATAAAACAAACTTTTATTAAAATCGATCTGTGTGGATTGTTTAAAATAATAATTTAAATTTAAAAATTAATATTAAAATATAAACAAGATAAATTTTATTCCTCAATTTTTAAATATTTATATATGCGTCAATAAATCTTTTTGTGTGTGTTATTTCTGGCAGTAGCTTATTTATTTATTTTATTGAAATATCTTTATTAAAATGTATTTTAAGAAGTTATATTAAATCTCTGCATCTCCATGAGCTAGTGGCATGGGCTGACAGTCAAAATAAAATATATGTAAAAATTTGGATCTTAACTTACGTATCTGCCTACTATATAAATTTTCCAGGTTAGAATAGTCTGGTGGTGCTCTGTATGGCAGATATGATAAGGCTCCAAATTTTCTCCGACTGTTACAATGTATATGCAGAAAAGAATATATATACAATAGAATTTGATATATATGTAGAAAACAATATATATATGATCAATAGATGGCATTTTACCAAAAACATTGTCAACCGTAGATTTGTTTACATAAACGTCAGAGTAAGCATTCACTATTTCTATCATTAATTCCACCTTCAGATCATGATTTCAAGCTGATTTGCTATCATCAGTGAAGGGTAGGAATAAGAAACTAGATCTAAACACTAACTCTGAGCATTTATGAAACAATTTCTATTCAGCTTGCAAGCGTGAATTTTTTAGACATGTAATATCTTCAAACTCAGCATAGCAAGCCAGATAGCTATATGGGTCTGATATCAGTTCAGTATCACCACATAGTAGAAGCCTCTGCAATTTATATCATTGCAAGAAAACCTCAATAGGCACATTTATGAAAAACAAAAAAAACAAGTTAAACTTGCTAGTGCTTGTATTTATGATCAATAGATGGCGTTTTACCAAAAACACCATCAAGCGTAGGTTTGTTTACATAAATGTCAGAGTAAGCATTCACTATCCCTATCATTAATTCCACCTTCAGATCATGATTTCAAGCTGATTTGCTATCATCAGTGAAGGGTAGGAATAAGAAACTAGATATATATTGCAGAGGCTTCTACTATGTGGTGATACTGAACTGATATCAGACCCATATAGTTTTCTGGCTTGCTATGCTGAGTTTGAAGACATTATGTGTCTAATAAATTCATGCTTGCAAGCTGAATAGAAATTGTTTCATAAATGCTCAGAGTTAGTGTTTAGATCTAGTTTCTTATTTCTACCTTTCACTGATGATAGCAAATCAGCCTGAAATCATGATCTGAAGGTGGAATTAATGATAGAGATAGTGAATGCTTACTCTGACATTTATGTAAACAAACCTACGCTTGATGGTGTTTTTGGTAAAACGCCATCTATTGATCATAATACAAGCGTTAGCAAGTTTAACTTGTTTTTTTGTTTTTCATAAATGTACCTTTTGAGGTTTTCTTGCAATGATATATATTGCAGAGGCTTCTACTATGTGGTGATACTAAACTGATATCAGACCCATATAGCTATCTGGCTTGCTATGCTGAGTTTGAAGACATTACGTGTCTAAAAAATTCATGCTTGCAAGCTGAATAGAAATTGTTTCATAAATGCTCAGAGTTAGTGTTTAGATCTAGTTTCTTATTCCTACCCTTCACTGATGATAGCAAATCAGCTTGTAATCATGATCTGAAGGTGGAATTAACAATAGAGATAGTGAATGCTTACTCTGTCATTTATGTAAACAAACCTACATGGTGTTTTTGGTAAAACACCATCTATTGATCATAAATACAAGCGTTAGCAAGTTTAACTTGTATTTTTGTTTTTCATATATATATATACACGATAGAATTTTAGACAATACATTTGAATGATATAAAAAAACATGCACATCCAGACTCATCATATATCTTCAGACTCTCATATTTCATTTTCCACACACATATATAATCAGTGCTCATAATAAATTTGTTTATTTTCATGTTTATTGATTCTTTTGTTAATTTTATCTTGAAGACATTTTTGTTTGATATTTATTTTTTGAGTACATTTTATTTACTTGAAAAGAATACACATTTTAGGTCACACACCATTTTTCACTAATATAATATAATAAAGTAATATATATTAACCTTTTAACCGCTAATTTTATCATTGGTTGTATCAGATAAAAATCAAATCTTTTAATTGGCCAACTCACAAACTGAAGACAAAGCCTATTGTTAAAACATATTCGCCTATAATATTAAATTCAACTCAGATACGTTTATAAAAAGTATATTATTAATTGTTCAGGTTATGAAGAGAACAGAAGTTCTTTCAAAAATAAATTGCTATTTATTTATTCTAAAATATTCAATATCGGCAACATAAAAGTTATAATGTAAACAAAAAGATCGACTTTTACGTTATAGAAAAGTAAATATTTCTTTTTACTACATCTTCAATATTTTTACTTAAATCTTCAATATTTTTCGAAAATAATTTTGTTTTTTTATTATTCTCTCTGAAAATAATTTTAATTTCTCAAAATATTCTTTTATAATAATTAAATCGTATTCGAAATGAAAATCTCAGTGTTTTTCTTTATTTTCTTTGATCAGGCAGTTTCTTTGTTCTTTCCAGCCAATCAGAATGTCTTTTTCGGCTGAGAGCATGCTAAGAATCAATCACAAATAATGTTCCTTCTTTGTTTAGGTTTAAATGCGTTTTTTTTCTATTTTTTACTTGTAAAATAAATCGGAAGATGTCACCATCGTACAGAACTTTTAAAAACGAATTCAATACGTGTTTAACGAATATTTTCATATAAAAACTGGCTGAGTTAGAGTGATGTCAGATGTTGATGAGGAGCCTCGTAAGAGGCGGGCAAAGAGTTAATATTTAATATACTATACATTACATTACAATTTACTAAAGTTCTCAACATCTTGTAAATCATTCCTGTTATTTTTTCCCCACTAAAAACCAAACATATTTCTAACAAATACCTGCATGGAAAGACAACCAAACATTTCTAGCATATACTCTGTTATAAAAGAAGAACATCTGGGTTATCTAGTAAAAATGGAAGTTACCAATCGCTCTGTTTTTGCCATTTTTGCATAGAAAAATTACCTCAGGTAAGACATACATCTTTTTTTTTCAGTATTTTGAGTCACATGTGATTAAGCTGTTTATGAAATTGTTATTTTAACATTTAATTTTCAAAATTTAGAATTTGTGAACCTATGTAAAAATAAAGATATTTAAAAGTGTTAAAAATTGCTTTTTTCTTAATTTTTTTTTTTTAGATAATAATTATTTTATCAGCTTTATTACATTCTTTTCTATTTGCTGGTTCTAATAATGTATATACTTTTATATTTACTGTATTCAAACAGAATATATGTTTTAAATTATACTTGTTGTAATTGTTTTTTAATTCAAAATGGCCACTCAGTTAATCAAAGAGTTAAGAGCTTATTTGTGAGCTCTATATATAACTTTTAATATAGTTTTCCCATCTAAGACCTACCAAAAATCAAGATCTTTTTTATATTCAACTAAAAATCTACATAGATACAATTATGGTGCAAAAATTAACTTCTTTTGAAGATCCAAAAAATTTATTTTTCAAAATTCAACAATAAAGCCAGTTAGATTTGATTTTTTTAGACATTATAAAAATCTCATCAAGAGGTTGATGGTGGTCAATTATCTACTTTATAAATAAATGTGGCAATCATTATTCTATGTAGATGTGGACAAACAGAATATGTCCTACATAATTAATGAATGTCAATATTATGGTTATGGTAATAGAATTGAGAAGGTTAATAAATATAGTCTAATTTTATATCCTCATTGAAATTTTTTATAGGGTTTTTATACTGCATGAAAAAATGTATACACTAAATAAATAATTAGTTATGTATTATTCATATTTTAATATAGAATTTAAAGACAAGCTACATATTTTTGCTTAAAATCTATGATTGTTTGTTTTAATCTATTATATATATATATATATAACCATTAGAAACCAGTATATATATATATATATAACCATTAGAAACCAGTCAACACTTAGACAATTCCAATATAGATAACAATCTAAAACTGTTGTCAAGGCAACCTTCTTTTAACACAACATAATTATATAATAAATTAACCCTATTTTATTGATCTTCTCTACAGAAATTATAGAAATTTATGTTTTTTTTATAGGACAAAATTTGATAAAACTCCTCAACTTTTTTTTCAGAATGTATTTTTGTTAATAAATTTGATATTATTAATTACTCAGAAGAGTATTTGAGACTGCAAATCCCCTATCATATAATTTAACTGTTAATTATTATTTTAAAATGGTATTTAAAAGTGGTTGCATTAAAAGAAGAAATAATTAATTTGTTGCAATTTTTGCTTTCAATCAGTATGTTTAATTAAAAAAAATTTCATATGAATGAAAGCTTTGCTATTTTTATTAATTTTTAAATTTTCAAATAATTTTATTACAAAAGAATAATCTGAAAGTTATTGAAATTGTAAAAAGATCTGATGGCATAAATGATGAAATGATAAACTTTCATCCCTTTAACTCAAAAACAAAAGAAATATTAAATTAATATTCATTATCTCCATTCTAACACTTTCTTTTAGTCTTCTCTAAATTTGGATAAAATAAAGCTAAATCATGATTTGGTGATATTTTTTTCATTAGACAAACCTCTCCATACAGTAGTGCCACCCTTGCCACCCTATGCCAATCAGAGTAATCAATAGATGCCAGAAGGCTTGTGCATAAAATCCCTATCTAATGCCTACTCATCCAATATCTCCAGAGACTAGTTTCTGGCTTGTGGCCTTTGTCAGTGAGGAGCTTTGGATCTGAGAGCACTGCACCTAGATCTTAGGATCTAATGCAACCCTCCAGCAACCACATTTTATCTCTACTTAACTATAAAACTATGAGAATGAAATTGAAAACACAAAAATATTTTCAATCTAAGCTCAATAGCTTATATAGTTATATGGGTCTGAACTCAGTTCAGCACCCATACATTTTGGGGTCTTTGGCTCTTTAACAACATAGTCACTACTATCCTATTAGGCATAATTGGTGTTAAACCATTAAGCATCACATGATAACCATCTCTTATACTAGCACATAATTGTATATAAACAAGACAAAACTCCATACAGTAGTTCCACCCTGTGCCAACCAGAGTAATCAATGGATGCCAGAAGGATTGTGTATAAAATCTCTATCTAATGCCTACTCATCCAATATCTCCAGAGACTAGTTTCTGGCTTGTGGCCTTCATATTTTAATACAAGTGTACTTCATATATTTGAAGTTTAAATTAATATAGGGATTTGAACAGTCTTTCAAACTCCCTTCAGCTATCCACTCCATCTCATACAACCTATACACATAACGCACACATGCATGTGTGTGATCATACCGAAGGAGTTTTAAAGTCTTTATTCAAACCCCTTATATTACTAGTATTTCTAAAAACAGCTACTGAATTATTATGCTTTCTGCTAACAGAATGTGGAGTAGAAATCAAAATACTGATGTTATAATAATGTTAACAAGAAAGCACATATAAAATCTATTTACAACTGCTCAAAAACTTTTATTTTGACACACACTCTTGTATGATAGATTACTACAGTCCTTGATATATACAAGTACACACAAAGACATAACGATAATATTTGTTTCTAAATAGAATTTTGTCAATTGCTGTTCATAGTAGATACACATTTTTTTTTTCCATCGAGTCTGAAAATATATTTATTTACTTAGTACCAATCTTTCAAAAGCTGAGGTAAAGGTTGGAATCAGGATTAATATGTTTTCAAATATGCAAATTAAAATTTAAAAAAAAAGTTAAATAATTAAAGATAATTGTTACATATTTTTTAATTTTCAAAATAATAGAAGACAATAATTATATTAATTCAGATCAGTGTTGTTGTTTTTTGTCTTATTATATTTTGACAGAAATCTTTTTGATAGTTTTTTTTTTCTCATGTGTCATAGCATCGGCTAGGAAGCGAACCCGCTAACCCGGGACAACTGCTTGTAAGGCAGCTGTGCTGACCTCTCGACCACCAATGCTTGACAAATCTTTTTGATAGTTAAATAATAATAACATGTGTGCATATTAAGGCTTAGATTTTACATAAATGCATATGTGTTTCTTTATGTATTTTAAAACTTGAAACAATAGTATATTTTAAAATTCTGTTTTGTCTTTTCGCAATTAATTCACTTAGACCTATGTTGATTTTATAATTATTGCTTTTATTTTGTATACTTTTTTGATTAGTTATATTTAAATTTAATACATTGAAATTATTTTTCTTTTCAGGTGGCATTTTTGGAAATATGTTTGGAGGATATGCATATGAACAATATGGTGCTTTAGCAACATTCCAAGTACTTGCTTGGATTGCTTTTTCATCTGCTGTTATATATTTTATTATAAATACTTCGATATTTTGTGTTGAAAAACGAAAAATTAAATCATTAGATGAAATTAATTTATGGGACTCTGCTTCTTAAGAACTTTTTAACAAAACAAGAAGTCAAGTCGAAAGAAACATTTCTAAAACAGTTTTTTTTTATAGTTCAGATTAAACTCCTAAATGATATAGACCTACTTTTTACAAGTCAGTCTCAAATGGATGTTCATCAGGAAACTGTAAAATAAAAGCCTTACCATTATTTATTGTAATGAGATATTTATCTGGCAATAATATTACTACTGGATATAATCCGAATTTTAGATTGGGAAATGTGGATCATGTGAGACATTAAATACACATTTAAACATTTTTGAGTATTAGAAGTAGGAAAGTTTTAAATAAAATTAAAACGTCTACGATTATGATTTATAAAAGAAAAATTAAGAATGGTATTTAAAATGAGGTTTTAAAAACCTTATATTTATATGAATTTATGGAAATCTCTAGTAGTAAGACAGAAATCAAATTATTGACAACTATTTTATCTACAAAACTTATAGTACTGATCTCATTTTAATAAAAATACTATTCTTGTTTATTATCTTTACTTCTATTATTATATGACCAAAAATGAATTTTGTAACAAAAAAAGTGTGTATTTACTTTTAGGTCTTACAAATTGAACTCCTTTTAAAGTACAGTCCATTTAATGAAATCCACCTGTCTAAATGTGTTTTTTTTTACTTTTTGAAGTAGTCCAAAAACTTTTGCAAAATGATTCCTTTTAATATCTGCATCATTTTTTCCTTCCCCGTTTCTATGTTTGCAAAAAAGAAATTTTTTGAGACAAATTTTTTATTTGAAAGAATAAAAAGAAGTCACACAGAGTTATATCAAGCAAATATGGCTGATGGATAAACTGGGTCATGCTGAATTTAATTAAAAATTGTTTTTCATCTAAAGCTTTGTGCACTGGAGCATTATTATGGTCAAGTTTGCACTCACCATTAAGCCAAAAATGGGACATTTTTGTTTTATTACATCAGACGAACTTTTCAGAACCTATAGGTTTCAAATACCTGGTCATTAACAACAAATTGTGAGTTAACAATGCCATTTGCATCTAAAAAAAAATAGCATTCACTCACCATGCATTTTTGAATTATGGTAAATTTGTCACTTCCATTAAACCACTCATGAACTTGTGTTTTCCCCAGAACAACTTTTTAGTCATTACAAAAATTGACAAATAAGTGAAATATACTTAACAAAAATATTTATTACTTTGCAAAATGACATAACTCAATAATAGCGGGCAGCAGATTGATGCAGGAAGGTCCACTCAAAAAGTATTTAGCAGCAGAAACATGTACTACAATGTGTTTGCTTTCCAAAAAACAATTCTGGTTATTTTTAGGTACTCTCTTATATATTTTTACCACTAATGCGACTATATATATATATATAAATTATAAAATACTTATAAAACAAATGAAAGATTATTTTAGTAATAACCCTTGCAGTCGGTGTAATCAACGATAATTATAATAATTGAATAATTTATCATGTGACACTTAAATATTGAAAGCAGAGCTGTGAAGTGAAAATCTTTAGCTTTTGAATCTGTAACTCTACTACAGTTCTAAACTATGCAGACACTATAAATTTGAAATAAACAAATTACTAACAATATTAACTTCACTCATATATACTGATTTTTTTCTTGGTAAAATTTTTAAATATAATAATAAGCACCTTAAATTTTAATTTACATTGACATAAAATTAAAACATAATTTTGCATTATTTATATAAAAAAAAAAGGTTTACAGTATATCAAAAGAAAAACAATTGATATTCTCGTATATTTATTGGGTTTTAGTTTTAAAAGAATTTTATTTAGGGAGAATATTGGTTTTTTTATACATTAATTTTTTATAGTAGATTGACAAAAAAAGAGTCTATAATGTCACTACTGGGTTGGTAGTCGATGATTTATGAAAATATTAATCCAGGGTATGGAATAAATCCTGTGGTTTATAGATTGTTGTCATAAGCTATTTGGAAATGTATTGGGCTTTGGAATTTGGAATAGATTCCAGGTTACTTCAAATAAAAATTTGGAGAAAAGGATCATGTCTTTATTTTTGATTTTGTTTAAGAGAGAAATGAATAGACTGTTTGGGTCTGGTGGAGGATTTGTGAATACTAATTTGCATCTCACATTCCAGATAGAGTGGGTGAGAAATACTGACATTCTTATAATTGGGAATTGTTTACTTTGTAGAGATTCTTTTAGCGAGAGGATTCTGTAAATATCAGTTTTACTGTTTTGGAAAATTAAAAATTTGATACTACTAAGTCCGGTACATGAGCGAATTATGTGGTTTTACACGGAATTATTTTCACACTTCAAGACATTTTGTATTTGATTACTGTTTTAAACAAAGGTTAATAAGATGTATATTTTTGATTATGGATAAATCTAAACTATTATTTCTCATCATTTGAACTGTTTTTTGATGACCATAAGTCCATAGATATGGTAAAAATTTTATCTATGAATTTGTATAGTACATTTTATGATTAATTTTGTTCAACTCCTGAAAAGTCTTGAAATTTATTCTCTAATTCATAAAATAATCATTTATTAAGGGATGTCACATTGAAACCTCAAATTTGAACTATGTAGCTGACTTTGAATAAAAAATTTAATTAGTTTCTATCTTGGTTGTGCTAAAACTGAAAAAAAGTTCATAATTTGAAATACTATTTAATCCATAAGGCAATTTATCCAATTATAACCTATCAGTAGAGCAGCAAATATTTTAATAATGGTGGCTCAGCACCAATAAAAGACAACAAACAAACAATAATATAACAGATATTATATTACAATCATATTTTTGTTTTTATAATCAATCTCAGATAGATTAATATGGAAATAATAATAGTAAGTGTTAAATACTTATTCAATGACTAATATCTGAATAAATATCTATTTTATTTATTTTATTTTGATAAATATATAGTAAGTTTATTTCCTTCATTCAAAGTATAAATTTCTGTTTTACAATTATATAAATATAATATCTAATATCAAGTATTTTTTATTACTATTCTATTTATTAAATGTTATTTTTGTTAATTCAATGGTTTGTTTTTGTTTTTATTTCCACCATACATTTGATTATTCTTTATTAACACTGTGTTTTTTATGATTTTTTATTAAATTCAAACTGGAGTATTATAATTGGAAATGTGTATATGGATGGATTTCTTAAATCACCAGTTAATATCGTATAAAATGCCCATGAGAAACAAATTATTGTTTTTAGAAATTAAAATAAAAATTAAGCTAGCAATGCTAATTATAACTTGTATAAGCCTTATCATCCATGAAGAAATAAAGTATAATATTATTATCATCTATATTCGTTATTACTTTTTACAATATTTTTTACAACTCACTATTGATAGTTTCGATTGCCCTAGCTACTATAACAAACACAATACAAATACATGAATACAAATATACATAAACATATAATTTTACATTTTATATCTATACTCTATCCTATAATCTTTATTTATATACCCACATATATGTTTATATAGATCTCTATATAATTATTATCTTTGTATATATTATACATTTGACTTTTTATATTCTATATTTATCAATTAATACTTCCTATAAGCGTATATATATATATTGTAATGGGCACAGACGACGTTACATTGTTTTTTTTATTAATAAACATGAAAAGAATAAAAGTTCGCAAATAAAACTTCCTTTTTAAGAATTAAAAATTGAAAATTAAAATTCTATACTAAACTCATATATATAAAATCGCACAGATGAAAAAAAATTATTAAAATAAAACTTTATTAAAAATAGAAAAAGTATTTTAAAAGCAAAAACTTAAAAAAGATTTAGAGATAAAAATATATCTTTAAGTTTGAAAACAAATTAATTAATGTTATTGAAAAATGGAAATGATTATTTTAATTAATTAAATATAAACTAGCTCTTGGGCATTTAAAATGTATAAGCAAAGGTCAGATAGGAGAGAAAAACAATGGAATCAGACCTCAGCGAAAGGACCATCACATCGATGATGTAAGGCCAACTGAATCTTTAAAATTGATATAAAAGGAAAAGTTTGGAAATTATTAATTAGTTATTATGAGAGGACAGATATGTGTTAGTGCGGAGTTGGAGGTGAAGGGATTGAAAGACACACTTTCAATTTCTTCAGATGTAAAAAAAAAAAAAATAAAGCATCATTTTCTACATTGAGGACCAGCTAGAGTAAAAAACCTCCGGATGAATAAATAAAACGGCCTACAGAATACCAACCTCTTTAGGACGGTATGGGAATTCACATTCAAATGGCAAGCAATGGATAAAGCTGGACGTTTTAAAAATCGTAAGAACTTTATATTCATTTGAAAACAATAAGAACTCTAAATTCTAAACCTTTTAGTAAATAATATAAATAGAATCCTATCTGACCAACATAAATTAATATTAATAATGTTATTTGATGTAATTTTTTTTTTTATTTAAAATCATTCCCATTTATTTTTGTTGTTCTTTTAAGTTTTTATTATGATTTTTATTTTTTGTTAGACTAAATTATATAAATGTTAAACTTAAGTCGGGCGTGAATGGCTATATAGATTTGTAAAGTTATATTATGGGAGGGTAATCTTAGGTTATTTGTTTCGTAGTTTCCTTTTATATCAATTTTAAAGATTCAGTTGGCCTTACATCATCGATGTGATGGTCCTTTCGCTGAGACAAGAATCCATAAAAATCTACTTTAGAACAATAGAAAATAATTGTAAAGAATAAAATATCTGTATAAATTGAAGTAAACAAAAATAAAGTGAAATTTTTGTTTTAATCTAATATAAAGTGGGTATATTTGTGAAATAAAAAAATATTTCTCCAAATCTTTAAATTCAAAAGAAAACAATTAGGAAAAAAGTCAGAAAAAAAAAAACAATTTGAAAGTTTGAATGAGTAAGACTATTGAAAAAGTCAACTCTAAAATCCAAAAGAAAAAATAAATGTCTTGATCATCTTAGGCTATTGCAGATCATATTCTTGTTACACCATTCAGAAAGAATTTTCATTTTACTTAACATTGTATCTCAGAGGTGAAATATAAATACTTTGAAAAAAATTCATTTATATCAAAGTTGAATCTTGTAATGCAAATAAAAAAATGAAAGTAAAATTCCAAGACTATTCTTACAAATTTATGAAAAAAAATAATGTTGAGAACATAGGACTGGTAAGGAAAAAATTATTAACCAAATTCTGCATTTTGGTGATTGGTCAGTTTGTGTTGAAAAAAAAAATTAAACTAAAAGTAAATAATTTGCTTGCTATAATATATATTCCAAAAGATACAAGAATAATAAATCCTAGATAAGATTGATGGTTTAAAATTAAACTGAGTTCTTATTTGACAATTTATGTATGCATTTACTCTTATATATTATTCCCAAAACATTGAATGTACTCTTGCATATAAATCATAATTAGTATGTTTATGGTAAGAAAATTATTATAAAATGTTCATTTCCATAAAATGAAATGCAAGAAGTTTATTAATATGTATATTTGGTGATTATTTATCTTTTCTACATGTGTTGTCATGTGTATCAGTGGTGTGAGATAGTGTGGATAGTTGAAGGTTGCTTGAAAGTCTGAGTTCAAATCCCTTATATTTAATGTAATAACTATAAAAAGCAATAAATTTAAAATAAAAAATAAAATGAGGAGTGAAATATCAAGATGTTTATTATTGATGAATTTGTGAAGAAGTGTATATATCCAGGTAGATCTATTGGATATATTATAAATAAAATTAGTCATGGTGTCCTCAGGCTGCAGATAGAAGTTTTTGGTTTTCTGCTTAATAATTTATATAAAATATGTATACTTATTACAGCAGATATTTTACTCATTGAAGACATTATGATGTTAAAATAAAGGAAACAAGTGAATTTCTGGTCTATGATGTTTATTTATAAAAACTTATTTTCTGCTTGACTACATAATAAGATTTAAAAAAGCTTATTTTTTACCTCAAAATGGAAAGTTTATTTTTATATATGCGCTCATGAATGGAATGAATGAATTTTGCCTATAAATCATTTTTTTATAAACTTCCCATCTCTTCTTGGAGTGATTTACTTGTCAAATTATGGCAACTTCACAATTTATTAATAAAAAAGATGAGGCTAACATCTTATGATCTAACTCTCAGTATACAGATTTTAGAAGAATCTATTCCATTCATATATGTTATCTTACATTTTTTCATATTTCTGCTACATTTCATGTATACACTTATAATCTTCTTTATTGTTTTGCTTCATTTTTTGTAAAGCTCTGTAATCTGTTTATTTCTGTGTCTGAAGTCTTCAATCAATGGATTGTTCTTCTTAAATCTTTAAAGATTTTTTCTGAATGTTTTTCTTTCTGGTAAACTTACTTCATATAATAACATTTAAGAATGAATATTTATAGTTAACCTCTCTTACCATATCCATCTGTTGTTAGGCAAGAGTCCTACTATAATGCTGGCTTAGATTTATATTCAATTATTATCCAATCACAATGATATACCATATTCATTATTATTCACAAAACTATAATAAGTCTTTGATTTCCTACAGCACTCAAACTCAATTAGACATCACTTTTTAAAAAAAATAATTCGGTAAGCTTACTAAACAGATGCTTATGTCTTCAATGTCATATAAAATTAAATCATGCAGTTGGTCTATTCAGATTGGAATATTTTTAATGTTGGTAATTCTCTACTAAAATATGCAAGTTGTACAACTGCTTGAGATGAGAAACTATTGTCTCTTGGGGAAATAAGCAATATTTACCACTTCATTATCTCTTGAAATCCTCATAAATTTATTTTCAAACTTTATACAGCTACATTGTTCAAGTTCAACTGGTGCATATCTGTTAGCTTAGCATATCATTTTTCATTACTCAGAAATATACCAGTATAGATGAGTTTGAATACTAGAACATACTTTAACAAAGATATTTCTAGAAGATAAATAGCACTCACAAAGTTAGAATTGGAATATTTCCAAGTTTCAAAGTTGAACTTTTTAATTTTATATGCTACACAAAATTTGTGACATGCACTTTGGCTGTCTACAAATTTTTGTCTTTCTTTTTTCTACTTATATCTTAATGACAACTCTTTCCACAAACCTCAGCTTATTTTTTCTTTCTTTTTTTAATCTTGTTTTTATCGGTCATTAATTTTTTTTTTTTTTAGTAATTACCATTAACTACTATTTTTCTTTATTTATTTTTGTTGTTTTTTAATTAACTTATATAATTATCTTTATAATTATTTGTTTTTATATTAAATTAACTTTTATTAAATTTTTGAATGAATTTACATGATGTATTTTTTTAAAATACTGATTCATTTATGACTTTTGGAAACTTGAATTTAAATTATTTAATTTTTACATTATACATCCTTTACTATAGGAGACTATAAATTATTTATTTATAACTCTATCCTTTCCAATATTTAATAAAATAAGACTATGAATAACTTCTTTACAATTATTTTTTTTTTTAAATATGCAGCAGTTTTACAATTGCTTTTATTTTAGCAAATTATGTATATGAATAAAATACGATTGTTACTGCCTTTAATTTTATTTAAATTGTATAATCGGTTGAATAGGTTAGGGTTAGAGTTGAGAGAATCCATTTTTTTTCTTTACTTTTACCTTGTTATCTTTTAAAAAACTCAGTCTAACCCGTGATTTAAGCTTAATAAATTAAGATTATTATAGTATATGATTATGCCAGAACACTCCAAAATTATATCATTACAATATAAATATTTAAAAACCAGGCCCTCTTCACAAACCTGGGAGCTTAATTATAAGTATAGAGGATTTGAAATCAGATTTTCAAGCACCCTTCAACTATCCACACTATCTCATACAACTGATACACATGACCACACACATGTAGAAAAGATTAATAATCACCAATATTCGTATTTCATGCTAAACCAGCACTCATCAGTTGGTCCAGATTATCATCTCTCACACATATATATAATCAATGCTCAGTTTATATTAAGATAGCAAATCTTCATGCTTTAATGGACAGGCTTCAATCCACTGCAACCTCCAACTTTTCAGCCATCCATATCATTGAAAATCTGATGATGAAAACTCAAATCCCATGCTGATGTTAATATTATTGCCATGCCTATGTTGAACTGAAGTCACTCTGACCCCTCATGTATAGGACAGTATCCATTAAATACATATAAGAGGGATGGACAAGATATAAGCTTGATATGTAAATATTTGAAAACTAGGCACTCTTCACAAACCTGGGTTGCAGTGGATTGAAGCCTGTCCATTAAAGTATGAAGATTTACTATCTTAATATAAACTGAGCATTGATTATTTATATATATATATATATATGTGTGTGTGTGTGAGAGAGAGAGAGAGAGAGAAAGATGATAATCTGGACCAACTGATGAGTGCTATTTTAGCATGAAATATGTATATCGGTGATTATTAATCTTTTCTACATGTGTGTGGTCATGTGTATCAGTTGTATGAGATAGTGTGGATAGTTGAAGGGTGCTTGAAAATCTGAGTTCAAATCCTCTATACTTACAATTAAGCTCCCAGTTTTGTGAAGAGTGCCTGGTTTTCAAATATTTACATATCAAGCTTGTGTCCTGTCCATCCCTCTTATATGTATTTAATGGATACTGTCCTATACATGAGAAGTCAGAGTGACTTCGGTTCAACATGGGCATGGCAATAATATTAACATCAGCATGGGATTTGAGTTTACATCATCAGATTTTCAATGATATGGATGGCTGAAAAGTTGGAGGTTGCAGTGGATTGAAGCCTGTCCATTAAAGTATGAAGATTTTCTATCTTAATATAAATTGAGCATTGATTATATATATATATGTGTGAGAGATGATAATCTGGACCAAGTGATGAGTGCTGGTTTAGCATGAAATACATGTATTGGTGATTATTAATCTTTTCTACATGTGTGTGGTCATGTGTATCAGTTGTATGAGATAGTGTGGATAGTTTAAGGGTGCTTGAAAATCTGAGTTCAAATCCTCTATACTTATCATTACAATATCTAAATGTGTGAATGTAAGTGAACATATAATTTGGACTTGTTTGTATGTTCATTTTACCAAGGATATTATTATTATATTTTTTAACTGGATGGCCCTAGCCATTATTTTAGTAGAAGTCATTCAAGAATATTACAGAGATTTCTGTAAAAATCATAACTAAAAATTCTAATATTAACAAAAGACAAATGCATGCTTAAATAAACCTAAAATATGTCACTTCTTTTTCTCTTTAAATATGTTCTGCAATACAATTTAACATTTACTTTACAATTTATTTTATATTTTCATATGATATCATATTTTTATATTTATGATTAATTTTAAATCATTTTATCATAACTGCTTTTTAATATAATTGTGCTCAACTTTATATTTTAATATGTTGATCAGTAAATAATTTCAGTTTATGATCTACAGGAGAATATCGTAATACTAAAGCCAATACGTTCTAATGTCACTGAAAATCACTTGTGATATGATATAAAAGAACACTTTTTATATAAAATATATAATATATATTTTTAAAATATTTTTGTCAATTATTTTATTATTAGAAAAACATCAAATAAATTTTCGGTGAAACTAAGAGAGCTATCTACAAACTTTGATATGAGTTTTATTGTTTTATAATGTGTATTTTTCATAATAAGTAATTACCAAATCCTACTAATTATAAACTATTTTTTTAGATACTTTAACTTTCATTACGCAGAATTATATACCATTTAACAAGGGCTTTGAACATGCCATCATCAGATTTTCAATGATATGGCTTGCTAAAGAGTTGGAGAGTGGAGAAGATTGAAGTTTGTCTATTAAAGTTTTAAAATTTTCTATTTTAATATAAATTAAGTACTGATTATGTGTGTGTGTGTGTGTGTGTGTTAGATAATCATCTGGACCAACTGCTAAATGCTGTTTCAGCACAAAATACTTGTATTGGAGATCATTTATTTTTTTCACATGTATGTGGGCGTGTGCATCAGTTATATAAGATGGAGTGAATGATTAAAGATAGCTTGATGTCTGGGTTCAAATTCCCTCTAATACCATTTTATTGTAAGTAATAAATATTTTTTGTATTATTTTAATTTCTTGCTTTATTTATTTTCTGTCAAATTTCTATTAAATGTATTTGATAAAAAATCAAATATCATTTTTATTATTTTTGTTTTACATGTAAGGCATCCTTATATTTCATTATATATTTATATAAGAATCTGATTGATTTTAATTGATTGTATTATTTTATTTTATTAATTAATTCTCTAAATTAATAGTAAAAATATTTATAGATCAGTGATGAATTATCTGATAATACAAACAATATATATGTATATTTCCATTGATTGTTTTTAATTGGTATTAAACATTATTGATTAATTCTTTTAGTTTTTCTTCTCTAGTAAATAAATCAATAAATCAGAGAATAAACATCATTTTAAATACTTTTTTTAAATAAAACAAAAAATTTTAATTTAATATTTAAAATGTGTACGGAAGGCAAAAAAAAATTAAATATATTTTAAAAATAAAAATAATTAAGTAAAAATTATTTTCAAGAATTTAAAAAGACTTTCTTGTTTACAATTATGTAACATTTTTATCTAAAAGAAAATAGTTATTTTAATTATTAAAATTAATTACAAATCCTCTAATAAAAAATTTGTTAAAAATTAAAGGCAATTAAAAACAGATTATGTAAAACATTTTTTTTTTTTTTGGAAAATATTTTTTAACTATTATATATATCAGAATGAAATGGGGAAAGACTCACCCTTCAAACGCCTCATGTATTTAGGTGTCAAAAGTTGTAATGGCATAAATGGAGCAGTTATGAGTCTAATGCCCAAGAGACAGCGACTAAAGTTCAAATTCGTAAAAAAAATTAAAGCAAATTAAATAAGAAAACTTTTTTTTTTTTTAAATTAATAATAAGAAAACTTTGTATGGTATACATGTTGCATATGTTTTTTGTCAGAAAACAAGTCATACAATTCTATACCTCATTGATAATACTTGATAATTATCAGAGGTAATTTACCATTTCTTGCCCCCCTTAATTTAATTTGCTCTAATATTACAATATTAATCTACACTAGCCCTATAAAGCCTATATTTATTTAAAAACTAAGGGCACCATAATATATAATAAATTGAACTGTGTTCAAATCTATGCAGGCTAGTTGGTTTAGATTGAAACCATTTATGTTTTATTTCAGTTTGGAGGAGAGAGTGAATTTATAGCAACTGGAAGAAAGGTTCATTCGATCCTAAAAATCCAAATATACTGTTCCAAGATCCGCTTTTTATTGATGAAAGCCATAAACTTGAAACCAGTCTTTATATATTGTATAGAATAGCGCAGGATAAGAATTTATTAAGCATTAGAACCTGACATCTATTATAACTTGTTAAAGCTTACAGTAGTCTTAAATATGGTAAAAAAAATACACTGTTGTAATATAATCTATTAAATGTCATTGTTTTTGACATGGTTGCTTTCATAGTCATTTATAGTGCTTTTCCTGCCTAAACAACGTGTTTGTGATAGTCCATAGATGTGTTGTGCAAAAAATTAAATAACAACAAACCATTTGAATTTACAGTACTAATACCACTATTTCCAATAATTTTGGGCTGAAGTCTACTTTTTGTAGTAACACATGCGTTAATGTCTTTAAAAAGAAAAAAATGATTTGAAATCAGATTGCTGTGATAATACCATCCAACAAGAAATAAAAGCTTTCTCTGAATTACCTGAGTCTAAAGATGGAGCATAGATACTAATAAAATGCACATTAATACCATTGTGTGAAGTATGTTTTAAAATCAATAGTCTTTCATTGATAGAAACAATGAATTACACAATAGATGTTACCAAATTACACTTTATACAAAATCTAAAATCATGCATTTTCCTTTCACTGACTGAACTGCCCTTCCAAAATGACTTGTATTTATCCATCTGTTCTATCAAATTCCCTTTCTCTGGGAGACAAATTTCACTAAAAGCATATATATTGATTTTAAATTTTGGCAGATCCTTAGCAAATGTACGTTCCTCTGCTCTGATGTTGAAAAGTTTGTAACACATGAAATTAAATTTATAATATTTATCCTTAGTAATGCCATGGCTTTCTGCTTTACCATTCCTACAAATATTGCTTCTATAGATATAATGAGAAATCCATTATACATGACAACCTAGCTATATTGTATGAGGCAAATCATTTTCTTAGTCTCTTTTAAATCCATTGTGTACTGGGTGATTCATAAGTAAAATCTTTGCCACCTGGAACTCCTGCCTCAAACTCAATTCCTAGCCATTTCATTTGTGATAGTATTGCATCAAGCAACAATCACAATTAGAACTTGCAGCCAATTAAGCCCTAATTTCAAACACCAGGAAGTTTAAATTGAGTCTGGACAATAGTTAATTTTGCTACTCATTTTTTTAAAACTGTTTAAATAAAATAAAACTATTTAAAAATAGTTACAACTTAAACAAAAATAGTAATCAGTTGAACTTTTCTGCAAGCAAATGTGTAGCAAGTGGGTGTAAGTGTATTCACCAGTTTTATTTATAATCTAAATCATGTGGCCAATTTTTATAGGTAGAAATTGACATTTTGATTACTCCCAATTGACCTAATTAATGAAAAGATTAAGATTTTTCTAGAATTTACTGGCAAAAACAGCAATTAATAGAATTCTAGTATCTTCTCCATACAATTGTCTAAAGATTTAAATAACCACTCAATTGACAATTACATCACTTTTAAATAATTTGTTTAAAAACAAATTATTTAGCAACAAATTGAAATGTATTATAATAAATGAAAAAAAAATTACATAATAAAAATTACATTATTTTAAACAGAATATTATCTTATAATATTCCTTTAAACACATTTTTAATAAGCTCCCAAAATATTAGGTAACCACACTTATAAAGTAGAGATGTTGAAGAATAACTTTAATATTAAGTCTAGCAAAAAAGTGTTAAAGAATTAAAGAAAACTTTAATATGCAAGCATGAACATTCATATTTCATTCTTTTAATTCTTAACCTTAAAATTATTTCTTCTTTAATCAATTAAATTTGATATTACTTAATTAAAATATTCATACTACAATCAAGATTAAATAAGCTATTTTTACAGTTAATTTAAGCACTAGAAATCTATTCTTAAGGGTTTGAACTTGTCTTTAAAGTTTAATACTAGTATTAAAATTTGAATAAACTCTAATAACTAAACTAAAATGGTTTTAATTTCAATATTTTAAAATTAAACTCACTGATATTTTAAGTCAGTAACAACTTTAAAATTAAGCATTTAAAATTATTAAAATAAAGCTACTAACGGGATTTAAACATTATAAACCGTTTTTTAAGATTAGTTTTTAAGCCATAAAGATTGGCTAATTAGACATGCAAACATTTAATTATTAAGTACTGACAAAGATTGCTTAAGAGAAAAGCTGAAGGTCACAATATATACATATATGAGTGTGTATGTTATGAAAGATCTGATATAGTAAAACATGGCCAAGTTTTAACGCAAGTTTAATATTTTGTTCAGAAAACCAGCTCAAGACTATCCACTCATTAGTTAGTAAATGAACATTTAGCCATTCTTAAGTAGAGAATTTTTTTTGTTTAATGTTAAACTTTCACTGCTCAACATTTGACTCACCTAATAAATATTGTCTTCTCTTCATTGATTCTCAATAGTAGAAATATGGAGAGGTCTTTATTTTGCAGTAGACGATTTAAAAAAATTTTACTCTTTCAATATATATATGTATGTGTGTGTGTGCGCGCGTGTGTATATGTGTGCGTGTGTGAAATTAGTGACTCAAAAAAAAATTTTAGCTTAAAATATTGAAAATATCATATATTAAATTTGGATGACAAACCTTATCATTTGATATCAATTGAAGAATTTATTTTGCAAACTAATCTAGTGATGACTGAATTTTTGAAATTTGAAAAGCTTTAAAAAATAATGTTTACGTGTCAGGTGGGAGACTTCTTCAGACATTATTTCAGCTTCTCTGAATAATTTGATATCTCATCAGAAAAACATTGGAAGATATAAAAAAAAAAGTTAGATTTGCAAAATAAATCATTACAGTTTCGAATTGAAAACTTATGTTCTATTATGAAACAAATTAAAATTAACACATACTTCAAAACTCTCTTTTTTAAAAAAAAAAAAAAAAAGATATCTTTGTAATTTTTTTATTTGCTAAATCTATAGAAGCAGAAATCCTTTAAATAAAGTTATATGTATGTGTTTATGCTTGTGCATGTAGGTTCATCTCTATCTTTGTGTGAAGTGCAGATAAAATTGAAAATTTTTAAAAGACTTCATATCTATTGTACTGTGTTAAATTAATACATATATCTGTGTGTATTATAAACATTCATTTTAATAACATTTAGACTCAACAAAGAGTAATTAACAGTTAAGAAATTAAGGCAGTCAAATCAATGTTTTAATATTAATTGGTTCTTTATTAACTCTATTGCATATTGAAATTAATTAACTCTCAGAAAATACTGTGACATAAATTTAAAATATTCAAAAATTTATATTTTCATAAAATTTGTTACTGTATTTGCTTAGAGAATAAGACTCATAAATGCAACTTCTCAATGTTTTTAAGTATATATATATATAAAAAAAAAAAAACTTATGTCTTTTTTTTTTGTTTTGTTTTTTTTTTGTTTTTATATGTATTTCCTTTGGTTAGTTTGTTATATATTAATATTTTGATATATATATATTAAAAACCAGTCAACACTTAGACAATCCCAATATCAATAACAATCAACAACTTCAAACTGTTGTCAAGGCAATCTTTTAACAATAAGGATAAAATCCCACCCTTATTAATTGTCTAATATAACTTATATGGACACTAAAGATTGCAACTTGACCACACAGATTGAAATTATGATACAAATAAATTTAAATAAACCTCTTAAAACAGCTAAATAAAACCTATTCTGAATGCAGACTAATAAATAATCAATTATAACATTACAAACTGCAATTTTAAATTCCAAATTGCACCTAAAGTATTACTTAAATAATAAGTGTAATAATGCTCAAGGCTAAAGGTCTTTATAAGTAACCATTAAAAATCAGTCAACGCTTAGATGATCCCATTATTAAAACAATCAATAACTTCAAACTATTGTCAATACAACCTCTTTTTAACAATAAGAATGGAATCCCACCCTGTTTAATGGTCTAATATACTTATATAGAGACTAAAAATTGCAACTTGACTACAGAGATTATAAAAATGTACATAGGCTTTGTATCTATGTTTTTAAGAAGGATTTCATTTAATCAAATAAGAATTCATTTGTAATACAAAGCTATACCAAATCTATTGTATTTCTTAAATCAAATGGTCTTCTTATACTAACAGAAAATCTTTATTTTGTATGCAAAGTATGTATTAAAACAATAGAATCCATAGTAAAGATCTCATACAAGAACAGATATATAGACACATCACCAAATATCAATTCACCCACAAAAGCGCATCCACCAGTAATGCAGTCCAGCACTTCATACTACTTTCTGAACATGTCAGACTACAAAGAAAATCAAACCCGTTAGTTATTCAACTAGGTTTTTCCTCGGCATTTGACAATATTGTTCCATCAATCTTACTACAAACGCTCCGTGATTATCATGTGCTGGATGTTTACATTCGTATTATTGGCAATTTACTGTTCAACAGATCGATATTTACCTCTCTAGATGGAAAGCTTTCAGAGGGATTCAGACCTCATCTATCCATTTACAGGGATCCCCTTTGGCTACCCTCTGCTTCATAATGTACCTCAACCCCTTTTTCATGGAAATAGAATGCAGTATGCCAGGCATATACATGCCAGCACTGAAACCTGTTGATGATGTTTCCATATTCATTCCTCACAAATCCCAGCTTCAAACCGTAATACAAATCATAAACAAATATGCAAAAAAACTAAATCTTAAAGTCAACTACAATAAATCTTCCATCTGGAAAATCAAAACAAGTATAACAATTCCCTCAGTATTTATGGCCCAGACACAATCATTTCTGGGCTTTGCCACTGCCAAGTCTAGATTAGCCATGTCAAAGTACATCTTGAACTCAATACTAGACAATACTGTCAAGAATTTCAATATCACTACATGGCAAGGTTCCCTTACTCAACATGCTAGTCTATCTGACACTAAACTACTACCTGCCATTCACAAAACCCATCAAAACATTTGAATGATCAATGAACTCATTACACTCTAGGCTGCTGTGGAATGGCAAAGTTGTGGCCATAAGCATGACTAAAGCTCAAATGCCCAAAAGAATAAAATGGTCTCGGCTTGCATTCAGTGTCTATCCTGTACCTCCAAAAGGCTCTGGGAGTGCTGTGTGAGGTCAGCCTTGAACAAACAAATCTAAACTTCACACTGACAGTGGAGCCCATGGATACACCTCCTCTGCTCACCAGCAAATGGGTGACGGATATATGGACTTAAGTCAGAAACAGAGCAAACATAACACACCATACAGTAGAGGAAAAAAAGACATATTGGCAAACATACAAACTTAAATACACCAATCAAACAATTCTACAGAATGATCTAGGGTTAAACAATAAACAACTCATAGCAAAATTGAAAAATTGGTTCTTAGAACCAAAATACATTGACTTTTTGCTAAAGATTAACCTTTCCTCCCTGCCAACCAATTATTTTCTGGTGTGGAAAAGAGGGTTCAGCAAGATCAACCCTCAATGCCAACTATGTGCCACAGCAGATGAGACAATTCATCATCTCCTGTATTTCTTCTCTTTTCTCAAGCCGATCAGATCCTTTATTAACAAAAATGTATCTCTCAACATTAAAGAAGTTTTAGTCCTTCAAAAGGCTATAAAGAGTGGCATATTCTCGAAAATCAGAATCGCCATTATTCTAACCTTTGCAATCTGGCTATCCAGATGCAAGTATATATTTGAAAATGCTAATCGTGGTATCTGCAACATCTATATCAAACTACTCAAGTGGCTCAGGAACAGAGATAGATTGCTGGCTCCGGACTGGCTTTTTCATGAAACCTGGGCTAGGGTCACCCTCCTGGAAGAGTGAATAAGGGCAATGGCCCCAGTCTTGGACCACAGCAAGCTCCACACAGTGAATCCCTTGCAACAGTGTAAAAAGAATATAGCTATGTATAGATAAAGATGTTCAATTGTATCTAATAAATTTTAATTTATTTTAATAAAAAAAAATCTTAAAAAAATAAAAGTATGAAATAAATAAATATTATAACAGATTTTTTTTAAATTGCTTATCATAGTAATTTACAAAATTAAAATTCCTTTATCATAAAAGTGCTATTAGCATCTAGTGCTACGTGTGCATCTATATCAATAAAAGCCTTCTATTTTATAAGAATTTGCTATAGTCAATTTTATGTGTTTTAAAAAAAAAGCTTGCAAACATATCTTGAATAAATTTTTGAACAAAATGTCCATTTGTTTCATGCTTAATAATGTTTATTAATTTCTCTGTTAACTCACAGTCAAGTCAATTTCATTTTATAAGATTCTTGTGATAAACTAAATTATCTTTTCAAAAATCTGATAGATGGAAAGTCATGCTGTCTCAAGATGTAATCACTTTTTATGTATATATAAGTTAAATATCACATCATATACAAACAATATATATTGGGGTGAATTCCAATTCCAACCAATGACGTATTACCCTGAAGCCATATCAGTCTGATCTTCATCTTTAAGATAACATCTCCAAGTGATTTGTGGACAAATGCAATCACTAAAATTTGTCCACAGATCACATCGACCTGGCACATTAAAGATTGCAAGATTAGATTGATATGCCTTCAGGATAATATGTCAATGGTTGGAAAATACTAGAGATGACCATCATTGGGTAAAAGATGACCATCGGGTAGATAACAAGCACCACCATGTTTGTTATTCCTGGAAAAAAATAGAAAAAAATGTACATGCATGTGTCAAAATAATTTAGAAATTAAAAGTAATTAAATGTAAATTTGATAATTTAGAAATTAAAAGTAATTAAATTTAAATTTGATAATTTAGAAATTGACATCGATGACATCCACTGGAAGGAAAATCGGTAAGTGTAATAAGTCATCGGTTAAATAATACTAAAGTACCCTTTTTATTATTCATATCACTAGCAAATTTCCATATCCATTCATCTCACATGTACTCTCTCTAGATCTTTCACAATTTCTTTGGATTCAGTTTAAATATTTAATTGTTTGTTTATTGTCATTACTTCAAGCGACATATCTCACTCAATTCCATTTCAATCTTTTGTTCTTTCAACTTGTCAAAAATACTTATATTTTTTTTAATCATTACTTTGCTTTTGATCTTTTTTTGTTGATCACTCACTTTTTCTCTCTATATATATAAATCTGTGGAACAAACTCTACAATATACAAAATACCATTATATAAAAATAAATAATAACTATAGCCAGCTTATGACATAACTGCAAACCTAAGGAGCACATTAGAACTAAAATATAAAAAAAAAAATATTAAGCACACAAAAAACAACCTTCTGGCATCCATTGATTACTCTGGCTTGCACTAAGTGGCATTACTGTACGTAGAGTTTTGCCTGTTTTAATAACAATTATGAACAAGCATGAGAAATGGTGATCATGTGATGTTTAGTGGTTTAAAGGCACACAACATTATATAAATGGCAATTTTCCATAATTTTATATATATTAGCACAATTATATTGTTTATTTAATAAATTATCCATCATATTCATAAACTATATTTCTCTTTGATTTTTATTTTCTTCAAATCATTTACCTTATGCAAAGTAAAAACACTGTCAAAACAAAAACTTCTTTTAAATCTATCCATAAAATATTGTATTTTATTATACAAAAGTTAATGCTCATGAGGTCTTTTTTTCAATGCACATTATTCTTTCCTTTAATAATTATTTGGTTCTATATTAAATGCAACATTAAAATGAAAAGAAACTAATGATATAATCATACTACTCCCTCTATTGATTATAAATAGTTTTGAAATCCATATTTTCTCTCCAATATTTTTCTTGCATTTAAAATTTATTTTTTATTATATCCAGCGAATTTATGCATAATATAAATATTGACTTTGGATGTAGTAATTGATAAAGGTTTCATAAATATATTATAATAGATCATACTATATTCTCTACATAAAATTAAATCAGAATATTTTATATTAAAAAAACTGCCCTCAGTAGAAGTGCATTCCAAGTCAACAATTTCATCTAATTATGTTTTACCATAATAAGTGATCCAGAAACTACCACATCATCCACATATCTAAAATAATCTTTGAAAATTCCATCACACATAAAAAAAGTTGTTACTGATTTAGCGATTATGGTTTGTAAACAATTTACCTTTAAAACACATATAAAATATATTATAAATAAAGCTTATAAGTGAATGAGATGTATCTTGAGATACAGAAGAAATCTTTCCCTCATATTAAAAACATGTTAGTCTATTCTCATAATGTTCCATTGTTAGAATGTGATTCAATTATATGGAATCCGGATTTAGTTTGCATTGAATCTGTAATTTAAAATATGGAGATTTATTATATTAATAAAAGAAGAAAATTTAAATGTTGGAACAATATTAACTGTCAGAATATTTAAAAATATTATGTTAAAAAAATGGGAAAACTCGTATTATTGGATGTATATCTAAGATAGAATTAGAAGTTCCTACTCGTTGGTTAAAAGAAAATACCTACATTTAACAATAAAAAAGTAGTAATTCAGTTTTAAACAAATCTTGTATTAATAAATTACAAAAAATGTATAATCAAAAATTTATTAATGTAGATCATTTTTGTGATTAATTTTTATTTTGTAATTAAACTGTTATTAATAATAATTTACTATAATATGTATATAATAGAATACCTCCAGGGCTACATATAGATATATAACATACGAGATTAAAACTCATTAACACCGTACAATAAATATTTTAAAATACTCTCTAATCAAATGTAAGACAAAATTTAACAAGAATAAAGCAGTCGTTTGTTTTGCCATTCATTCTGGTACTCCATTTATTAAGTATAAGAATAAACAGCTGCTTTATTCTTTTTAAATTTTGACTTATGCTTGGGTAGGGAGTACTTTAAAATATTTATTGTATAGTGTTATATATAATGTATATAATGAGTTTTATTAACAATATAATAATTTTATAATTATTAATATTGTATTAGCATTTACTTGTGTATTTTTATTAAAACAGAAATGTTGAAGTGGACTTAATAAATATTGAATTGAATTATTATTATTATTATTATTATTATTATTATTATTATTATTATCATCATCATCATCATCATCATCATCATCATTATTATTATTATTATTATTGTTGTTGTTGTTGTTGTTGTTATTGTTATTATATTTCAAAGGATTTTATTGAACAAAAATTACACAGTTTTTTTTTTAAAGCACATATATAGCATATTGATAACATTTTTAGGTAAGTTACATATTATTGTATGTGGAGTAATATATTTTACATAATTACGTTAATATATGGAGTATATGAGCACTGACTTTCATATGACCTATCACTCTCCACTCTATCTCATAACACTGATACACTTGAACACATATATGTCAGAAATATAAATAACCACCAATATATGTATTTCATGCTAAACCAGCAATCATCAATTGGTCCAGATTATCATCTCTACACATATATGCAATAAGTGCTCAGATACATATTAAGATAGCCAATCTTCATACTTTTAATTGACAGGCTTCAATTCACTCTGCATTCCAGCTCTTCAACCAGCCATCCAATGAAAAATCTGATGGTGGAATGCTCAAATCCCCCCCCAAGGCCAAGATTCTTGTCACACCCATGTTGACCTAAAGTCAATCTGCCCCCTCATGTACAGGACCTAACCTATTTAATATATATACAAGGGATGGACAGAATCTTGGCCTTGGTGTGGCCTTTGAGCATTCCATCATCAGATTTTCAATTGGATGGATGGTTGAAGAGTTAGAGTGTGGAGTGGATTGAAGCCTGTCCATTAAAGTATGAAGATTGGCTATCTTAATATATATCTGGGCACTTATTGCATATATGTGTAGAGATTATAACCTGGACCAATTGATGATTGCTTATTTAGCATGAAATACATATATTGGTGATTATTTATCTTTTTGACATATATGTGTTCAAGTGTATCAGTATTATGAGATAGAGTGGAGAGTGATAGGTCATATGAAATTTTATGCTCATATACCCTATATATTACATATATTGATACAGTATATATATATATTGTACCGGTATAAATCCACCACGCTTAATCATACACAGTACCCGAGTTCAAACCCAGTCCACGTCTAAGAATAAATTCCCAAAACGCCAACTGAATTCAAACCCAAACCCCGGCATGACCAACCGATGATGACTTTACACCAGCACGGGGTTATCCCTTTTCTAGCTCATCTTAGAACATGGACTAAATTCTTACAGTTAATGATATATAGGTTTATTAGACTATAGATATTGGAACGGTCATTCATGTAACGTATATATTTAAGTTGCCAATACAGACAGAAAGTGGCTAAATAGACTTAGAGAGTAATAAGGTGGAGGACACAAAGATTAAGATTAAATAAAGTGTTTAATAAGCAAAATATAAAGCATATAAATATAGTGTTAAATAAGACAAATCGAAAGCACATGAATATAATGTTATATAATAGAAATATACAGCAGATAAATATAGTGTTATACAGTACGGTAAGACTTCATAAATCCTCTTGTATTTGGCTACTAGTCTTTAGTGAACGTTTTATTTAATAAACAAACTTATGCCAATAGCTGGGTAGTTAAATGATTGACGGGTGGTTAAGAGAATCAGAGTATTTGAGCACTGGAAAAATATTTCTCTAAAGATTTTTATTAACTTATTTTATTAGAATAGGCTCGAGCCGTTACGTAGACGAACAGTTGGAGAATGGTTTTATATAAAGACGACATAAAGGATAGATGTGCGGATGGTTTTATATAAATACGACATGGAAGATAGATGAACTGGTGGTTGCCTGGATTCAAAAGCCCTACAGTAATCAATTGCGGTGCATTAACGGAATACCGGGCGGCTTGTACTTTGACAAGGCTTAATGCCCCCCAAGTAGCTCCGGGACACGACAACCAGCCGGGATCATTTCGAACCCCGGTGATCCAAGAGATTACCGGGAAAGAAAAACTGCTTTCATTCCCCAATGGTAGAATGGCGAGACGCTAACTTCAGCGAAGGGAAGGCATTGCCACAGACGTGAAGGACGAATACTGGAAGCGGATTTTTAAAAGAAATTATATAAAACCTGGAAACTATTTGTCTGTTTCTATGCCACAGGCTGAAATCCTGATCCCAATAAAAACATAGCGAAATTAAACTGACGGTGAGAACAATAATTAGTTAAATTTACTCTGAAACTCTAACCCTTCGGGTTGACAGGCGGTAGCGATAGTATCAAATTATTCAATGAATTATTCCTCATATTATGAACACTTTGAAACTATTATACATATATTTTACGATCGAACCTTAGATTGCAATTATAGGACAAATTAACATAGACTAATAAAGTGACTTAACATTTATCAACTCGGAATGTGAAAGAATATTTAATTCAGAAAATGAAATTACTTTTAAAATAACTTGATCGTTATAGGACACTAGTTTACTCAGAGTTGGAAATATTACTATTGGCAATGTTTGTTCATGAAATAAGCAACATAAGAAAATATAAATGCATTCAGTTGAAATATTATTACTATTAATTACAATTTTATAAATGATTTCTAAAGACTAGAGCAGAGGATTAAAAAAAAGAAAAGAAAATTTACTGACAGGTTAAATAAAAGCATTATAAATGATATAAAAACTTACATATGATTTACTTGATTGATAACATTAAGCACGGAAGAAAATTAAAGTTCGTGTAACCAAGTTCTCTTCTTTCTTCATCCAGCTTGGCTTGTGATGAACGTAGGCGTGCATTTTTGAAAGTTATTTGTAAGGCATAGTAAATTTTGAGATTGGAAGTTGGAAATTCTGAAGTATATGAAACATGATCAAACAGCGGCACGAGGATCCATATTGGCGGGCAGAGACCAGCTCCTGGCACTTAGCCCATGAACATGGCGATTCACTGATAAACTTCTTAATAATAAGGTTTGAATTATACTCAACTGCTGTGTTGTCTCGAGACTACTTCTCTCACACACGACCAAAGTTAGAATGTAAGTTTTTTCTAGAATTTTCTACTGCTGACCTTTCCGACTTGTTTTTGTTTTAGGCTCCGCCTACTTTCTCTAGCCTCCAGCCATCAAGCTTGACCAACAATCCATTATCTGTTTTTAGCAATCTTTTAATTTAATACGCTATTTTTAAATTGACATAATAATTACATATAAAAATTCCTTACTAATTTTGAATACAACTTAATTGCTCTGAACATTTGTGCAATTAGATTTTAATTAAAAACACTGATCAAAGGAATGTGATTTTTGATCAGTATTTTTAGACGACTTTATACAATTTTAAAACTAAAATTTAAAACAAATACGCCCGCACTGAAACTTTAAATTAAATGATATAAATTCACAAACCACGCACACACGAATATTATTTCATGGTTTGTGACATTTATATACGGAAACTTTACATATTTATTTATAAACTATAGAATATATAACTAATTTATATTATAACTTAAAATAGACAAAATCTCACTGCGGGCGAACAGTAGTTTGAATTACCGTACATAAAAACATCTGAAACGAAGATCGGTTCTCCGATCTGTCTGTTTCAATATATATATATATATATATATATAATAAGCCTGTATATCAGTTATAATTACATTAAGAAAATAACAGTGTAATAGAAGACCCTTTTGTTTAAGCTTCTAGGAATCAAGTGTCATTGGTGTGAAAATTATTATTATTTAGAAATTAGTAATATGTGATTCATGCAGTTACAAAAATATTCTGAAATAGAGTGAAATATAACATTAAATTTAAGATGAATATAAAAAAGAATAAATGGATATTTATCTGTATGACATAAAATAAAAAAGGTGAATACATTTTCTGATATTAAATATAAATTTTAAATAGATTAAATGAATAATTATGCAGGGTTGATAATACTAGATGAACAAATAAAGCACAAAATTTATTAAATACAAATATTCTGTAGCTTTTGCTATGAATGACTCCAAACAGTGCATTTTTACATATGCTATTAACAAGATATATTTTAGTAGATCTGTTGTTATTATTTATGCAATAAAGATAATGGAATAAAAAGTGAAGATTTAATTAACTTATTTCTCACACCATAGCTCTTATTAAGTAATATATTACTAATATTTTAACCTAATTTATTATATTTATTATGTTAATGTGAATGTTAAATTTAATTTGGTCTTAGTGATGAATAATATTTTTTAAAAAAAGTTTATAATTGTCTTTTATAACAATGAAACTCAGTAGGGATATTTATTTTGCTATTATAGTACTCTGTATTAGTTTTGTATTTAACTTTAAATTAAATTACATAATACAGGGGTGGTCAACAAGTTGATCATGATTGACCGGTCAATCACAAGGCCAATTTTGATCAATCGTGAGGCCAATCTGGCAAGAGTTGGCAGGTTATGAGTGAAACAAATTAAATCAAGAATTTCAAGCTTTTTTGTTATTTTTGTTTTTGTTCTAAATTTTTTTTAATTCTAGATAGATGAAGTCCACTAAATCGTTTCATTCTTGAAAATAATATTTTTAATCTTGACTTAATGTGTTTCACTTGTAACTGAATGCAACATGTGAATGTAACACACAAACACAACAGTATACATGCAGTTATGGCTCACAGAAAAACACAGCCATTTAGCTTGAATATTTGATAGTGTCATATGATAGCTTCTTTTCTTTAGTATTAACAATATTATTATTATTAATCAATCCACGATGATCACCTGAGATTTCAATTTTTCTTCTGTTTAAAATGTGCCTTTTTATGCTTTAATTTAAATTGTGGCTTTTCTTACCTATCTACTTACTTGATTAGTGAGCGTTCTTGGGAACAGATGTCTAAGCTGAATATTTATTTTGAATATTTAATTCTTATCAGTTAAGTTTGGGGAAATAAAATTGTCGTAAGTATTTTTTTTTCATTTTAATATACCCATGAACATGAGTAGTAAACTAAAAAAATTGAAAACTTATTTCAATAATGAATGGGAACTCAATTACTTTTTTACAATGATGAATGATAAAAGTTATTGCTTAATATGCTTTACCTCAATAGCCATTGCTAAAAAGGATAATCTGGAGAGACACTTTTAGCTTTACATAACAATTATCAAACAGATTATCCACAAAGTATCAAATTGAGAAAACATAAAATTAGGGATCTTAAAACTCAATTAAAAAATCAACAAAATGGTTTTTAAAAGCCAATGTTGAAGTCACAAGCAATAACTACTGCATTGTTCAAAGTAAACTATCACTTAGCAAAAAAATGTAACCTATTTTTCAAGGGTGAATTTGTAAAGGAAACTTTTTTGGAATGGTCAGATTCACTTTTTAACAATTTTCATAACAAGAATGAAATTATTGCTGCAATTCAAGATCTACAATTGCCTTGAAACACTGTGGTGCAACAAATTGAGAAGATGAGTAGAAATGTAAGACAGCAGTTATATAATGATTTTAATAGATGTTCTTCTTTTTCCCTTCAGTGTGATGAATCGACAGATATAAGTGATACAACACAATTACTTGTTTTCATTTGAATGATTTTTAAAGATTTTATATCTAAAGAAGAATTGTTGGGTATAATTTATTTGAAAGATAGGACTAAAGGTGTAGATATATTCAAAGTCTTTAAAAACTTGCTCAATGATTTGAAAATACCACTTTTTAAATAACTTTCAATAACAATGGATGGCACAGCTGCAATGATAGGTCACATAAATGGTTTTATAGCCCTATGTCAAAATGAAGATGAATTCCCAGCTTTTTTGAGCTACCACTGCATAATTCACCAGCAAATGTTAGCCAGCAAGAGACTAAACACAAAAGAAGTAATGGGCATAGCATTTAAAATTGTTAATTCAATTCAAGAAAGTTCCCTCAAATGATGTCTCTTCCAATAGCAGCTGGATGAGGCCAACCTGAATTATTACTACATACCTATGTAAGATGGTTAAGCAGAGGAAAATTTCTGCAACGATTTCATGATTGATTGCCTGAAATAATAGATTTTCTTCTTGAGCAAAATGGAAAATGTGAAAATTTAAATGATGAAACTTGGCTTAGTGTCAGTTTTTCTTATTGATTTTACTTCAATGTTAAGTCATTTAAATTTAGAATTACAAGGTAAAAATAAATAAGTAATTGATATGATCTGTTGCATAGATGCATATGAAACAAAATTTATTTTGCTAATAGAAGATCTGCAACAAAATAATCTGACTCATTTTCCAAATATGGCAGATCAACTACAAAAACATAAAAATATTAATTATAATAAAGACAAATACGTCACAGAAATCCAAAAAGTAATTGAAGATTTTAAGGTAAGATTCCAAGACTTTGAAAAAATTAAAGAAATTATGGAATATATATCTTTTCCTTTTAAAAAAGATTTAAGTGTGAAACGCATTAGCCAAAAAATTTCAGACATATTTCATATGGAGCATGAAATTATAATTTTACAAACTGATTTAATCTTACTAGTTAGAAAATTTGAAGATTTTTAGAAATACGTTAACCGAGAAAAATATCCCAATATCACTAAATGTAGCGAATATATTTATTCTTGTTTCGGATCTACATACCTGTATAAATCGGCATTTTCATACTTAAAGTTAACGAAAACTAAACAACATTCTGTTCTGACTTATTCCGATATTGAGGATTCTTTATTATTATCTTTCTCAGGATATACACTAATTATGATTCCTTGGTTAGAGACATGCAAACACAGTCTTCCCATTAATGTTAAGATAATAAAATAAATATTAAATCTGTCTTTATCTGTAGCTAATTTGAATTAATAAAAATTGTTAATAATTACTCATGTTGCTTTAATTACCCGGACATAAGTTTTTTGACCCATTAAATAATTATGTTATTTTTTACGTATGTGGATATATAAAAATAGTATGTATTTCACATCTACCTCCACTTAGACTACGCCTATGACAACAAGTCGATCACAACACATTTTTAAAATAAAAAATAGATTTTATGAACACAAAAGTTGGCCATCTCTGACATAATAAATTAACATTAAGATTTTATTCTCTTTTATTGATTTTAAATCACTTAAATCGTCCAGTCTGTTTCAGCATTATTATTTTTAATCAATTTTCTTTCATTCAACCTATTACAATATATACATATATAAAGAATAAGAAAACATTAAAAGTTGATATATGATCAATAAATAAATCGATAATAGGCAAGTAAAACAAAAGGTAAAAATTGCAGAGTATTTTTTCCTTAATAAATAATCTTCACATAAATGTTAGGGACATTTATACAGAAAAGGTAGTCTATATGATTTTAATTTAGTTTTTATTCATGATTAGCTCTTTGCTATTGAGTTAATAAATAATCGAATATGGTTCATTTTCGAGTATATGGATTAACACAAGCATTAAAGAAATGATTTTAAAATAAGAAAGAGAGATTGGTTTAAAGAACATAAATAACTTGTATAAGTGACTTTTCACTAGTTTATGAGATCACTTAAAATGTATATTTCTGAAGCACATTTGACACATCAATTAAACTGTAGTAATTTTCTATCTATCTATCTATCTATATATATATATATATATATTGTGCCATTACAATTTGGTCACTAGCCAAATTTATAGTAATGTGCATGTAGAAAAGGTCAAACAAAATCATCATCACAATTTTATATAACCATAAAGGAAGTTGTAGGGCATGAACCAAACTGTTACTACGGAAAATCAGACTAAATAATTAATACTCCAATATTTGAATCAAATTATTGAATTCATATGCACAATCTTTTCCAACGTTATAATTTTTGTCTTAATCATAAATATTGAATGCTTGACGAGTTAGAATAAATCTTTATTATTAACTTCACTCTTCATTGTACGTGTATAAAATTAATGCTATTCTATTTAAGTTTTACCTTT